>JAJHJA010000302.1:0-497916 GCA_021202915.1 Heliconius himera
AGAAGTTGGCAATAAAAGTTAGGAAGGAAGTAAGAGCATTTCACAAGTTACATCCCAGCGTAAAGTAACAGGGAATGTATTTTTATTTAGGGTTGTCTCTTATAATTTTATGATAAAGTACAGTGTTATTTGTATTTTACATTAGTGTGATTTTTAAAAATCTTCATTTTAATTTGATATTTTATTAAGAAAATGCTCGAAATATAGTTTTTAATAGAAAAATCCAAATTTATTTTTCATAACTATTAAAACTCTTTATTTTCACATAATATGTAAATAAACTATTACTTAAATTTAATAAGAAAATAATGCAGTCCATAAAATAAATAATATTGTTAAATTAAATATATAACACCCTATCCAGGCGCGTCAGATTGATCCCGAGGGTGTCCCCTCCGGCCTCCCTGCCTGCAGTGTACGCGGCAATCGCGCGCCATCCTCCGCCGCGGGAGGGCGTGTACCGCGTCCCTTTACCCACGAGTGAGTTCCGTGATATAATGTTGTCAATGTGATGCTATGATATGCGTATTGCGTGTATTGGAACGGAAATTTGTGTATGTAAAGATACCTATGGAATCGGATACAATCTTGGGGATTTAAGATTAATTATTTATTTTATTTTATATTGTTGTTTTGTTTTCTTTTTTATTAACGATTAATTGGTTTGCATTATTGAATTATTTTTGCTTATAATTTATTTTAAGTTAAAGTTATTAGGCTGAATGAACTTAAGCCATACAATACATGTTTAAAATGTTGTTACTATCAAAATTAAATATGGAGGTCGTTAATTCGAATGTACCTATTGAATTATTAATATAATTAATGAATCCGCAGGATGGATTGACCGTAACAATGGGTGAGATAGATTGTCCGTTATAAATATTTATTAGCGGTAGCCTTTAACGGAACCGCTTGATTTATGACATTGCATAGTATTTTGGCAGTGTTTAATGAATTGAGTACTGTGTTCATTTTGTTGCTACCACCTGCTTTTGGAATTAAGTTTATTAAAATATTTGTTTACTAAATGCTTCTAAATTGTGATTTTACAATTTAAAAGTTACCTGTACATTCATTGTATTCAATTAAACTCTTCACGTTTAATATAATACATTTTTTGTACGCTATGTTAGTGTATGGGCATGTGCGTGATCCGTGGCCGGTCGACTGTTAATGCGACAGGAAGCGGTGTCGATTTTGGGGAATAATAAACTGGGAATGGCTCACGATACACTGTTTTTACTTGGAAACGCTTTTATATCTCGAAGATAAATTACTGGCGTTATTTCTTATTGGCTAATTGGATTGTATTTAGATTTATGTTCCTGTATTTGTTATTAGTTCTTCTTTGTTTTTTGTAATAAAAAAAAAATATTAACATAATTATAACCATTAAGCTAGAGTTTTAAAACGATCCCCGGATATAAAAGTTACGTCAAAAAGAAACAAGCTTAATCCGGAACGATTTCAGATAAAGCTTTGAAGATGGGTTAGTCGTAACTCTAACAAAGAATAGTCGCACTCAAAATGGAATACAAAGAAGTTAGGAAATGAACTCAGTAAAATAGACGTAGTGTTTCGAATGGAGGTAAAATAAACAAGAAAAATGGATGACAGTTCACCGGACCTGTCGTTAAAGCTTCGGCGCGGGTCGAGCGATTCTAGGGAGTCGTTTTATATGGACTTCGCCCAGGGCATCGATTCTGATATAGAAGAAGTGACCACTATTGAGAGGATAATACCAGAGCATCCGGGCGGGAGGACGGATGGCGACGCCGACACTTTGGCTACTCCTTCTGGACTCGATGATAAGGATCTATCACAATGGTAAGAGTTTTGACGTTTTTTTAACATTTAATATTTACATAATGTTAAATTGGCCGGCCTTTTAATCTTCTTTCATCTTTAAAAAGAAGGCTACGAGGGAGATTTGTAATCTAAGTAGGTATTATAAAATCTGAGGTTTATCGTTAGATTTTTCAAAAAGCATTTAATAAGTGACAAATGTAGTTGTTGGGGATTCGATATCCGATCAGACGAATCTTTATATTTTTTTTGTCTTATGTAGACAAATCTCTATGATTTATATAAAATAAACTAATTAGTTGGAAATATTTCGAAAGTATAAATAAAAGCTTACTCTGTCATCTCGAAAGATATAGACAGGTGATCATCGCGTTTTAATGTCGTCCACAGATAAAAGATACCTGTTCGAAATATTTACAAACACGACAAATTAATCTTAATTAATGTAAAAAAATATGAAAGAGTACTAAAGTATCATAACCTGTTCACCAAAGAAGAACACGAGAGGGTGGAAACGGGGACACGTTGAATGTTGTTATTTCTTTATTAAATCCTGGGTTTATCTATTTATAAAACACCATTTAGATAATTATTACTTTGCGTGTATCATTAAATTTAATGGTAATCTATTACGATTTGTGACGGATAGGAAAGATATGGACGCAATTTGTTGTTTAGATAAATATCTAACTATATAATAATATTTTAGTAAATGTTTAAATATTGACTTATTATGACGCCAGTCGTGGCGCTGGGGCAGAAAGTGTGACTAAAAGCGACTGGTTGTGGGTTCGAGTCCCACTCGAGGAAATGAAAT
Source organism: Heliconius himera (assembly GCA_021202915.1). Taxonomy (NCBI): domain Eukaryota; kingdom Metazoa; phylum Arthropoda; class Insecta; order Lepidoptera; family Nymphalidae; genus Heliconius; species Heliconius himera. Next base: position 2,627 of record JAJHJA010000302.1, read on the forward strand.
ATTTACTTATCTTTATATTTCCATTTCTTCGCTCTTGTGTCGAGACAAAGCGCGGCGTTGAGTTCCGCCACTCAACACGCAATGCCTCCAGAACTCGGCGGAAAGTAGTGAACGGTGTGTCTTAAGACTAGGTTCCCTCTGCCTACCCTGCTCTGTGCGGGATACAGTGTGAATCTGATTTGAATTTTAACTTATTTTCAAAGAAATATTTAATAGGGAAACATCACGAGAATAATAATAATAGTAAGTTTGAAAGCCGCAAAACAACATAAGCAATTTCATGACTAAAAAGATCGAAACTCGAAACAAAATCCTATCATTCAAATATATTGTAGACCTTTTTACCGTATGTAGGTTTACCAAAGCTTGGGCCTGTTTGCGGATTACCCATACTTCCTTTGTTTACTATAATAATATAGATGTTATATAAACATTAATCGCTCATTACGTAATTTTTGAGCTAAGTTTACACATTTTTAAGTATTTAAAAGTAAAAGAAGTCTACTAACGTTAATTAAAATGTCGTCGATAAATTAAATAACGCACAAATTAACAGTTCGATCAATTGCTAACACAGCTAAAATTGAAATTTTACCCGAGTTTTACCTACAGTTAACTACAATTAAAACTAAGATAAAATTTGTGACGATTTTTATTATATTTTATATTTACCTAAGAACATTTAAAAATGTTTTAATAGTCACCCTAGCTTGCAAAACGGTTAGTTCGAGTTCAACTCATAAGGTACAGGCTGCAGCACGTGGAGCGTAAAATCCTGTTCAATGGAAGTAGAGTGGCGGCGAGATGTGTATGGTACCCGTTTGACGAGTCACGTTGATCGGGGCTTTCTCTCGGGTCAGATAAGCCAACGGTCACTATATGGGTCGGTTAATATAATCTTTTTTTGTGAGTAAAGAGTTACATGTAGGGCTCTTTTTGTAATGCCGTGGCCTAATTTTGTGAATGCTTAGTTTAGTTTACTGAGAAAGTGTTGTATATTAGTATTTTATTAATGCTTGATATATCGTTTAGATATATTAGATTGCAGTTTTAATATTATAACTATTAATTTGAAACAAAAAAGTATTAGTCGGTAAGGTCTTAACTCATCCACTTAAAATTTAATATGTAAACACAACACAACACGCAAAGACTTAAAAAAAATCGGCGAAAATTGGGAAACGGAATGTCTTAACACTATGTTATTTCTGCCTACCCTGCTGTGTGCGGGATACAGCGTGAATCTGATTATATAACGAGCATAAAGTTATTTTTAAAACAACTCATGTGAAAACCGCACATTTCCTGCACTAGCAGCTTACTTATTAATGACGAGGTTCCGTCCGACTTATAATATGCCAGTACTAAGGTACTAAGAAAGAGCTCTGGCTACTTTTTATTCAGCCTTATTTTTCACTTAACACACATGCTAACTTTAAATTGCGTTCACAGCGTCTATTTACTATTTTACACTGCAGTAAACTTACATCACTTTATATATGATAATGGTAGGTAGGTAGGTCTTACCTGCAACTTTTCGATTTATCTTTTTAATTGAGTGATGATTACGGGTTTGAATATCGTCAAAGAAATATTTATATTATAGTTACACAAAGTATGGTGGAGGGCATGTCTCTAAGTTAACGTTTAGTGAACAAAGAAATTTGCTTCAAAATCCGTGGTAAGGTCTTTCGGGGTAAGTAAGCGCAATGGGTAAATAAACGCACTGCGTGTATCTCCAAATCCCAACGTAGAGATAAGAGTGTTCGTGTGGCCAAATAAAAGCGTCAGTGTAACAAAACAAACGCATTATGTCAATGCGACACAGCAAGCTTCGTTTTTTAATTATATGCTTAAAATTATTTTAGTTGATGGAATAAAAACTTTTTGGACTTATAGGAAATTTGCGATTTTCGTTGGTTAATGTTAATATATCAAAAAAACTAAGAGAGATAGATTTTTTATTTTGATTTATAGAATCATAACGGCTTATTTTAAAGTAATGCTTTTATTTCTCCAATTTTCAAAGACTCCAAAGGTAAAAGTGCGCCCACTTGCCCCGAACGACTTTATGTTTGACTATTATATATATTTTTTGTTTACCTCTTCACTAAAATATCCTTTTAAAATTGTCGGCAATCTTTTAATATTAGTCAATAATATTGTTGCCTTATAATCGTGCCGTAACTTTAACGTTTGGCCATAACCTCTAATTCTAAGAAAGGTAGTATTTGTATAGTTGGAAACATTTAGTAGAGCTATTCATTTAAATGTAACATTTCTTCTAGGCTTTATATTTACGACCACCCCTGTGTCGCAATATGTTTTCTATAATAAATAGTTCTCATTAATGCGTATTAATTTTAATATAACATTTTTTAAATATTTTTTTAGAGTCAACTATCGAAGTTTATATTTTGTTTATTTTTTTTATATTTTGATGTTGTTGTTGGTATTATAAAGGAAAATAACATCATTATAGTTTAATTTTGTTACTTGAAAATTGTACCTTATAATGTTTTTTACAAGCTTTTTAGCTTTTATTGAACTTGGCTGGTTTGTATGAAAGGAACACCAGGGTAGACATACAGAGGGAACACTGTGTTAGGACACTCCGTTCCAAATTTTTCATCGTATTCTGGAAGCATTGCGTGATGAGTAGCGGAACTTAACGCCACGCTTTGGCTCAGCTCAGACCAGAGCGAAGAAATGAAAATATTAAATATTTATTTCTTCGAGTGGGAATCGAATCCAAAACCTGTCGCATTTATAGAAATCACTTTTTGTACCTCTGCACCACGACTGGCCTCAATTGTAATTTATCGAGCTTTATAAAAGTAAAACTTTGACAGTATTACATGTGCGGTTTATCTAACAACATATTTTAAGTATTAATTGTAAAAAGGCGTTGTTTTATAAATAGGCTTATGAAATTGAATGCACAACATATGAAAAAGCGGACCTAATCGTAGCAAGAACAAATGATTCATTCTTATTGGAATGATTGATTACATTCGTACGTTAAATGTAGCGGTAATATAATATTTCTTTTGTTTTCCTTTTAATATAAGATTTAGACGAACAGTGAAAAGGAGTCCGGTAACTATTAAAAGGCGTGAAAAGGATTTACGAGCTGAAATTTTATGTTCTTTTAACGACAGCTCTATTCAGTAGAATAATTCTATCATTATCCGAATGATACAGAAAGATTTTATTACGGTCCGCGTTAAGTTTGTTTCGTTTCGAGATGTTCCTCGGGGATGCTTTTTCCTATTGGGTTTTTGATCCCTTAAGTAACAAAGAAATGATGAAAAGTAATTTGAAGAGAATCTCATCAGGTGAATAGAAAAGTAACTTCCGCATTGAAGTTTTAATAATTACGTCAAGAGATATGATAGCATATATGCTATTGGTACATATGTAATTTAGCAGCATGTGCAGCATTTAGCAAGCATGTGACTGTAAACACAACGGTTGTGGGTTCGATTCCCACTCGGGGAAATCATTTATTATTTCTTAATATTTTTATATTTGATCATTATAATGATGATGAAATACTTATATATATATTCTATATGCGGGATACAGCATGATGCTAGAAAAAAATATATAATTTACGTTTTAACGAATAAAGCTAAAACTTGTTTTGCTTGACTCGAAACTGTTTAATATTCTAGTTACATTATCATAGTTGAGCCACGCACGTTTTCTTCGGAAATCTCGCCATTTGTTTACCGACAAGCACGACGCCGCTCGCACCTGATCTCACGTGATTTGATTAAGTGTTTTAAATTAGGAAACAAATTACGACTATATAATTCTGGTCACGGTATCAATTTGGTCTTCTATGAAAATTATTTTCTTTGTTCGTCATGCGGCATACACAGTTAAAGTTAAAAAAATAGCTTTTTCTTAATTAAATAAAACCGTTTAGCGTGGGAATCGAATTTATATATATTCTGTGCAAAAAGTTCTTGTGTATTCAGGAAATTAACAAAAAATATTCTTTCGAGTGAAATCTGAACCCACAACCGTCGCGTTTACATTCAGACGACAAAATACTAATATATGTATATTAAAACTTACGAAGATTCTCAAAACTACATAATACCACATTTAAGTAGAAATGAATTACATATAACATTAAGTGTATAATGTAACTACGATATTAATCTTGCTGCACAACAATATTTTCTATTTATCGTGGTAAGTCTAACAAATAGCGGTAATGGTTTAATTGGGAACCCCCGTAAGTCAACAAAGCCGGCCTGATGAGGCGTTATGGAGCGTAAAGCTTTTTATACGTACAAGTTATTAATGTCACTGGACTGCTTTGTTTAGTGAAATATATTTTACTTCTGGTCTTGCAATCTCAAAATAGGTTTTAATTATGTTGTAAATAAGTTTTATATAATGAGATATTTGTATAAAACTCATTTTGCTTCTTATATGATTTCTTATGCTACTCACATTTCTATGTAATTTTGATTTAAAAGTGCTTGGCTTAATTAAATAAAGTTTATTTTTATTTCGATTATGATTGTAAGCTAATAATTTCGTAAAGCTATCTATCTATATATAATATTATCGTAATATTATTACCGTAATATTTAAATACCGCACCCGAATCGTTTCTCTTAACATCTCCTACATTCAAGGGTTTCTGGTAGAGATCTCTATTAGAGATAAGTTATCCGTTGTACACATTCTTTCTGTTTTTATATGTTTTCTGTACTTTCTTTCTTGTGTGGTACATAAATAAATGAAAAAAAGCTCGTAGCTATCTTCTCTAGAATTAAAGTCTTGTTGCTCGTCTTTTGATTTTTTATTGAAAAAACGCCAATTTTTGTAACACTTTTACGTAGTAATTTTTTTTGAGACTATAGGTGTATACGTTATTTTTAGTAGGTACTTTTTAGGTGATAAAATATAAATGGACATTATTTGATACAGCTTAAATCCTTAGATCTCGTGGTATAGAAGCATAAATAAACACGTGTGCAGAGCGGATGCAGCTTGTGAGGTCTGACCATTACCAGTGAAAATAAATCACACTTACGTTTTAGTGACTCTTTTCTGCTTAATTGTACCATTAATAAGCGTATAGCAAATATTTATAAAGCCAATTATAAATTATTTCAATTATATTTTTTTTAAAGAGACTTATGAAAAAGTATACATAAGTTTTGTTGTTTTTTTATAAGTATTTTTGTATTTATCAATTATTGTTATTATGAGAATCGTCATTGAAATAATTAAATTAATTATGCATGGAAATTAAACAGTTCATAAAAATAACCACAAGTAAAGTAAAATCGTGTTAGAAATTAATTATAATATAGTATATTAATTTTGTTTTGACTCCTTGTACCTTTTTTGAGGTACTTACGTTATTTTTAAGGTATGTAGAGACCGTAGCGCTTGGAGGTCCGTTCTCTCTTACTACTTCGCTAGGGTACAACGTGAGGTTAAGTACGTACTTTTCTCTGTATGTTATAAAGGTAGAGATGATACGAGTTTATTATAGGAAAAAAAATCTTTATAATTGGTATTTTTTCTAATACAAAATATATTTTTCTATGTACAACAGCATCAAATCTTAAAATTTATACAAGATTTATATAATTATAAATTATTAATACAACATGTAAATGAATGTAATTAAAATACTGTGTTTGCAGTTATTTCACCAAAAGCTAATTAAGTTTCATGGACATGTTTATTCGTGACTGTAGTTCGTCCAGTGATGGCAGCAGTAAACCGCGATAGAATAGTTTCAATAATAAGCTCGATTTAAATTTACATTTTCATTTGTTTTGACGTTATCGTTAAGTTTATTGAGTTGAGTATATTGAACTATAGATATAACTGTTTCGATTTAAAATATTTTTTACGTAGAATAAAAATATTTTTTTTCAAATAAAAGTTCCGATTTAGTCTGTTGAGGTACGGAACCCTACCCTTGTTTGATATGTTGAATATTTTTCTTTGTATTTTTCTACTTCTAATTACAAAAAACCCGTCCAAAATGGACAAGAATAGAATGCAAAGATGCAGATTTTTGCATACAGTTGCATACGTGCTCACATGCTCCCGTTGACTTTTGTATTCAACTGCTGCGATTTCAGTCGTACTTGTATCGTGATTACAGTTCTCCATACTGCAGGTCAGAGCACATTTAGTGCTGGACTACTTTTTGACGAGTCGCGGTCAGGACTTACGAGCGTTCAATTAGTCAATTTCCATGAAAATTAAAGAAAAAATTGTAAAATAATGATGTGTAGGTTTTAGTTAAAAATAGCTTATTGTTTGGTATAAATGGTTTTGTAATTTATGGTATTCGCTTGTTTTAATGTTGCTCTTTAAGAACTTAACACTCTATCCACGTTTTGTATCCAAATCTACACATACCGACCTATACAGCTTCACGCTGTATCGCGCACACAGCAGGGTAGGCAGAGGGAACCTAAGTGTTAAGACATTCCGTTCCCCACTCTCTGACAAGTTCTGGAGGCATTGCGTGATGAGTGGCAGAACTCAACGCCGCGCTTAACCTCGACACAAGAGCGAAGAAATGGAAATATAAATTTAAGTAAATATTTCATCTCCTCGAGTGGGAATCGAATCCACAACCAGTCGGTTTTACAGTCACACTTCGCGCCACGACTGGCCTCTAATTCGACAAAATCAAATAACATTTGAAAGCTCACTCAAACCTGAACAACTTTCCGCAGTCCCTTAAACGTCTGCCACTATAACAGTGTTTATAGCTGTAATCGGAAATACGAACATACGAGTGGCTGGCATTTGACGCGATATGCGACGCTAATTTCACGCCAGACAGCTCTGCATAGCGATCCCTAAATTGCAACGAAACAGTCTGTCGCGTCACCGAGTGTCGAAACTGCCATGATTAAAGGGAAAATGCTCATGTAACATTGACATTTGATAGTAGCTTCCGTGGAATGGAATAGCGTGTCTATGGATGGGTTTATTTTTAACGGAATTATGGTTCTGTTTTGGGGTAGGTATTCTGTCCAAAATGCTTTTATTGGAGTGTCACACGCCAAAGGGCAAGTAGCAGTGTCAATGTATTTGTTGTGTACTGTTTGTTATACGGTAAAAAATTGTATAGTAGGTAGGTAGGCATTGTTGCAGCTTTTTGTAAGGACTGATGACTGATACTTGAGTAACTTGACGATTTAAAAGTTATTTTAATGGCCTTATTGAACATAGAATATTTTGGTTTTGATAAATACATACATATATGGATTTTACACAAAAGTGTGATTGTAAACGTGACAATTGTAGATTCGATTCCCATTCGGGATAATTTATTATTATTTTGATTTCGTATGATTTTGCTACCAAGACAAAAAGCGACTTTGAATTCCGCCACTTAATACGCAAGTCTTGACAGTGGGTTATCTCTGTATACCCTACTTACTACAGGAAACAGCGTGAAGCTGAAAGAAAAAAAAATAGGTGAGTAGATCGGGATAAAATCGTAAGGAAACTAAATATAAACTAGGTAAAGTGGTTCAGAGTTTCTCAGCGCTTGATTCGTAATAACATTATTAAAGTGGGTAATTGACTTGTTTAGTTCATCTACGAGTTTAATCGAGTACTAATTTGTATGAAAGCTCTCATACCTACTTTAATAGTATAATTTTCGATTATAACATTAATTTTACGTTTTAAAATCGTTTTTAGGTTTATGCTTAAGCATAAACAGCCAACGCACATCTCGTTACAAGAATAAGAAAATCCATTTATGGACAACAAAAGCTATTGTAAAATACAGAAAGGAAAATTAATGGCTGTGCCTAACAATATCCATTATATAGTAATAAATGTAAAATAAAAAATATAATAGAGCCTGGTGCAGGCAGAAGTGTGACTATAAACGCGACTGGTTGTGGGTTCGATCCCCGAAATTAAAAAAAAATATTTAAATTTATATTTTCATTTCTTCACTCTGGGGTCAAGGTAAAGCGCGGCGTTGAGTTCCGACACTCAATACGCAATACCTCCAGAATTTGGCAGATAATTGGGAACGAAGTGTCTTAACATTAGGTTATAAATTTATACTGTAAACGGAGACAATCAGTTAGGTTTAATTTTTAATTTTTTATATGTTGCTCTTACAAGAAATGCAGTAGACGTTAAGAAAATGTTCCATTTTTTTCCAGTTGCGACACTCGAGGTGTCTTATTGCGCGTCGGTACTTGAACTAATGCGAAGCCTTAAAACATCTTTTACTTGTTTTTTTATATTATTTATATCGATGTAGTTCTTTTTCATTTAATAAGATATAAGATAATTTCCAAGAAACTTGGTTGTTTTTATTTATATTTAATATTTATAAAATCGGATATAATGTATTTTCTATAGTACACAAAACATAGGTACATGAAAATGTATGTATTAGTTCGATAACTGTTTACATTTTAATATTATATATATATCATATACATCAGCTTCACGCTGTCTCACGCACACAGCATAGTTCTGGAGGCATTGCATGTTAAGTGGCGGAACCCAATGCCGCGCTTTGTCTCGACACCAGAGCCAAGAAATTAAAATTAAAATATAAGTACATATTTTATCTCCTCGAGTGGGGATCGAACCCACAACCAGTCGATTTTACAGTCACACTCTGTGCCCCTGCGCTACGACTGGCCTCTTGTTATTATATATATATATACATTTTATTTACTTGTAATCGGAACAATTTGATTATTTGAGTTTATTGTAGGGTATCTATAAAATTATGAAAGAAAGGATCTATAATGTGACACACTTTTTTTTAATAATATTATATATTAAAATAGTATTAGCTATCTAAGTACTTAAGTTCCAAGAGATTAATATTCTATAATATGGTACAGTAATAATAACTATTCATGAATTTGTAAATCAGCTTTTCTATTCATCAACAATTCCTCGGATAAGATCCTCAGATAAGATTCATAGGTGATTTTGCCATTTCCATTTTATTTATCTTCAACCATCATATAATTTGTATTTTATATAAAAAATATTATCCACACGAATCAATATGTCCAAAACAAAGCAAATATGGATACCATACTATCTAGGCAACATAAGCGCCGTCCCCGCCCATCGTACATTAGGGCGTCGGTGCTCATATCTCAGGCGGGCCTCGCACCAGATGCCGTTATACAGGAATGGTAAAAGGCATTACAGATAGCCGCATAATTGAACCTCGAACGAACATTAACCTAATCGATAATAGAAAGCAATTTCAATACACATTTACTTACTGTTAATTAACTGTTTTCTTTTTCTATTGGGTTTTGGGTGTTTATTGATCGTTGGTTTTGTTTTCTATTGCGTTTTAAAACAGTTTTGTTTTTCGCTTATATTGATTGCGTGGCTTATATTAATTGTGAGATTTATAAGTACGTTTATAGAAATATTTTGTTGAAATTCAAATTGAGCAATAGATTCAAATATTGTAAAATTTCTCCTATATTATGTTATTAGTTATTGTATTTATTATTGACATTTATATTATATTTAACAACTACAACATACAATTTGTCACGTCTAATATTGAAATATAATGTAAGATGTAAGCTTTGAATAAAAGTCATATCTGTTATCTCCGTACAAATGCTCCGAAGCCCTCTCCCTCAGTCTTGACGCCCTCGCGGGTAATATTTTACTCAACGACCTATCACGCATCATAAATCAAACATTGTTATTCTAGGTTCAGCTTTAAAATGGGGAGCATCTATTTATGCGGCGGTGACATTGCAAGAATCGTTATAACTTTTTTGTTCTGGTCACGTCTGATCTTTGACAAACGTGACACTTTGCATAATGCTGGTATGACGACGTGTTGATTAATAGCGGCCAGAGATTGTCAGCAGGGATGAAATTTGAGATTGAGATGTCTCATGGTACTAAGGATGATGCGCTTTATATGAACGTCTTTTAAATATTTTTGAGTTTTAACTTTATTTTCTTTTACTTGGTTATAGGTGAGTAGCATAGTTTACATAAAGCATTGATCCAAAACTCTTTTTGATTAAAATAGACGTCTTATTACAACTGTATTAAAGAAAATTGAAAAATGGTCTATGGAAAAAGTTGGCATAATAATTATGTCGTCAGACTTATTAAATATTATTACAAGTATTATATTATACAAATATTTTCGTTTCTAGATCTGATTAGCTTAAGTGTGGTGTTACTATTAAGAACACAAAAACTATATTTTTCCTAAAAGTGGGGCATATAGTGATAAGCTGTCATTCTCTTTTGACTACACTGTAATACATTCGGAAAATGTAAAGAAATATTAAAATATGAATACGGCAAGTTCACTAGAAACTAATTTTACAAGGAATAGTACTCGCCAGTTGCAGTTAGTCTAATCCTTGTTTGCCGCAAGTCCAAGTTTAAACTTAGACGCCCATCCTCAGCAGAAGTTAGCAAAGTTAACGTCTGTACCCATTTGTACGAATACTATGGTGAGCTTTGGGAGCAGATTTATTCGGATCGTTTGTGCCATATAACTATGTTTATTCCATTGTTCGGTCCCGTTGTAACTTGGCACAGTTAATCTAGATTATTGTCAGTTACTACCCATTGTTCTATATTGTTTCGTGGGTTATTTGACTAGATTATAACCTTTATAATTGTTACCGGAGGCCAGTTGTGGCGCAGGGGCACAAAGTGGGACTGTAAACACGATAAATTGTGGGTTCGATTTCTACTCGAAGAAATAAAATAATATTTCCATTTTCTTCGCTCTGGTGCCGAGGAAAAGCGCGGCGTTAAGTTCCGCCTCTCACCACGCAACGCCTCCAGAATTCGGCGGAGAATGGGGAACGGAGTGTCTTAATTGAGTTTCCAGGTTCCCTTTGTGTGCGGGATACAGCGTAAAGTTTAAAACCAAATTAGAAATTGTACTATTACTTTGTCAAAATTTATTTCCAATTTTTTCTGTTGCACACAACTTAGTAATTTTACAAGTCAGACAAGTGTGTTGCATATAATTGTTGATCTGTACTCGTATAAGTATAATTGTCAGAGTGGATCGATGGTCTCCCTTTCACATTAGGTGGCGGAAGTCAGGGGCCCCTATAAGCTGCTTTGTTTTGATACGGAAACGCTTTCATGTCTATTCTTTGTTATATTCTTTCAGGCTTTTAAAATTCTTTATAATGAAAGTGAGCTAATTTCACTGACGTGAAGAGATCTTTATGGTAAATAGTAGCCATGTTTTTCCTTTATTCAGAAAAAATATTAATAGAATTCGTTGAAATTTTATGGTGTCGTCAAATAAAATTTAAAAAGTGTAATAAATTTTTAAATTAAAATTCTATTACTTTCGGAACGTCTTCAGAAAATCGAGATATTTTTACGAGGAGCTGAAGGATTATGTACACGAGCGGGATTATAACGATATCGAATGTAATTAGCGAGAGAAGCCCTTAATACTTTACGGCATCTTACCTTCGATATTAAATTTCTTATCACTCGAATATTAATAAGCCTTTAATAGATTTAAAATAATTAAAAAAAACATACTAATAAATCTCATTATACTTTCAAATTCTACATATTTGAAAGAATTTGAATGAATAGATATACATAAATATAATAATATAGAATATTATATAATAGTTGGCCGGTTGAGGCCAACTATCAATCCAAAATTGAGGCCAGTCGTGGCGCAGCGGCACGAGGTGTGACTGCAAAACCGACTGGTTGTGGGTTCGATCCCCACTCGAGGAGATGAAATATTTACTTAAATTTATATTTCCATTTCTTCGCTCTGGTGTCGAGGTTAAGCGCGGCGTTGAGTTCTGCCACTCAACACGCAATGCCTCCAGAATCCGGCAGAAAGTGGGGAACGGAGTGTCTTAACACTAGGTTCCCTCTGCCTACCCTGCTGTGTGCGGGATAAAGCGTGAAGCTAAATATAATAGTTTTGTGGGTTCAATGCCCCTTCGAGGAGATGAAATATTTACTTAAATTTATATTTCCATTTCTGCGCTCAGGTGTCGAGGCAAAGCGCGGCGTTGAGTTCTGCCACTCAACACGCAATGCCTCCAGAATCCGGCAGAAAGTGGGGAACAGAGTGTCTTAACACTAGGTTCCTTCTGTTTACCCCGTTGTGTGCGGAATACAGCGTGAAGCTGATTTATTTATTTATATAATAGTTTATTTAGATTTAATTACATAGGTTTTTAATGAAAGTTACAACTTATAGCAAAATTTCAATGACATTATAGGTATTAAGATTTAACAAAAGATAACGTATCAAGTCTACGCTAAGTCTAAAGTCATTTCAAAGAATTAGTAGTCAGACTTCTAGTTTCCGGTCTAAAATGAACATCATTTGTGAAGTAAATGAACGTAACACCGACGTGTGCCACTGGTGCGTGGCGCTTCCTCCTCGTACAAGTCCTATATATGTTCAGAGAAGAGTGATGATACATTAAGAAGTTTAAATTTATTAAATAATTTAGAGTAAATGCGTATAAATGAAGATATAATGTTTGTTGCCTTTTCCGTTCTGTTTATTTGATACAAAATCAAATTTTAACCTTTAATAAACGCGATTGATGTTATTACATTTAAAAATCAAGCATTTCTTAAATGGAAATTATAATACTTCTGCCATCAATACCTATTTTTTGTGGCATATCAAAATATAAGCAATTAAAATGACAAGTAAGATATATTGTGGGTTAATATTAAATTAAGACGAAATCTGAGATAATCATCTTCCCCTTCACTTAATTGACGACACATGTGTGTGGTGTGTATTGACTACTTCTGTGATCGTGTGAAAATAGGGAATGATGACTCGCGGGGAGATAACTTTAATGGACCGTGGCGTTACCACGGCTATTTCTGGCCCATCTAACTTTGTTCTCTTAAAAATAACTGGCCCAAAATTATGTGGTTTTACAAAATTGTCATTTGTACAGGAAACAAATAGTTATCTGTTAGAAAGATAAATGTTAATACAAAAATTCCCAATGTTCTCCACAGAGGATTTAATGTTCTTATATTATAATGCTTTAGAAGTATAGCATTTTGATTTTACTGAAGCACGTTCCATCCAGACTTATAAGCGTTTGTGAATCTAAATTATTATTTCCTTTGTCTAGTTTTCCTTTTTTGCTTATATATATTTATTATAATTTAATCCTTTATGAAAAGTCAAAGGTTGTGCCATTAAATCTAACTCAGTTAGGACGTTTGAAGTTTTATAGCGCATTGTGTGATGCATCTACACAGTCTACCTTGCGTCCATTGTGACTGGAGTGCCCTACAGATGTCTCAGGCTGCGTGGCTCTTACCGTGTGCCGCCTACGCAGCTTATTGGGGGAATACCTTAGAACAACGGTTTCTTTAGATATTATATAAGTTTCGTAACTGTTTTGTTATATATTTTGTCTAGATTAATTTATAATATAACTTATCTTTATAGTAAATTAAATACAGGTAGTATCTGTATTTTTTATAATTAAGTACAGAATATTATCAGTTGATATTATCATTTCCACGCTCTGGTAACAAAGCGCGGCGTTCGGTTCCGCTACTTAACACGCGATTCCTCCAGAATTCAGCGGAAAGTTCGAAACGGAGTGTCTTACCACTAGGTTCCCTTTGTTGACCCTACTATGTGCGGGATACGGCGTGAAGCTAAAAAAAACAAAAAAAATCCATTAAATACGAATTAAAACTGACTTCTATGTTTGCTAATTTTAGTACAGGTGTTATAAGATATAGATATAGACAATTAGGATTTAACAAGAACATGAGTATGTGAGGGTGATACGTGTATCGCACTCAACAGTCACTTCATCGTTGGTGAAGTTCCACTTCATTCGTAAGCGCGGTGGCTAATATGACCGTAAAATATCGTTCAAAAGCCTGGCAAATATGTAAATAAACTATGTTTGTATATGATATTTAAAATTAATGATCGTTACACCGTTTCTACGAAACATGTTGCATTTTTATGTTGTGTTTGTTGTGGGTTCGATTCTCATGCGAGAGTTTGTGTTTAAATTAATTAAATTTCCACATACTGGTACGCAGCGCGGTATTTAATCCGTCCTTTCAACTAGCAATATTTCAAACTTATGTAACACTGGGTTTCTTTCGACTGTCCTGCTTTACGATAAGCATGAAGCTGCTTTCTTTTGTCTTTGTTGTTCCTCTTATTTACAAAACTTTATTTTTTATCCAAACAGATGGATTGTGTAGACTTCTTCATATTATTTTAAAAGTCAAATTAAAGAGCTTACAAAACTGATTGAGCATCTTCTATTCGTATCTGAGTTCTCGCACGATAAAAAACATATTAATTTGTATATTTTTTTATCTTATCAATTTCTTATAGATATGTGTACCTAACCAACGAACATTACTTTAGCAATAAACTTATCTACTCAAAGATTACCTATTTTATCGAAACCAATATATAAATCAGCAACTTTTCTTGTAAATAACAAAACATCTAAAGCAAATAAATTTGTTTTTGTTTGTTTCTCAAACTTATATTCTCTAACGAAAATAAAGAACTTAACAACCAGACAGAAGAAAAATATTTATTGTAGTAATAAAACTGTCGCGTCGCCAGAATTCCGCAATAGGGGTAAAAATGTACAGTTTCTTAGTTTAATGAGCACTTTCTAACACACTCGTTCTTAAAACACATTGAAATAAAACTATTTTCACCATTTTATAAGTTATATTTCTTCGCATTTCCTCGTCTAGCACGAAAATTGCGACGTCTGTCTGCCACCGCAGAGAAAATCAAAGGCTATATTTTTTTCCTTTTTGCAACTAAATTAGAAATGTTTTTATTTTGTTTGCTTTGAAATAAGTGTTAAAGACTAGTGTAAAGAACAAAAGGTAAAGGCATTCTTAAAACGTTCAGTGACTATGTTTTTTGTAGTATGATTTCTTAATATACTTCCTATAAAAAAATTAAAATATACTTGTAAATAAAATTGAAAATGTTAATAGGTTATGTTAATAGGTTATCTATTATATACAATTTAAGTGGATAGATTAAAATCACACCAATTGTGGTCGAAATTATCCAAAGCAATTTCACTCAAGAGGAAATTCTTCAATAGGTTATTGTGAAAATCGCTGCTTACAACGAATATATCCGTCTATTGCAGTGACTGCTAAATGGTACGTTTTACGTATGCAAAATCAGACAAATTTTCTCAAAGGTCTATCAATCAAAACAAGAATGTTGTCTCTGGAAGGATGAAAGTTCCTAAGTTCACACTGGCGTGCTTTTAACGACACAGCGCGACGGCTTTTTGGTCAACAGTCTAATTTAGTAAAGTTATAATTTAATGTGCTACTAAATTAAATCAATAAAATTAAATCAGCTTCACGCTGTATCCCGCACATAGCAGGGTAGGCAGAGGGAACCTAGTGTTAAGACACTCCCCACTTTATTATATTATTTTACTTATATTATAGAGCCATTGCGTGTTGAGTGGCAGAACTCAACGCTGCGCTTTACCTCGACACCAGAGCGAAGAAATGGAATACATATATTTAAGTAAATATTTCATCTCCTCGAGTGGGGATCGAACCCACAACCAGTCGAATTTACAGTCAGACTCTGTGCCCCTGCGCCACGACTGGCCTCAGTGTGTTACTCTGCATACTATTTAGAATGTTTTCTAATATGATAAAACTTATTAAATTGATTTAAATAAGCAAAACTATGTTATGTATCAGTGCTTGAGAAAACAGATATTTAATTATAAATATGAAACAATTATATACATTTCAAGTTTTTTTACATAAATACGAAAAAACTATAAATCAATGTGGTCTAAGCAACATCTGTGAGATTCACAAGGCATTTTAAACTTAAGAGGCAAATAACAAAATGGTAGTGCAATTGCTATTTGGCTATTACAAATCACCGCCGGCCACGTGAGGTGCGAGTGCCGCCGTAAATTTAAATTGACACTAATCTACCGCGGGCGGCAGTTGTGCACTGAACCAGCACGGGGGGAAGATGGACGTTTGACATGTCTATTTAACCCTACAAGGCTCAATTTTTTTTTCGTGCGTGAAAAAAATATATAGGTTACAATTAGTGATCAGAAGATAGGGAAAACTTATAAAAATAAAAATAAAACCATATTGTACTGAAAAAATAACTTTTTATTTCCGTTCCACATATGGAACACTGAGCTTTTACTATATTTTTTTGGTATTGAACTAGTACATATTGAATCGCCTTGGAAATAGTTTCTTATGTACTTAACTTAGCTTCACGCTTTATTCCTAGCGGGGTAGTCAGAGAGAACAGAGTGCCAAACTCTACGGTCTCTACATACCTCTTTCGCCTCGTCCACTGTCATCAACCTCTTCATACATGCATTCCGAGGGTCTCATGCTTTTTTACGTGACCTTCCTTCAGTATCTTTGATATTGTGTTTTCGAAGGTCAACCGAGGTCTCCCCCTACCTCTCTTACTACTCACTTTTCCATCATAAATCTTTTTTACCATTCTTTCATCACTCATTCGTTCGACGTGCCTAAACCAGCTGAGCACGTTCTTCTTCATTTTTGACGTGAAATCTTCGCTAGAACCTGCTATTTCGGTGTATCTCTTCATCGCGGATTGACCAATAAGCTGACTTCTCATATTCTGCGTAGAGATCGCATCTCCACGGCATTTATCTTTCCTTCAATCTTCTTCTGTAATACCCACGTTTCGCTGCCGTATAACAGAGTCGGTACCAACACTGCATTGTGTACGGCCAATCGCGCAGCTGTGCTGACGTTTCGCCGTCTCATCAATGAAGCTAAGGCTCCGTTAACCTTGTCACCGGCAGCAATACGCCTTTCCACTTCAATCTCGTCTCTCGTATCTTCATATCTTCGTATTTCGTATCTTCTGTCTCTTTTTGCATCCAGGATATTTGCACCGTTGTCTTTTTTGACTCCATACAGGAAAATACTCAAAACCATCAAGTCTGATATCACGAGGAGGTAGGATTGATATATTTGGTTTCTGTCTTTTATTTCCAACCTTATCAGATAAATCTTCCACATAAAACTTCTTTTTTTTCTTTAGGTTATAGTTACAGAGCCAGAGATTCTAGATTCATTCTAGACCAATTGTGCTACTCATAGTCGATGATCGTCTAGGTGCCCGAGATTGGGTAATAATACCTGTAGTTGTCTCTGATGTACTGGGCTGAGGGTCTGATATTTCTAAAAAAAAATCATCGAGATCGTTGACGGGAGAACACTTTGGAGGTTTTGGGTAATCTTTCGATGTCATCATCACATTCAGCATCACAAAAATCTTGTCCAACCTCAAACCCAGAAGGAATGGCTAAGAAACCCTTAATATTTTAGTCATGCAATCTTCTTCGCGCCATTAACTAAAAAAAACATAATATTTATAAGGAAAGTTATCGTAAGTACGTATAAAAGAAAACACACACTGAAGCTCAACGTACCGTATGTGGAACACACATAAAAGTATGATTTTCTAATATGTTTACTTATGTAATATAAAAAATAACTTACCTTTGCAAAATATACATTTACTTATAACACACAAAATTTTTTTTTAAGTCAAAACTGTTGAATAACATTTTTTTAAATATTTTTTAATTTCAACAAATGAGCAACGTTTCAATTTCATTCAAATTTTGCATTTCATTTGCTATACCTAATACATGAATGATATTATTAGGTAAAGAGCCATACTATAACATTGCTAAATATCTGTAGCTTCTATCAAGATGTCAAGAGGTATTGCTACTTCTAGTTTTATAATTATAGGAACGATTAAAGTGGATGTCCCTCATGTGGCACTGGGTGCCTTGTAGGGTTAAAACTATGCCGCGTCACGTCACTAATGTTATGTCAATGTTTGAGCGAGCACTTAGGTTTTATTTGTTAAATCTTTTTAATTTATACAAAAATTCGCTATTAGTAATTAAGGTGTTCGAATTATATACTGAATTATGAATAACAATAAATGCTCATTTAGTATAAAATAGTTGTAGAGGCCAGTTTTGGGGCAGGGGCACAAAGTGTGACTGTAAAACCGACTGGTTATGGGTTCGATCCCCCCACTCGAAGAAATAAAATATTTATTTACATTTAATTTTAATTTCTTCGCTCTGGGGACGAGGCAAAGCGCGGCGTTGAGTTCTGCCACTCAACACGCAATGCCTTAGAATAAGGCAGAAAGCGGAGAACGTAGTGTCTTAACGCTAGGTTCCCTCTGCCTACCCTGCTGTGTGCGGGATACAGCGTGAAGCTATATAAAATAGTTGATTTTTACAGTTTACTAATTTCTACTGCTACTTTTCTAATAGTTCCGATATTTTTCAATTGGAGACAACGCGTAATAATTAATGTTTTTTATTTCCTTTGAGAAAAAATCTCTTCATTTACTATCTTTCATCCTAGTTGAATTGTTTCTCAACACAATAGTTTAATATAACAATATAAGTTTTAGCACAGTATCTGATGTGATTTATTAAAAGATAATGGAGTTATTATTTGAAATATTTTATATTGATATCACAAAAAATCTATACTTTTAAAGTTTTATTCACGATCATGGTCACATTGCCTGCTGCGTGATCGACAATATCCGCATCCGTAACCATCCGACCCCTGTGTCCCTCAATTATAGCTCTTGCGCAAAATACCCTTCATAATGACCGAATAATGAGATATCACTCAGACAGAAATAAATATGTTCGTAGTTCACATTCCAAGCTGCTGCTGACGGTTAAATGTTCTGCCTTTACTTTTAATATTTTTACTGAGACTTGAGGGCCATTAATTATTTAACTTTTTCCTTTTATAGTGACAAAAGGATACAATATCCTTATAAAACTTAGAATAGAAATTATAAAAATACTAGCGGACCCGGACGCGGCTTCGCCCGCTTGAACTATACGAATGCTTATTAGATATTTTTATAAAATTGTTTTTGAAAATATCTAACTAATTTAAATGAAAAAAATATAAGTAACCGTAATCATATTAAAATAATAATTAAAAAAAATTAAACATAACCAGCTACATTATTAATATCATCAAAGTAAAATAAATATTTAAAAGAATTAAAATTAAATGTGTTGTGATATGTTTTTGTAAGTGCATGTGGTTATTTACATAATACTCAAATACAATAAAAAAATATTATATTTTTTGTGTCTACCTGTCTTTCTATTTCCCCGAGCTAATGTCCAGAATAACTGAACTGATTTTAGTGGACTTCCAGTGATCGATTTTGCTGACCCGGGAAAAATCTTTTACACGTATTCCTTATACTATATGAAATTACTAAAGTCCCTTCTACGTTAAATATGATAAGTTTTGCGAGCAATATCAAATAAAATCCCAAAAAACTAAAACTATAATTTATAAGGTGTATAACAACGGTATAAATAACCATCCAACCGAGATGAAATAACCTGATGAATTCTTTCCTTAAATAATAAATACTTATGTAATATTATGCCGACGCCGCGCAGGGCCGCAACTTACACTACACCAAGAAATTTATGAAAATCTAACTAATCTACTACTTGAATAAGCGAAGAACCAAAGAAAAGTATAAATTAATTATAAACAGCAAATAATTACATAAAAATTAACAGTAGTTCGAAAATGTATGAAAATTTACAAAACCGTCAACCGTCAATTTCGAATCAGTGACATCTCCTTAATGATTTATTAGAATGTTATACAGTAAACTATAATTTCAATCTAGATGAAATGCTAAAAGTGACTATTATATTCATTTGCATATATAACAATCAATATCAAATTATAGAAAATACATACAACAAAAACCCGATAAATATTATGTAAAGTAAATTAATTAAAATGGTAACTTTTGCTCAACCTTCAGAGATAAACATATACCATCGCGGACTTTTTTAAACATTATTTAAAGAACAATATTTTTGTTAAACGTTATTTTTATGTATCTCATAAGGTTGAGTCAGCGCACGCCATATATACGTTAAGCAAGCTCATTTTGGGTGACGTTTTCTTATAAGCACAAACTTTGCAAACCGTTGCTTAGCAACGGTCGGTTGTTATTAAGATGGCAGAATAAATTGCCTGTCGAACTAAAAAATATTTTAATATTTTAGTATATACCGACAATATTACAAATATGAGAAAAAAAAGTAGCCTATGTTCATCCGAAGACCCTCAAGTATCTCTATACGAGTATTTTATCATAATTGAATTAGCGGTTTGGCCCTGATTGCGTAACAGACAGACAGACAGACAGACAGACAGACAGACAGACAGAGTTACTTTCGAATTTATAATATAGGTATGGATTATAAAGAGATAGATACTTACAATAGAAATATTACATTTTGATTTGTTTCTGGCCGAAGTTCCCACGTCCGACAGTTCAATCGCGTTTGATACTATTAATAATCTATTTCAACATTAATATCGTTTGAGAGCTTGTGTCCTGTCCCGCCCTCATGTTTGCAATAATGGCAGGACGAAATTACTGCAATCGAGCTGGGTATCATCGAATTAGATCCCCGCGTCGCGGACGTCTCGTTCAGTGTAGTGGTTCGCGGCGACCTGCGCGTTGCACTTCAAACTTAAACTTACAAATGATTTGACACAATCCTTCTAATGATGTATCAAGTGGAAATCGAGAATTAGGAACAATGAAAATAACAGAATCTCTAACCAATGGACCGGAAACGAATACAGATGTTAAACAAAGGTAATCGTTTTCTGAAAAGAAAAGTTTGTAATTTAATATGTTTCTTTATATTCGACATGTTTACATAGTTATTTGTCTTATCTAGTGAAACCTAATCATTTTATCAATCCTTTTAATTTTAATATTTTTTATTATTATTATATTGTCAATTTTGAAAAAAGAAAGTTGTGTCAGTTTCTTTCGTGTATAGTAATGTGATGAATAATTTAAATGAAGGAATCGACAAGGCGTGAAAGAAGGATATGTAACTATTGACGGTGTACCCTTCGCCCTACTTCCTGGTATATTTGTTTCAATGTTGTAAACGTTGACTCGTCCTAAATACCCGGGGTCGACGACCGGCTACCCCGCGGCTACCCCGGCCCAGGGAACGTCCGCTGACAAGGGTGCCTGACGATTAATTTTAAAATGCAATAGAATGTGGATATCTCACGCAACGTGCTAATGAAACATCAACTCGACCGTTTGTCGTGTTGACATGTGTTAAAGAGAGTTGGAACCAAACAATTTGTTCCTCATTTATTATAATTTATTAGCCCTTATGGCTCATAATTTAATAAAAATAATATCGATAAAAGTATCTATACTTTTGAAGTATGTTTAATTTTTTTATTAATTTATAGCGATTTGTAATATGAATATGAAATTTACATAAAATAACTTATTTTTGTAGTGTTGAAATAAGAACAATGTTTCATAATTCTAGCCTACTTTGCAAGAAAAAAAAAACAACAGCGTTCGCGTAAGAGGTCGTTTCTTATTCTTCTCATACAAACATTTCTTAGAGTGTCTTGACAAAAAAATCTTTATGAAACGGAAAACTGCGAACTGAGGGAATGTTCGCGCGGCACTGGAAAACTCTAGCTTTTTGTTATGTTTTCTATTTAAGCGTAAAGTACTTAGACTAACAGACTTTTGAATTAAAGTGTTTATTATTTTAAACGTTTCCAAGCAGCAGTTTGTGAATCAATTTGATGATTCACTTGAGTTAAGTAATCACAGGAGATTTCATAATTTAGTTTTAGCAACTACAATATTGTATTATGTTTTACTGAGATTTGTTTAAGTGAGAATAATGTTTAAATTGAGAAAGGAATTCCCATACTATTTGTATTATATCTTTGGGACAGGAAAAGGGGACGAAACATATGTAAATAATAACTTAGATTTCTTTTTGTATCTAGATGCTACTATGCCACGTTTTTCGAGACATTAGTATGTAATGGTGGCCATTAACGCTATTTTATGCAAAAATGAAGACCAATATTTATTATGTTAATAATTAATATGATAAAATTTATGTGATAGAAGACTGCAATAAAATTTTTTGTACTTCATTCTTTGCATAGTAAAAAGTGCTCTTTACTCCCTGATATGAGATTTCTCATATGATAAATGTCGTACGTCTCGCTTTTCTTCATTTCATTTTCCATATAAAAGATTCTATTTCTTTTATAAAACACTCTTGGCGGGATTGAGATATGACTCAACCCGATGATTTAAGTGAAACTGTCAAATTTTAAATATGTTTCACTTTATTTTGTCTTAATATCGTTACGATTGTGATTATTTTGTGTTCATTAACATTAGGTTCAACGTGACTACCCTGCTTTAGGCAAGATAAAAAAATAAAAAAAAATCAGCTTCACGATGTATCCCGAATACAGCAGGGTAGGCAGAGGGAACCTAGTGTCCGTTCCCCACTTTCTGCCGAATTCTGGAGGCATTGCGTGTTGAATGGCAGAACTCAACGCCGCGCTTTGGGCAAGATAAAGCGTGAATTTAATAAAAATAATAGTTATAGCTGTAGCGCAACATAATCTAGTAATAAATGACTACTCAACACTACATTCTCTACGTAATAACAAAAAATCCTAAGTTTCGCGAAAGTAAAAGCCATCTTTAGCTATTTGTCAACAGAACATAGATTGTTCACTTGGCACATCAGGTGAAGGGTGAACAGGGAAGGCAAAATATTTGATCACTGAACAATGTAAGTTTAACCGCGTGCACGGGAACTCCATAAACATATGCGGCTGCGGTATCGACCGCACGGTGTGTAACGAAATACGTTAGCTACTAATCGGTATTTATAACAGTAGAAGTGTGTGGCTACTTTATTAAATAAATATTTTTCTGTTTACTTCTTTAAGTATGGTGTTTTGAATGTGCCAGTTCAGCACATAGTCACTTCGCCAATGCCACGTTGTATGGAGACAAGACAAAGGAGTTTGTACGATATAAAAAGGGATAAAATTTCATAATAGGAGAAGGCATGTTTAATCTACTTTAATAAATTATTATTTTAGCTAAGATTTGATTTTTGTGAATTTAAACAGATACTTAGAAAAGATTTATTGAAATTTATTAGTTAGAAATAAAAAACTAATTTTTGTCAGTTTTATTCCCAGTTATATATTACAAAGATTCATATTTTAGAAGCTAGTGGTGGCGTAGCGACACAAGCGTGTGACTGAAAATGAGACAGATTGTAGGTTTGATTCCCACTCGAAAAGAGATGATTTTTTTTCGCTCTGGTGTCGAGGGAAAGCGCAGCGTTGAAAATCGATACTCAACAATCAATTCCCCTGGAGGCATTGATTGTTGGCATTGATTTGGCGGAAAATGGAGAAAGAAGTGTCTCAACACTAGATTCCTGTCATGTGGTGTGGCTTCTGCCATTTCAAAGCATTCATTTTTATTATTTATTATATAATCTGGCATAAAAATACACTACAAATTCATTTATTCTTTTCTAATTTTTCATTCTTAGTAGGATGAAGAGTTTAAAAGTTGAAAACTCATTACAAATTATGTTTTTCAAATATTTACATAATAATTTTAACTTTAATAACGAACATGATTAAATAAAACTTTCAAGGAAGAAGAAATAAAACATATAAATATTACAGTTTTCGTTACTCTTTTTTTACAGAGTTCTATAAAATAATTATTCACATAGTATAAAATACCGTTGTCATAAAAACCATATATGTATGTATTATATTATAACATAAGAAAGAACTCTAGATTACACTGGCACAGTGTAGAGACTTGATTAACGTATGGCATAATAGAGATGCATGTGGTTTCTGCGGTGTCCAACAGAACAATAAACAACACTGTCATGTAATACGGAGACGTACATACAAACCTACATACATACATACGAGTACGTTTGTATTGTTTTCATTTTATGATATCTTTGCATTATAATGTGTTATTATGCAATAAACACTGACATTAAGAGTTTTTGTTCTCTTATTTTTTATTATTATAATAATTTATGGAAAATGTGTATTCTTAGTGAATATTCTATTTTTTTATTATATTGTTGATTCCAGAAACTCGTAAAACCACAATATTCGATCGACGTCAATGTGGCGCATTTGATACATACCGGTACTTGTTAAATAATTTTGTCATCACTGGGGAAAATATTAATATTAATATAAAAAGGTTTCCTTCATCTATTTATATATAATAGAGAATCCAACTTTTAGCAAAAAAAAGTATTTTTATCCATTTGGATAAAAATACTTTTTTTTGCTAAATTGTTATTATATGTCATACATATTCAATTATAATTGCAATACATTATACAGTACAATACATTTACACAAATTCAATATTGTTCTATTATTTTTCACAACCCATGTAAATCACTCCAAATATTTCTTTATTTATTTAATTACAGTAAAAGCATAATATAATGTGACTATTCTCAATTTATATTTAAAAAACTCATAAGATTTAATTTTGCGATGCAACTTTTATAGTATTAATAATAAATGCAAAGTCTATTAGCTCCAGCTTTTGAGCTTTAACCCTAGAGAATGAGCTCCTAACTGATTCCTTTATCTTTTCCCCCTATATAAAACTACAAAAACTACGTTCAACGTAAAAACTCAGTTACTACAGACGCCCATTGATCACTGGGCGGGCGGCCAACGGATCCAACGAAAGCGAACGCTACGAAACCGTCTACGTTACACAACTATACCATACAACCGTATTGATTGAAAGTTGTGATGTAAAATATATTGTATTCATATAAATTTAAAGTTGAAAATACAATAGCAAATATAAGAAGTTACGATCATATTTAAGTGAGTTCGTGTAGTATCGTACGCTACGATACATTGAGTATATCACCGATAATATTTATACTGGCGCTCAAAGATTAGTGAGATTTTAGAGGTGAAAGTGGTTTGGCTCAATGAAATTAGATTGGGTGGAATGTTTTGGCAGCGTCTGCGGATCTTGTTGCTTTGCTGTATTTGTTTGTTTACATTATTGTCATATCTCGTAACAAGAAGCAGGATTTCATGTTATTACGTACATACGTTTGAAATAACCGCTTTAGGTTTTATTTCGAATAGGTTTTTGAATTAAGCGTAATATAATATCTAGTGGATATAATTTATAAAATATTTTGAATAGATTATAAATATGCTTGTTTTTTTTATTTTGTGTTAAATGACATTTTATTACATTTTTCCAAAATATTATAATCTTTGCAAGCCAGTAGTCGTTATTTGGGTTCCGTAGCTATTACAGTTAGCGAGAGAAAGCTCTTTCAATCCTTTGTCTCCTAAACACGTAAATGAAGCGATAGCACATAAAATTCAAGCACGAGTAAACGTAAGAGTAGTATTTTACCTTTTAATTTAAAATTGAGGCCGTCGTGGCGCAAAGGTGTGACTGTAACGCGACGGTTGTGCGTTCGATCCCACTAGAGGGAATGAGTATTATTAATATTTTCAGTTTTTCACTCTGGCACCAAGGCCAAGGCCCGGCGTTGAGTTCCGCTACTCAACACCAATGCCTCGAAAAAAGGTATGGAAAGTGGGGAACGTAGTGTCTTAACTCTAGGTTCCTCTGCCCTTTTAAATTTATTTGTACAATTATTGTAATATATGATATTAAAATAATAGATAAATGAAAAATTGTTTGCCCTCCCTTTAAAAATACGAGAGGTACGTATCTTAAAATCTGTTTTCATGATTTTACTTCAGAAAATCTATATAATTATAGAGTTTGTGACAAATAACTGTTAATTTAATTCGTAAATTCGGTGTTTAGAACGTTTTAAGTAACCATTGTTTGTTCTGAAGTTGAAGGCAGGCCTTTGTTGTATGTAGATAATAATATAACTTTGCTTTCATATTCAAATAAGATGCTAGCTTAAATACATTTAACGTATAGTATAATATTAAGACGTGATTTACAAATTAAGTTGTTTATAACAAGTGATGTGACACGTGACAGTTGCGGGTTCTAACCCAATTTAACATTTTTCATTTCCTCGCTCTGGTCACGAGGCAAAACTACGGTGTTGATTTCCGCTACTCAATCTGCAATGCTTCAAGAATTTAGCAGACAGTTAGGAACAGAGTGTCTTAAGAGTAGGTTCCCATGCTCCACCACCATCTCTCTCCATGTTAACAAAAATTACATGTTATATCCATTTACGTCAACGAGTGATTAAGATTCAGCTTAAATTATCAAAGTTTAACAATAACAATATTAAAATACAGTAAAATTAAACGCTATTTTCATTTAATTATTTTTGTTGTTGTTTTATAACTTTTTATTAGGTACGTAGGGTAAAGCTGTTAATTTTTATTATAGTACCTACACCTTTCCAATGCGATATCAACATATTCAAATTCAAATAATTTTATTCAAAATAAGAATTTACGTGCTTCATTTTTTGAACGTCAAATAATGAAGCAATAATTACCACCAGTTCACTAAAGTTAATGCCTCAGACCTGAGAAAAACCGGCGCAAGAAACTCAGCGGGACTTATTTCTCTAAAATCGATTTTATACAAATACATATTTAATTATCTGTGACAATGATACCTTTGAAACAGACTGGAGCGAGCATTTCATTCCCAAGGCGTGTTATCATTTATAAAATCATTAATTTGGTAATAACCTTTAACACACAAACGTCTTTTCACATTTTTTTTTAAATCGTGATATAGAAAATTCTCCGACGCTTATCTGATATAACAACAATATATAATTATCATGCTGTTGTCGATTTTCCATAAGTTTTTATGCAAGTACTATCAAAATGCCTTGAGGATAGTACCACGGGAGTGGATAGTGTAGTGGTGGCTTGATTAAAATAAACGTGCCGTGTAATCCCACGTAAACCGTTTACGCGGGAAGCGACACAGGAAATCAAACGCTGCCATATTGGATGCGGAAATGGCGCGCTCGTCGCTAGCTGTTATTCGATTTCGTCTAGAAATGAATTTTATTTTGACGTGCCGTATCATTTAATTAAACGCCATTTTGGTTGAGGTATTTTTGAATTGATTGTTTTTTTTATTAGAATTTGATTGTGCTTTTAATTTTACTTTATACATTAAACTCACTTTACATATTAAACAGTAAAATATTAAAGTAAATTATTTTCTTCATTTCTTAATAATAGCTTAAATAAAACACAAAATCGTACTATTCATATTAATGAATTTGGACTATAGAGTTCATGTATAATACAGGTAATAAATCTTTAAAAAAATAAAAATTAATATAATATAGCCTGATGATAGAAATAATACTTAAAAAGACTTCCTTAGATTATATTCAGAAAGCATATTAGACAAATGAAATATCGACAAGACGATTGTTCAAATAGCGATCCTTTTGTTTCCGTAAATGAGAGATTACGGAACAAAGGCGTCATCGGCATTGTCTTTGCCGTGATCTATATGAATTATTCTCATTATTAATGTGACCTCATAACAGGCGCAAAATGATTTAAAATTAATTCTTGGCTTACCCGATAGTATTTTTGATTACCATACAGTATTAGAGACCAGCTCGTTTTTAATAGAGATTACATATAACAGCTATTTGTTATTATTTTGAATACTTTTTACAAATAATTTGAGGCCAGCGCGCAGGGGCACAAAGTGTGACTGTAAATCGACTGGGTATCGATGCCCTTTCGAGATGAAATATTTACTTAATTTATATTTCCATTTCTACGCTCTGGTGTCGAGGCAAAGCTACAAATAACACGCAATGCCTCCAGAATTCGGCAGAAAGTGAGGAACGGAGTGTCTTAACACTAGGTTCCCTCTGCCTGCCCTGCTGTTGCGGGATACAGCGAGAAGCTGATTTTTTTTACAAATAAGTCAATACAAAATCACTTGAAACAAAGTTATTTTTATTTATTGAAAAGTTACAGACTACGCTTTACTGTACAATACTTCATAGTAAGTACACAATCATAATCTTAGCGAACTTGCAAAGGGAATATTAAGTAGTTAGTAGTTCAGCAACTGAAAGCGAAGTTTGTCTACGTGCACGAACACCGTTCGTAGCTGAAGTCAGCATTTTCCTCACGTCCTTCCATATCCACAGACGGCAATAAATCGCATTATTATTTGTATAGCACCAATTCAACTCTATAACAAAGAGTGTACGTGATTTCTGACCTGAATCCTCATATGTTATTGATTTTCTGACAAAAACTTGAATTACAGTAATAAATTTATAGACATGTGAATTTAAACTTTACATAATACCTTTAAGCTAAAATAATGAATAGAAAACAAAAATAAAACTGCTTATTAGATAATAATCTCTTTAAACTTTAAAATATTAAAAAAAAACGAAAATAAAAACAAACTGGGGAAAGGAGTGTCTTAACACTAGGTTCCCTCTGCCTACCCTACTGTATGCGGGATACAGCGTGTAGCTGATAATAAAAAAAAAAACAAAAATCCATTTGCAAAAATCACCCAGTACCTATACGTTAATTCAAAATAGAATATAATTGATTTCAAATATACCAATATACTTCAAAGCTTAGATTTATGTTATTCAACATGGAAATGGAGTTTGTAAAATGTGAATCCACGGAATTTATTAAGCTTTAGACAGTTCTATTAAAAGAGAGCGCTGAGCGTAATACGTCTTAGATTGATAGATGTGCCATCTCAATTCTTTCCCGTCATTTTATTCAAGTTTCTGATGTCTATTGAGGCTAGGAGATTGGAAGACATTACTATTATATATTTATATAGTTCATTTTATTAATGATATTCTATTTTATATTATTTTACAAATCGCCTTTATCGTACAGATTACATTTCTATTACACACCACAAAATTTAAATACCTCCCTGGTATTTTGTGTACTAGTAAAAGTTTATTTGTAGGAAAAGACTTTGCAATTAAATGAGTGAGTAACTTTTAATACAGAGAACTTTTAATTGGAAACTTTAGCCTTACTTAAGGAAAGCGATATTTCTTCGTTAAAACGTAAACTATGCATTCTTGATAAAAAGTACCTGCTCTGTTGAAATAAAAGCAGGTTCAAGCAGAAAAAGCAATTAGCGCGGCGCTTGATCCTTTTTTAAAGTTAAAATTAAAAGTAACTAACTTTTAATTATTTTTAAATTAAATTTAATATTATTTTATTGTATGAGTGCTCAGCGTGTACTTTATATAAATTTATTTTACTTATACAATACAGGTTTAAATCAGCTAAGCTTACACTCTAAATATTTGTTACAGTTGCTATTCAATACCAACAAACAACATGTCAGGCGGTTCCCATGTATCGAGAGGTACATTTGGTGCGGACTCCGAGATATCTGGAAGTAGCGCTCCGCCCCTTCCAAGCCCTGCGTCGCCGGGGGCTGCACTAGTGTCACCAGAGACTTTGAGTAGGCATAGTAGCCCCCCGCCTATACCGGCTCATCCTCATCCTGCGCCATCATGTTCATCCCACCGGGTTCACTTGGAGTCACCGATGAGGTAATGTTGAATTATGAAATAGTAAATAGTAATAAACTACCGACCAATTTGCCTATTGAGCCATCTCTATAAGCTTTTTTCTAGGATCATCTTAATTCGTCTTGCGCATAGACTTGGTGAATTTTAGCCTGCTGAACAGGCCGAATTACGTGAAGGCTATGGAACCATATACTATATTCACACGGTAAGGCAGAATATACAGAGGACGGAAGAATATAATCTGCCCTTGTGCCTAGCGTTTGTAAACTTATCCATCTGCATCGAGTTGTGAGACATCGTAATTATTCATTAATGCATTAGAAGATATGTTCAAGAAAGCTTGGTTGGGCAGCTTATAGGCTTTTCGTCACTGATATCGTATAGCATAAAGACGAAGGTCTTTAACAGTGCCCTACTAGTTAAGACATACAGAACCGAAACGTGGACACTGACAATTCGATTGGTCCACAACATTAAAGTGGCTGAGCGTGGCTATGCTTGGAGCATCTCTGAAGGATCGAATTCGAAATTAAATAATCCAACAGAGAACTAGTGAACTAGAGAGTTATTGACATAATCCAAAGGATAAGAAGGCTGAAGTGGAAGTGGGCTGGTGACATTTGTCGTAGAACCGATGACCCCAACGGTAAATGCGTACTAGAGTGGAGACCACGCCAGATGGGGTGGCTGTGAAGAGCCGTGCCTTAGGAGTGGCCTATTTCCAGCAGGACGAGGACAGGCTGATGATGATGATTGAATAGTAATTTAAAGGCACTTCTCATTGATTACATAATAACAAAACTAAATTAATAATTAATAAAAAAAGTGTCACATCCTATAAAATGCGTTAAAAGGGAATACTCTATTTTTACATAAAACTAAATAATTGAATATTGATTTTTATTTTATTTTATATTATGTTATTGCTTCATTCTAACGTTATAAATCTGGAAATGATGTAAATATACTGCTAAGACTAAAACTTTCCTTAAATTTATTAACAGAACCTATTTATAAGCTTTCTGTCATATGATTTTAAAGGTCAAAGTATAGGATTATATATATCTTATAGAAGGTATACATGTAGTTTTAGCTTCATTGTGGTGTAAATTTGTGAATTTGTATAGCAAAGTTTACCTTGGCCCTATAACGATGCTGGCGTAAAGTCCTGTGAAACAAACTTTCGTTTACGCGTTCAAACTTCGATTCACCACTCACACAACAAGGGAAATTGTTTTAGGTAACTATAGGTAGGTATACTATGCAAGAATAAATTGTACAAAGATCAATAGCAAAGTTATACGTAATTTTTAGGGTTCCGTTTCCATGGGATAAAAAGGGACCCACCTTTTTACTAAGATTCCGCTGTTCGTCTGTCTGTCTGTCCGTCTGTTACAAGGCTTTATCTCATAAAACGCTATATAAGTTACACAGTTGAAATTTTCAGATGATGTATTTCGTTTGCCGATAGCAAAAAAATACTAATAAACAAACTAAAATAATTATTTAAGGGGGCTCCCATACGACAATCGTGGTGTTTTCCCTTTTTATAGATAATAAGTAAGGAACACTTTGTTCGCTAGTTCGACTCGACTAGTAAAATTTAATGTTTACAACATAATATAATAGCAACCATATATTTATAAGAGTACTATCTAATAAAATTTGAAATCATTAAACACTCGAAGGTCACGAAAGTGTAATATAATAAATTTAACAAGTTTTGTTCTTATACTCAAAACAAACTACTCAGTTGCTTACTTGTGAAGCTTCGCTAATAATGTTAATATTTCAACATAACCCAACACAGATACCAAAAATCAAAACAGAGTAAACAAACATTTTCTTTGTCTAGTTCTCTTTATTTTATATTCCTAATATAATATTCAGCGGGAGTACGACTGGAGTGTATCAGATTCCCATAATATCCAGACAGGAGGAAACGGCGGGCAGTAAATTACAGCCGTGGTCTAGGTTTCACTAAGCAGTTCTGCCATTCTAATGGGTTCATAAATCAATAGTGTTTGTGCTAGGTAAGGTTTTATATTTTTCTATACGATATTTGTAAAAATTTTCTATTATTGAGGCCAGTCGTGGCGCAGCGGCACGAAGTGTGACTATAAAACCGACTGGATGTGGGTTCGATCCCCACTCGAGGACATGAAATATTTACTTAAATTCTCGCAAATGGACATACATTCCATTTCTTCGCTCTGGTGTCGAGGCTAAGCGCGGCGTTGAGTTCTGCCACTCAACACGGAATGCTTTCAGAATTCAGCAGAAAGTGGGGAACGGAGTGTCTTAACACTAGGTTCCCTCTGCCAACCCTGCTGTGTGCGGGATACATCGATGATCAGATGAAGCTGATTCTATTTTTACAAAGTATATATTAAATGTTTGAGGAAAAGCTAAACAGAGAAGCTTACATTTTATTGTTTTGGTTTTCTAGTGAACGCACGTTTATGTGACCTTATTTCTAAACCTAAATCGTCATATTTTTTATGATTTTTCTTTTTATATCATGATAGCTTTTAAGTATACATACGAGCGAGTACACTTG
Source organism: Heliconius himera (assembly GCA_021202915.1). Taxonomy (NCBI): domain Eukaryota; kingdom Metazoa; phylum Arthropoda; class Insecta; order Lepidoptera; family Nymphalidae; genus Heliconius; species Heliconius himera. The sequence goes on from JAJHJA010000302.1 coordinate 34,739, forward strand.
TTTCAGCATGCGTTTAATGACTATAATTATTAAATATTAATAAAAAAACGTTTTTGTCTTATTTAACATCAGTACTGGGGTAATAAATTTCCAATTTCATAATTTAGGATTAGAAATGCTTTGTTATGTTAAAATTTTATAGCGACAAGTCAATATGTAAAAGTAATTTATAGTTTTACTATTAAAGTTATCGCGTTTGCGACAGGTTATTTACTATTGTCATTGGTACTGTCGTAGACTATCGTATAGTGTGCCTGTTTTGAAAGTAATAGAGCTATAAATTATGCTGCTAATAATTGAGGTAATATAATTTGAACAAGCACAGAATGCCTTTGATAGAAAATTCGTTAAAACATTATTAAAATATCAAAATCAGCTTCACGCTGTATCCGGCACACAGCAGGATAGGCAGAGGGAACCGTGTTAAGACACTCCGTTCCCCACTTTCTGCCGAATTCTGGAGGTATTGCGTGTTGAGTGGCAGAACGGGGCGTTGGCGCCGCGTTTAGCCTCGACACCAGAGCGAAGAAATGGAAATATAAATTTAAGTAAATATTTCATTTCTTCGAGTGTGGGGCGAACCCACAACCAGTCGATTTTACAGTAACACTTCTTCGTGGCCTTGTCGTTAAAATATTATTTTGTAAAAATTTCTATATGTAGAGTGCAAATAAATATTTATGTATTCGAGGGTCTAGTTTTGTATAAGAAGCAGATAATCATCAAATTACTTAAACTTTGTATAGTTAAGAGAAATACAAGAATATTTCACAAAATGCGAGTTGTATGTAAGGTTATAAGGCATCATACTTCATTACAAATGATTGATTCAAGATTTTATGTAAACTTTATTTGAGTAAATATCTTCACTCTATATGCTATTTTACCTACTGTTAGTACATATTATAGGACGATATTATCCTATAACAATCAAAGAGAAATAAAATATATTTAGTCGATAATACCTACGGAAAAACAAAAAGCTTTTTCTCGTAGTATTTCAGCTAACTGGACTGTGGTACAACGTGGAGATTTACTGAGCTAATGTCGTAACTCACGTCGGTTATACTCGAGTGCTCGCCCGATCGGTTTTGTTTTGACATGTGCCCGATTTGCGGTATTTTTAGCCTTTCCTTTTCATTTTGTTTAACAAGAAGCGTTAATTAATTTAGCTGCTCTTTATTTATCTGAACTTGCTCTGTTTATAATAAATCATGCATATGTTAAAAATAGAGAATTTTGGTAATATTTATGTTTTTTTTAGATATCGAAAATAATAAAGATTTATCAAAATTATAATGAAAGTAATGTATAAAAGTATAAAATTAATAAAATTATGCGTTAAAAATTTTTAAATGCGATAAAATAACCATAAATTACAACGTTTGCAAGTGTAGTCCGAGAGGTGCACGAATGTATGTACGTACATATTAATGTAATTGCGTTGAAAAATTGCAAAAACAAAAACTCAAAGACTAAATAGCAAAATATAAATAAGTATTTTTGAACTCATAATAGAAACTTTCCATATTTCATACAAAATATCAATTATTATAACCAAGATGAATGATTTAGTAGACAACGTGATGTTGGTAAAATACTAACACAATATTATTTAAATTATTAATTTCTCATGATAACTTATTTACTTCCTTATGATTCTGCTCAAAAAACCATTACTTTTTCGCTTATATACACAACCTGTTGTGATATTATTACAGTAACACCACGACAGCGTTGCCGGTGTTATTCTCCGCCACTCAATACGCAATGAATCCAGAATTCGGAAAAGGAGAACAGAGTGACTTAACACTAGGTTCCCTCTGTCTACTCTGCTGCATGCGAGATACAGCATTAACCTAAAAGAAAACAACAGCGCTCCAACATACCAACCCGTTGTGTTTTAATTTATTTAAGAATTATAGCATGTTCTCTTTCTTCACAGGTTATCCAGTCCGCCGTCAATGACACTGGGCGCGTCACTGTCTCTACAGCCGGTCCTGTACGGGCCCGGGAGCGGTTCCCAGCCGCCTCTGCCCCCGACCAGGCATCCGTCGCGGCCCTCCGCGTCTATACAGAACATGCATATTATTAGTGCGTAAGTATCAATATTAATAAATAATATTAGAGTCGTTATATTTTTTATAAGTTTGTAACCAACGCTATAATATAAAGGTATACTAAAATTAATTAATCAGCTTCACGTTGTATCCCGCACACAGCAGGGTAGGCCGAGGGAACTTAGTGTTAAGACACTCCTTTCCCCACTTTCCGCCTCATTCTGGAGGCATCGCTTGTTGAGTGGCGAAACTCAACACCGCGCATTGCCTCGACACCAGATCAAAGAAGTGGAAATATAAATTTAAATAAATATTGCTCGAGTAGGGATCAAACCTAAGTGCCTTAAACTATACAAAAATACATAAATATATTAAAAAATACATAATTATGAGCTTGTTTTGTTGAGATTCATTTAAAGGCTTATTAACTATAAAATAGATTTGTTAAACACAAAATATTTAGTAGTAAAAATAATCTCGACGTTCACTGAATACAAAGCACATTTTTTCTGTAAAGTTAAATGTTACAGTTAGAATAATGTTCATATTTGGTTCCGTTAGTATGATCTTTGTTTTATCTGTATATTGGCAAAATGCCAAATAAGATATTTATACGAGTATAAATTTAAACAAAATAAATATACGATATGCTGCACTTTTGTTTTGAATCAATGAATACCATATAGATAGGAAGATGGAATCTTTTTCAAGAAGAAAGAATATTATTTCGACTAGCTTTCTTATGCGAAGATTGACTATTAACATGTTTTGATCCTGGGCCTTTTAAGAGTCCATAGACTAGTAAAATTAAAGAAACTTACTCGCCCTAATTCATATTGTGCTTTATCATTTTTTATTTATTTCACTAGGTACATGTATAAATAAAGATATTAGAAAACAATTCAAATTTATTCAAAATTTTCTGCATATTTATTATTCACTGTTATTAGTATGAATGTCAATAGGAGTTATTCTGACCATTGCCTACAGTATGAGGTAATGTACCACAAAAATAGGGTTGCAGAGATATTTGCATATAAATGTTATTGACATATTGCATGTTTTATGCAGACTGTTTAATACATTATACAATTATAATTAGGTATTTACATAAATTTTGAATTGTTACCCCAGAGCTGGTTGACAATATAGTTCATGATTTTCCAAGACTACAAATATTTTCAACAAAATTAATTGAAGAAATTGATTGATAATTATATACTCATCATTACACCTACTCATAACCTATCATAAAAGGCGTACCTTCCTCTGTTTTTACATGCTTTCATTCAAGTTAAAATAACCATAAATTACAACGTTTGCAAGTGTAGTCCGAGAGGTGCACGAATGTATGTACGTACATATTAATGTAATTGCGTTGAAAAATTGCAAAAACAAAAACTCAAAGACTAAATAGCAAAATATAAATAAGTATTTTTGAACTCATAATAGAAACTTTCCATATTTCATACAAAATATCAATTATTATAACCAAGATGAATGATTTAGTAGACAACGTGATGTTGGTAAAATACTAACACAATATTATTTAAATTATTAATTTCTCATGATAACTTATTTACTTCCTTATGATTCTGCTCAAAAAACCATTACTTTTTCGCTTATATACACAACCTGTTGTGATATTATTACAGTAACACCACGACAGCGTTGCCGGTGTTATTCTCCGCCACTCAATACGCAATGAATCCAGAATTCGGAAAAGGAGAACAGAGTGACTTAACACTAGGTTCCCTCTGTCTACTCTGCTGCATGCGAGATACAGCATTAACCTAAAAGAAAACAACAGCGCTCCAACATACCAACCCGTTGTGTTTTAATTTATTTAAGAATTATAGCATGTTCTCTTTCTTCACAGGTTATCCAGTCCGCCGTCAATGACACTGGGCGCGTCACTGTCTCTACAGCCGGTCCTGTACGGGCCCGGGAGCGGTTCCCAGCCGCCTCTGCCCCCGACCAGGCATCCGTCGCGGCCCTCCGCGTCTATACAGAACATGCATATTATTAGTGCGTAAGTATCAATATTAATAAATAATATTAGAGTCGTTATATTTTTTATAAGTTTGTAACCAACGCTATAATATAAAGGTATACTAAAATTAATTAATCAGCTTCACGTTGTATCCCGCACACAGCAGGGTAGGCCGAGGGAACTTAGTGTTAAGACACTCCTTTCCCCACTTTCCGCCTCATTCTGGAGGCATCGCTTGTTGAGTGGCGAAACTCAACACCGCGCATTGCCTCGACACCAGATCAAAGAAGTGGAAATATAAATTTAAATAAATATTGCTCGAGTAGGGATCAAACCTAAGTGCCTTAAACTATACAAAAATACATAAATATATTAAAAAATACATAATTATGAGCTTGTTTTGTTGAGATTCATTTAAAGGCTTATTAACTATAAAATAGATTTGTTAAACACAAAATATTTAGTAGTAAAAATAATCTCGACGTTCACTGAATACAAAGCACATTTTTTCTGTAAAGTTAAATGTTACAGTTAGAATAATGTTCATATTTGGTTCCGTTAGTATGATCTTTGTTTTATCTGTATATTGGCAAAATGCCAAATAAGATATTTATACGAGTATAAATTTAAACAAAATAAATATACGATATGCTGCACTTTTGTTTTGAATCAATGAATACCATATAGATAGGAAGATGGAATCTTTTTCAAGAAGAAAGAATATTATTTCGACTAGCTTTCTTATGCGAAGATTGACTATTAACATGTTTTGATCCTGGGCCTTTTAAGAGTCCATAGACTAGTAAAATTAAAGAAACTTACTCGCCCTAATTCATATTGTGCTTTATCATTTTTTATTTATTTCACTAGGTACATGTATAAATAAAGATATTAGAAAACAATTCAAATTTATTCAAAATTTTCTGCATATTTATTATTCACTGTTATTAGTATGAATGTCAATAGGAGTTATTCTGACCATTGCCTACAGTATGAGGTAATGTACCACAAAAATAGGGTTGCAGAGATATTTGCATATAAATGTTATTGACATATTGCATGTTTTATGCAGACTGTTTAATACATTATACAATTATAATTAGGTATTTACATAAATTTTGAATTGTTACCCCAGAGCTGGTTGACAATATAGTTCATGATTTTCCAAGACTACAAATATTTTCAACAAAATTAATTGAAGAAATTGATTGATAATTATATACTCATCATTACACCTACTCATAACCTATCATAAAAGGCGTACCTTCCTCTGTTTTTACATGCTTTCATTCAAGTTCACATGTCCCGATGTTCTTCTGTCTGTAGTTCAAATCTTGCAAGCTAAATTTCTCACTTCCCATTGCCTGTCTGAACTGATTTTTTTTTTATTTTAAAGACGCTTAGATTGCACATTGGTTGATGGCACCCCATACCGAATTTTGTTTAATCAGACAATATTACTTTTATCTATATTAAGATAACCTATTTAAATATTTTTATGTTTAATAAAATATCTGTTGCTTTAAATTTCAAATCAAATTAATCTATTTTCTCAACAACAATAATTCAATGTTTCGCGTGGCCAAATGGATAGTTTAGGCACCAACGGCACATAACGAGGCTGAGGCTAAGGAAAGCGATTTGTCCGATATGTATGCGCATAATTTGGCTCCTCGCTCACAACTGCGAATGAGAGCCGTGCAAACGAAATGTTTGCGGACGATCAAATGTTACCCTCGTAAAAGGATATTTTTATTGAAACCCGTTTTCCTACATTTATTCGGAAGTCTTACATGGCACAATTCGGTAATGCTACTCTTATACATACGAGTATGTATGTATATACTTTACTATCATGTAATAAGTCGATGGATTTTTAAATAGTTTTTTTTTATTTTAAAATATGTTTGATATTCTTATAATAAATTAATAATCAAAATAACAAGAAAATATATTTATACCAAATTAACAAAACTGTTATCTATTTAGATATATATTTGGCCCTAATTTGTTTACTTTAGATAAATTTTTGCTTATAACTGGAAGCTCACCGATGTTTTGATCAATTTCATCCACTAGACTGAATGCATTAAAATCTGTAGCAGACAGGCGGTCCCGTCATTAATAATAAATTACGAAACATTATAATTCATAAAGTCTGTGCTCTTTGAACAAAACGTATCCTTAAAAGCGCCACCATACAGTGAAATGTAATTTATTACAGCACAGGCTTTTAAAGTCACTTAGTATCACTTCGTTATTCATTAAATAAAACCTTATTTTATATCATTTAAAATTTACCATTTATTTTTTACTTTATTTTACGTATAAAAACACTTTAGTGTAAATAGACATTAGATATTCAAATATAATTGGATAAACGTAAAAGGTGCTTTTCAAGTAAGGCCTACAAATATGTATCTCTAAAACTATAATATATTATATAAAAATAGTTAAGATAACAAAACTATTTACACTACTATATCACTAGACCGTCTTAATAAGATATATTATCGATATAACGATATCATCTCTAACCACACTAGTACAAGTGAAGGCAATCGCATTTGCCCCGTGAACGTGCACTATGCTGAATGCTACTGAATGTCACAATACACTCGAGTGCTCGTACATTATGTACTAAAATCTGGAGACTCCTGGCAGCAATAATAGTTGAAAAATAATACCAGCCACTACAAAGGAATTTAACATTTTACATGTAACGTAAGCCTTAATCATTCTTTGCGTGTATGTGTGTGTGGAGGACTCATTACAAAAAAGATTTCAAATTTATTTTTTGAAATTAGTAACATTTAGTAATAATATTTTAAATAATACTTCAAAGTTATTATTTGTTAGTTACTCAAGTTTGATTTTCGCTTGTTCAGAAGGTCCAAAAGTTATCTGAACGTCCGAAAATGAAAACCATCATGAAAACAGAAAAATCAATACTTTAAGTTTGTTTATTTTTTATAGTTGATATTCTCGTAAGTAGTTTATTCTCGTTTTAATCATTCCCATATCCATTCCCTTTCGTGGATGAGTCATTGCCAATTTCGGAAACGTCGTCATGACGTCAGACTACTACGAAAATATTATATTAAAAAAAATGGTAAGTTTGTCGATTGTTATGTTTTTTATATTAAAGAAGTATATTATTACGTACCTAATAGGCAACAAAAACCCACTGCTGTTGAAATTATTCAAGCAGACGTAACCTACATATATCTATATTTAAAAATATTCTCCCAACTGGGATTTGAATCCACATATATATTACTAAATCAGAATTAGAATCGACTACTTTACTACAACTGAGCTACGTTGGCGCCATATAAACTAATATATAGGTACTCAACCGAGAGATGACGAATAAATTTATGAATCAGACAAAAGATCCCACCGAAGTTCGAAAGCTCACAAATCATTCAAAGCAGATAACTTCTCATGCGAAGTATTTAAAGCCCTCCCGCACTCGATTTGCAAACAAAATGTGAAGTGCCTAAACTCAACTGGGATCAGAAGTAGGGCGCATACGAATCTGAGGCCGTGTCATTTCGGACAGAGTCATACTACACGAGTATATATATTGCTATAAACATATTTGGAAGTTACAATAGCTGTGGGGAGCCAATAACACACGGTTGCCATGACTACGAGGCACGCAGGAGAGGGGTCCCTTTTCCCAGAGGGAGCGTTAAGGGTTTCCAGAAACCAGGCGAAAAGATACCTCAAGTTTGAAACGTTTTTGAATAACACTTTTGCAAGGAGATTGTAAAAGATAACTGCGAGAGGTCTATGCAACTTGGTTGTCTATTATTTAGTATCTTTCAGTATATCGTTCTTAATAGAATATGGTAGTGCGTTCAAAGTAAGCTTGATGTTAATTTGTGCGCAATTTTCTCATAAAACGTCGCGCATATACCTATTAGTACTGTCTATAATCGGTGCTCCCTATCTAAGGAAATTTGAGCTGAATAAGGCTTTATGTTGGTATTAATCGTTAGAAATATTTAAAATAAAAATACTATCTAATAATTATTTAATATTTTTTTATGTTCATTTCTTACGATTTTATCATAAAACATTCGTTATGCTTGTAGATATATACTTCTAATAATATTTTAATTATTTTAATCGCTACTGTAGATCCGGTCCAGTGGCGGCATTCGAGTTTGCCACTCAACACGTGAGGTATTATCGAAAGATAATCAGAAAATATATCATTTTGCTTCCTTTGAATTTTAAAAGACGTAGAATGTAACAATTTCAAAAATGACTTATAAGATATTTATTCGTGCTTTTATAACGCGAAAAAAATATTTCATATGTTACTGTGATTCCTTACCCCAGGAGTAATAAATAAACGACTAATATTTTATATCCCTACACTTGAATATTTTCAACAACATATTGTTCGTTCTATTTTCAGCCACCCCTTAGTTTTATATGAAAAAAGTCGATGTTTTAGATCCAACGTCAGTATTGAGGCAGGTATCATTGTTAGTTCCGTAATTGTCATATAGAAACGCTTTAGAAAGCCACCCTTTTTCACGCTGTGATGAAAAGTCTCTTGAAATATATTGTGAACATTCGTTATATTTTTTATATCTATTTATTTACACATTCGTTATCTTTTTATAAAACATACATTTATATATAAATGGGTTTCTTATTTGTTTGTATTTAATTCTAGTATATCTATTATATATGTCATATACATACATCAACAAATTATACATAACACAAGAAGTAAAAATGAAATATATATTTAGATTTTTCTATACTTAATAATGTAGTGTAATAATTGTTACATCTTCTTAATAAATTAAATAAGCAAAGTAAAGTAATACTCGAACTAATTATAAAAAAATCTGTGACATTTAAAAGTATATTAATTGTTAAAACATCCGAAATTATTCTGAAAGCTTATTCTTGTAAAGGCAACCTTTAGAATCACATTTAACGTAGATACATATACGAATATATGAGCTACATACATAATACTTATTTAAAAATCAAAATCAATGAAAGTCTCGCACACAGCAGGGTAGTCAGAGGGAACCTATTGATAAGACGCTCCGTTCCCCACTTTCTGCCGAATTCTGGAGGCATCGAACCCAACCAGTTGGTTTTACACTTTCCCTGCGCCACGACTGGCCTCATAATACGTACTCATTGATATGATTTTTATATATATATATATATATATATATATATATATATATATATATATATATATATATATATATATATATATATATATATATATGGTTTTTTTATTGTAGGTATAATAGCCCCCCGATGAGTTGAATGTTTATAAGCCTTTTGGGGTCCTATATATTATTTTAAGTAGAGTTAAATTATATTTACTACGTTCTGTATTGTATGTGATTTTCCTACAGAATATTTTTAGCACATCATTTTTGTAACATCGTTCAATTTAAATATCTTATATTTATCAGCTTCCATACTATCTCGCATATGGTAGACAGAGAGAACCTAGTGTTAAGATATTCCTTTTCCCACTTTTCGATTAATCTTATATGTTTATAATAAATGGGATAATTAGTTAAAAGAAGAAGAGGCCAGTAGTGGCGCAGTGGCACAAAGTGTGACACCGGTCAGTAAAACCGATACGGTGTGGGTTCGATCCCCACTCGAGGAGATGAAATAGTTACTTAAATTTATATTTCCATTTCTTCGCTCTGGTGTCGAGGCAAAGCGTGGCGTTGAGTTCTGCCACTCTACACGCAATGCCTCCAGAATTCGGCAGACAGTGGGGAACGGGGTGTCTGAACACTAGATTTCCTCTGCCTACCCTGCCTGTATGGGGGATACAGCGTGAAGCTATTTTAATTTAATTTTAGTTAAGAGAACTTATAAAATGTTCAACAGTACATCATAGCGATATTTCGCTATGATGTACTCTTTAAATGCATTTTAAGTTTTCACTATATCTATATGGCAAAGGCTCTACGATTCTCAATAATATTGTGTAGAAATTTCAGAAGCACGCTTATTTTGCCATCCTTTTATGTAAATTTTTGTTGGAGCTTTCAGAATAATCGGTATACATTATGTACAAGAACGTGGGCTATCGCTTACGGAGCATATTTTGCTTTGCTTAACCAATTAAAAATCTTAGGAAATTTTCTCTACTTAGTACGTTAAATTACGTATACAGTCCATGTGTTGTATTGTAGCTATGAAACTTTTTTTTTGCCTTCATGTAGCTAGTTCGTTACGTAAAACGTAACGATTCACCAGTTCCATACTTTCAACCTTTTTATATATGTTATATTTGGCAAATCTGACAAAAAACTTCGTTTTCTAATCCGCAGGAAGTGTCTGTTGTTTATTAATTTATCTTTGGTAAAGTTTACCCTACAACTTTGAAAAACGTTAATACTTATATCTTTTCATAGCATGAAGCTAATTTTATATTACAATAATGGAAAAAGTTGTAAAAATACTATAAATTTTATTTCTAAATCTTATAAATTTTGTTGGCAGAGGTGATGCCCTAGCCACCACTTTGTCAGCGTTATATGGAAAACTTCTGGTTGTGATGGGTGTGGCGTTTCCTATGGCCGAAGTGATCTCTACGTACATTCCGCCGTCATTTTATGAGGTAAATATTAGTCTATTTTATTAATACATTAAAATAAAACATACAAAATATTAGTGTTTAATGTTTTGTTATATACATATACTTATATATTTTATTCGACCGAGTAGGTTGAGCAGGAATGCAGATCCTGGCAAAAGCCGGGTTTAATGCCGGGAAGAAGAAGTCTTTATATATTTAGTTAATGTATTTATATACATATTTAATTTATTTAGAAAATAATCTAGAATTTTGTCGGCAGGGTTTCTACCTATATTTATATATAGGCAGCATGGTATTCCTTCTGTACATGTACGCGGCTCTCCTAAGAGACAGATCGCGCTCCGCAGCTGACACCACCGTCGTCGCTAGTGAGTTGCTTTGTTTCACGTTATTTTTAAATGTTTTCATATTTTTCGTGAGCCATGTCACGTTTTGTGTTGAAGTTTATTTCCGTTGCTATTTGTTATAAGCCAGACATTTTTTTAGCTGTAAAATATATACTCTTTGTTATACAAGTTTACAAAACCCATGGACTGCATGATTTTTTTTAAACCACGCTGTACTCCGCACGCTGCATGGTAGCCAGAGGGAACCTAGTGTTAAGACATTTCATTTTTCCATGAATCTTTCATATATACTTATTTTAAAAATTTTATTATTTAACCATAATCACTATAATATTATCTTAAAACGTTCTATAAGAAAACTCGAGAACTCGGTTAATAATATAATATAAGCAGATTAATATGTTAAGATTGATTAAATTTTATTTTATTTCAAATGTTGTTATATAGAATTTTTTTTAAAAGTACTAATAATAAGATTTTTATGGCTTCAACATATAAAACAGATATATTCTTGAAAATTAACGCAGTAGGCACTTCGTTCAGACGGCAAACATGTTTAACGAGCGTTTGGCTTGTTGTAGCGAGAGAACGAACTAAAGTGGTTTATTTGCGAGATGAGATTATCAAAACAGACGTAAGAGTGTTTCTGATTATATTTATGTGCCATTATTTCATTGGACTAATCATTGTCGTAACTTTGAGGTGATTTATTTAATAATAGATAATAATCTGAAGTATGGGGATATTCTTGATATACTATATCAAAACTAAGTATATATTCGTTTTATTTTTTTTAGCTTCACGCTGTTTTCCGCACTTAGTCCGCCCTAATAGATTACCCTAAGGAGAGGCAACCTGGGAACTTAATGTTAAAACACTCCGATCTCATTTCATTTTCTGCTGAATTCGGAAAACATTGCGTGTTTAGTGGCGAAATGCATATAATAAATATATCAGTTGCAGCTTGATCTAAACAAAAACATAACATCTGCTATTTGCGGAATACAGTGTGAAACTAAAAAAAAACAAAAACATAAAAAAGTTAGTACTTATTTTTCTCTTGTTCTATGAAATATATATTTTCTCAACAAAATTTCATTATTTTAAGTTTTTTCTTGAATATTACTATAATGATTTTTTCGATGTAAAAGTTAAATTAAAATTCCAGTTCAGTATGCTATACGATTTTATACTCGAAGAAATGCGGTTTAAACTTTCAATGCGGGTCTACCTCTTGAGATTCCTTTACAAAGCCAATATTGATAACGTAAATTGGAATTGTTCAGGTGTGTTCTTAAGAAATTGGTATTCATTATATCGGAAAAAATCAGACATGGTAAAAGGATAAAGTTCGAAAAGGATATTTTAAAAAGAAATTAAATAATATTTTCATAGATTGATGTTAATAACTATAGAAAACACCAAAATTATTCTAGTCAATAACTAGCAAAAGATTTTTTGAAACTTTACCTTTTCTATATATGTACATATAATACAAATATATTTTGCAAAATACGTCATAATCAAAAAAACAGCTTCACGCTCTATCCCGGACATAGCATGGTAGGCAGAGGGAACCTAGTGTGAAGACGCTCTGTCCCAAATTTTTGCATCGACACCAGAGAATATTTCATTTCCTGGAGTGGCGATCGAACCCAACACCAGTCACGTTTACAGTCACACACATAGTCACACACTTCAAAATATACGATATATTAAGATAGATCAAGATAATAAGATATATTTTAAGAAATTCGTAATTTTTACGTACATTTTTACATTGATATCGTATAGGTGTGTAGTTGTATTTATAACTGGTTTTGAGTTTTTAAAGAGCTAATTTACATTGCAAATGGATGTCGGTAAAAAGAAAAATTCTTTTTAATTGGCACACATTGGTGATACGAACGTGCCACGAAACATACTAATTCGCTGTTTTTAATTAAACAGTGTATTGTTTTGGTATGACATGTTTTCTGTATAAACAACTTATATATATGTGTTAAGTAAGCTTCACGCTGTATGCCGCATATAGCAGGATAGCCCACTTTCCGCCAAATTATGGCATTGCATGTTGAGTGGCGGAACTCAACGCCGCATATATTGTATTTATTGTATATATAAATGCAACAAGTAAAACATTTCGAAGTAAATAGAGCTCTACTTGTGGCAATTTTTATATGAAAATAACAAACGTTTTTTTTATTTAATGTATCTGGCGATAGCACTACATTCGAAATAAAAAAAACTGTTTACAGATTTAAAAATGATAACAAGCAGAATTTCTCATTTATAATGCTAGTGACGAGAGCATATATTTTTTAGCAAATAAATAAAAAGGGCTTATGGGATTAAATATACATACGTAGTCGATGTAAATTTTCCTTTTTAAGGAATGAAATGTCAAACGGGTTTTCATCAAAAATAATATAATTCTACAATATATTCCGTACGTACACTGTAGTACCACTTTTATATTCCGATTTATTTCCCTTTGTGAGTGTTTAGAGCTTTGTGACGGCGAAGTTATTTCTTATAAAGTATATTTGTGATTTAAATGAAGCTCAAGTCTCAGCGGGTGTGTAGTTTTACAAGATTTCCTTCTCCTTTACTGTTACTTGTTATTCATTCATAACTGAATACAATAGTACAATAATTTTGAATTCAAGATAAGTTAGAAAGAAGCTTATTTATTTATTTTCAGCAATTTATATGACTAATACCTATTTTCCAATTCCCTACTATAACTTATATGTCCTGCCATTCTAAACAAGTTGATACAAATCGATTAAAGAAAGAAATAATTACATCTTACAAATACATAATTTTTCAAATGAATATCGAGTGTTATTCTCAGCTAATTAAAAATAATAAATCTTTAATCTAGAATCAGATTCAAGTTCGTCACAATCGGAATCGGATTCATGTTCGTCACGGACCGAGCGCAGCACGACGACGGCTGCTCTGCCGCCGCAGCTGGCCGCCAAGCGGCTGTCACTGGGCTTCGCTCTCGCTTCTCGGACGCATCACTATGGAAGCTTTTATTTGAGAATGGGTGCTGTTGGTAAGTGTATATATTTACTATTTTTTGTAGCTTCACACTATATTCCACATACAGCAGGATAGGCAAAGGCAGCCTGGGAACCTAGTGTTAAGACACTCCGTTTCGCGTTAAAACGGAATATGAAAATATTAATATTTAATTTCACCATATGGGAATCGAACCCACAATAGTCGCGTTTACAGTCGCACATATACGTCTCTGCTCCAGGCAGACGACCTCAGCTCTAACTCTTTTAATTATAATTTTCCCAGCTATTTTTTTAAAAATGCTCAATCATTGTTCAAAGTAACTTAGTAAATTACTATCTTTAACTATACATTATATTATAAACTATAAAATAATTATACTTATAGCGGTACAAGTGTAGAACGTTATGTTCCCTCGCTTGTTACGACCACCCATAATAAATATTAAACTTAAATTTTTCTCTCTTGTTTTATTATATATGCAGTAAAATAGAATGGAATCCGTGACCTGTAAAGATTTGTTTACGTTTAAAAAAAATACTGAAACTTTTACAGTTTCCAACGGTAAATAGTTTTATTTAAAAATAAATAACCACCCGCCTGTAGTAAATATAGTATTTTTATTAAAAGAAAATCCTTTAATTAAATATTATTTATATTTAGTAAGTCCTTTACTTTTTCCATTAAAATGACTGCAAGTTTTAATTGAATAGGTGCAACGCCTAAATTAAGGTTTCACAATTATACATCTGTATACAACTCTGGTCTCTTGGATTCTTTAGAAAAAATTATGATGCTATATTTCTATACAAAATTTTACATTTTAATAACTTTAATTATTACAGAACGGCAGATGCCTAGTTTTCATGTGTAATGCGATGAAAACTATGTATTCAATTCCTTTGAGGTGAATATTGTAAAACTTTTAGCGTTGGGTGTTGCCATAAAATAAACATCACCCATAAAATTGATAGGAATGGATAACAGACTTGTGAATATATTTCTCATCCGACAGGGAAGTCAACCTATTTATTTATTTAAACCATAGCCGCAACGTCTCTTTGTAAATCTGGATAGGTACATGCGTATGTATGTACATATACTCATATATTATTCGGAAAAAAGTAGTAGGAAATTTTTATTTTTAATCTTACTATACAGGATGGAAGTCAGCACCACTTTAAATGAAACCACAGTTTCAACTATTGTATACAATTTTTTTTTTCAAAAATGAAAAAGTGATTTTTTCAAACAAAATAAAAAAAATAAAATTATTGTTGTAATATAAAACGCCATTAGTCAAGAACGACGCACGCATACATATACCTGTCAAAGGGAACGACGCACGCATACATATACCTGTCAAAGGGATCCTCCCGCATACGCGTCATTCCGAAATGGAGTCGTAGATATTGGCGGCAAACTTCAAAGTTGATTAACCTTTAGTAGTATTTTTGTAGTAGTATGTGTTTACGTTATTGGTATCTATGCGTAACTGCGTCACACGAAATACAGGTATGGATAAACATCGTAAAATGAAAAAAAATCCTACGTCTCAGCTGTTGAGGTATAATTTCTTTAAAGGTATGGGTTTAAAATATTTTACCCTATACGCTGTTCCCGCAAAAGGAGCGCTGACACTTCCACTCTGTATATAGCAATGAAAGGCGTAGATATATGTCTTATAATATCTGCACTCTTACATAACTTTAATACTATTACTTTAATGTCCAAAATGTGTTCTTTTAACAAATAGTAGATTTCTTATAGTAACTGTACATTTTTATACCGGTCCGAAGACCACCACTTACCGATTTTGTCCTAACATTTATTAATCGTGCTTCTCATCCGTCCGCTACATTTTATAAGCGTAATGCGATACTTTTTGTTTCAGTTTTTCTTTGTAATCTATATTGAGGTGTTAATATTAATTTTTCAGCAAATTAAAACACTTATTTCACACCAAAATAGGTAACTTTGAAGTCGTATACGATTTACTTCCTCTAATTAATATTATTCAATGTTACCTCGAGCTCTTTCACACGTTTTCAAGTTGACAGAGCATGAAATCCTTGATACAGCATTAAAACTCGACGTGTTCTCAATTTCACAGAATAAAAAAAATCGTTTCCCTACTTGAACAGTAAAAACGAGGAAAAAGAATCAGGTTAACAATAATAACTACAGGACTGTTGCGTAGAATATTATTTTTCTGTGTTATAGCTGTGTACGCTATGTTATTGTACCTTTATGTACAACAAGTAGGCTAAGTGGAGGCTGTGAGAGAGTGTTTGCTTATTTTCTTTTTAACTCGAGCGCCTGCGAGAGTAAGAATAGTTAAAAAGGTAAAACAACATTTGTGATTCAACTTTTTCATTCATTTAGTAGCTGGCGTATAAAAGACTTTTTTAATAATGCAGAACAAAGAATGGAGGTGTCTCTTTCTGTATTGCTAAACTTTTATTAAGTGATGGTGCATATTTAATTTATCAGCGAAACTTTCTGGAAACGCTCTAGGCGCAATTCAAACTAGAACATATTCCGGCGATAACCAGCTTGCCCTATATTTGAAGTGGAAGCTGTATTTCCGTTTCACATGTTCGATATATCTTTTACCATATGAAATGTAACACATTATAAATTATACATTTACCTTAGTAGTTGTTTATAAATTAAAACCAGGTTAAGACCGCTGTCATGTGCGTGGATGGATGATCATTTAATTTGTAATATTAATTCTATAAATCAGTCTCACGCTGTATTCCGCATATATGGTAGGCAGAGTGAACCTAGTGTTAAGACACTCCCATTTTACGCTGATTTTTTGAGGCATTGCATACTGAGTGGCGGAACTCAACGCTGCGCTTTGCCTTGTTACAAGAGCGAAGCAATTAATAAATAATGAATTATTCTTCAGAGTACGAATCGAACTCACTCACTCAACGTTTGTATTTTATATGTGTTATTTGTTATAAATCCAAAAATTTACAAATTAATTAGGTTATAATATAATAACATTAATATATTTTTTTCATGTAGCTTTTGGGATCGGGTCGATGATCTATTCGGGCCTAGAATTTGGACAATATTGGGAGCTAGAAAGGAACACGAACTGCCACAACGTTTTGCTCGCACTGACGCCCGCCACTCGCATGGCGTTCATCTTTATACAGATGTACTTCATCTTTCTCAACAATGAGGTAAGTAATAACATTTTAATACATAATATTATTATTTGTTATTTTTTTTTTAATTTGTATATTCAGTATATCCAAAAAAAAAATTGAAATATTTTTTTCCAATCTGCTTTTAAGCAGTTCTTTGCATATTATATACAATGAATAATACTGAACTGATGATTACAGGTTCTTTTGCTAGGTCACAACGACGTATTTAAAATAACCAACACTGTGTGACTACACGTGTAGGAATAGAGTTATAGATTTTTTAAGTACTTTATCTTAATAATAATTATTAAAACAAAGTACTGATATGAAATATATTTGAAATAAAACCTAAAAAAAAAATACCAAGTTTACTGGCATAAACAAATTATCTTGAATCATCTGTTCAGAAAATACTGCCCCTGGTCACGGGAAATACAAATCCGACACATATCTCGCTTCGACACGACAGATGTCTATAGTTTGCTTTGAATTTGAAGAAAAATCTATTTGCTTTGTTATATTCTTTGAATAGCGTTTCACACATACGTTTTAAAAGAGTTGTATGGGAATTCTAGAGCGACAAATAAAAGTTTATTGCATTCGTATTGAAAAGTCTTTGTAGCTGTCGCCATTTTATCAGTACTTAGAAGTGCTTCTAGTACTTCTATTAAGTCCTTCTAGTAGTTCTATAAGCGCTTTATTCTTATCCATGTATTTCCAGATGAAAGTGTACAAACATAAGATAGTGGCACGATTTGGTCTCATGCACATGGTGGGCACGAATCTTAGCGTTTGGCTGAACGTCCTCGTGCAAGAAACGAAGCATGAAATACTCACATTCTACGATCCTGAAAATAAAACTATAGGACTCTCACATCGACTTGGTAAGTTAAATATTATTATATATTTTATTATTTCAGCATTTTTTTTCATTTCATTTTCAAATAAATTTTAATTTAAAGTATCCAATAAGCAAGCACTCAAACAACCAATTCCCATCAAACACTGAATAGCGATTCCTTATCTAAACAACTGATAGAATTAAGGAAGATAAATTTTAATCTTATATACAAAAACGACGAAATCGACAGCAATTTTGTTTTACAAAAGTACGAAAAACTTCCATCTGTGAAATACCATCGGAACGAATGTCCCCAATAAATGAAGTCAAACCGTCTTCACCAGACCGTCGTTATTGGGTATTTGACGAATTACGTGTAGATATTGAATGTCGATATTTATTGTATTGCTTTCGAACAATATAAACACAGTGTGGTGTTCACGTCTGCATTAGTGTGTCATGTCATTATGTTGCTTGTGGCTCGATCGATATGCATACGAGTACCTACATGACTACTATTTTTATTGTTTAAACGTTGTATTTTTATAGAAATAGATTGTAACGTTCTATTTTCTATACTATTATGTAGTTTGATTCATTATTATAATTTTTTATAGAACATAGTGCCGAATCTCTACTTTTCGTTATTAAGAGACGTTTCGTATTGTATATATTTTGGGTATATGGGTAATAAAACTACCCATATATCCAAAATATATCCCAGAATCTCCAGAATTCGGAGTGTCTCAACGTTAGGTTCCCTCTGCCTACCCTGCTGTGTGTGGGATACAGAGTGAAGCTGATTTTTTTTAGGGTTCCATACCTTTTACTTCCATTTTTTTACAAAAATCTCGGTGGGCGAACTCGACTCACGTTTGTCCGGTTTTTTAAAATTTAAATAGACTATCGTGGCGCAGTGAGAAAGCGATTATAGTGTTATAAGTTTCATTCCATTCAAGGGAATAAATAATTGTCTCTCTCTGGAAAGTACGGATTTGAGTACATCCACTCAAAGTGCAGTTTCTTGAATTTGGATGAAAAGCAGAGAACGGAGTAACTTGACACTTTTACTCTGTGCTTGCCTGCACAAGTAGGCACTTGCTTGCTAAAAAAACAACAAAAATATAACTAATTGTACAAACGATATCCAATCCTATAAATAATAAAAATAACGCTAGACTTGAATCGATTGAACCATGTCATATACTTATAAAGAATAATATTATTCATGTAGGTAGTATTCGTAATTACGTGGTAAGCTGACTGCGACCGAAATTGAAATCCCTTGCCTTTTTTATCCTCCGAACGTCACCAACACGTAAAGAATTTAGCATACGAATGGGAGATGGGAAATCTGAATAACGATGTCGGGTATTTGATCAAAATAAACTGAAAAATTTTGTTTTGAGTCTCTTTTTGTTCGTATGTACTAACATTTGAATATAAGTATATATACACAGCTCAAAATTATATAATTGTAATTTTTCGAGGCAAAGCGCGGCGTTGAGTTCCGCCACTCAACACGCAAAGCCTCCAGAATTCAGAGAAAATTTTGGAGTAGAGTGTCTTAACACTAGGCTCCATCTGCCTATCCTGCTACACGCATCCCGCATGTGAAATCTAGCGTGAAATTGAAAAAAAAACTAATTTTTATAAGCGTAATACCTATTTAATATTTACGAATAAGCTTGAGATACAACTGCAGTACACTGTTTATAGTGCAACATAACTCAAAGCTTTTAGCTATCACATTGTCTATCCTATACAGTGTTTTTTACTTTCCACTTTGTAGTTAACGGGCACGGCTGCAGAATTTTATGAACAACTTTTAAATAGTAAACGTGAAAGTTTACTCAAATATTAATATTTTAAATTAGACTTTTAAGTAAATTAATTATAATCGTTAGTCAATTTAATGTTTTAGTGATTACCAAAAATTGTTATTATAAAAATATTGTATAATTTTTTTTGGATATTGCGATATTTACACAAAAAAAATCACCTTCACGCTGCATCCCGCACGCTGCAGGGTGGGCAGAGAGAACCTAGTGTTAAGACACTCCGTTCCCCACTTTCTGCCGAATTCTGGAGGCATTGCGTGTTGAGTGGCAGAACACAACGCCGTAATTAACCTCGACACCAGAGCGAAGAAATGAAAATTTAAATTTAAGTAAATATTTCATCTCCGCGAGTGGGGATCGAATCAGTTGATTAAACAGTCACACTTCGTGCCGTTGCGCCACGACTGGCCTCAACAAAAAAAAATGTAAAAAACATATTTTTTAACTGTTATCACGTATAATATATGTAGAAAGTCACTCAGCATATCATAAAGACAAGTATGAAATATTGTATTTCAATAAACTTTCCTTTAAAATAACATACTTAATTATATTTCTCTCTGTGTACCATTAATTGTATTAATAATGACTGAACTCGGCTCCTTGTACTTAGCTGCTCGAGCTCGAGCCTCCTTGAATGATTCAATTTGCTGCTTTTGTAATGCACAAGTGGTTGAATGAGACTGCACGACTGACCTACCAAAGGATAATTCCTATAATAGTAATAAAAATATCGTCAGTAAAATTTCAGCCATAATATTTAAAGCCATAATATTTAAAGGCCAGTCGTGGCGCAGCGGCACGAAATCCGACTGGTTGTGGGTTCGATCCCCATTCGAGGAGATGAAATATTTATTTAAATTTTAAGGGTAAGCGCGGCATTGAGTTCTGCCACTCATCACGCAATGCCTCCAGAATTCGGCAGAAAGTGGGGAACGGAGTGTCTTAACACTAGGTTCCCTCTGCCTACTCTGCTGTGTACGGGATACAGCGTGAAGCTGATTTAATTGAATTTTTTCTTTATATTTAATGAATGATATTTCACCCTCCAACATATTTTCTTCTGAATTATGACGCTATGGCGCTGTTTCTTAGTCTATGACTGTAAATGAGATGGTTGTGGGTTCGATCTCCACTCGGGGAAATAATTTATTTAATATTTTCGTTTCCTCGCTCTAGTAGCGTTGAATATATCAACAATGGATTGTCTTGACATTGGGTGTTCTTTGCTTAGCAGTTGAAAAATAACCGATTGTTATTTTATTGGTATTAAATATTGACGAAAAAAACTCATGTTCTGTTGTCGATGTTCCACATATTTTAGAGATAGGTATAAGAAATTATGTCGCGTAACTCAACACCTTGCTTTGTCTTACTCATAATGATAATAATTTAAATATAACAACTTTTCCAAATAGCTATGCGTGCGTAATCAACAACTGCGTGTATAATAAAAAACCGCCCCGTGGCGTCACCATGCGATGGTGCAAATTCTTGCTTACTTTACTTTTCCTTCTTTTATACTTCATTATTTATGTGTTTTTTTGCGTTAGCGTTTGCATTATAAATTATAGATTAAAACTTTTTAAATTTCATATAATTTAATAAGTTTTACATATACGTACAGAATTAAACAATCTAATGTCGTTTATTTTACCTTTTTTGGATAGAAAAATAAATCCGTTAGTTTAATTGCAGAACTGTTATTATTTTATTTATTTTATATTTATGTATCACCAAAATTTTGTCAGGCAAATAGACATAAAGCTTACATAAATAGAAATTAGTATATTTCACTTTTTTTCTGTCACTCGTGGTTTGAACCCAAAACTAGTGTATCTGATTTGGATATTTTAGATCAGTAGTTTAGATTGATCTAAAATATCCAAATCAGATACACTAGTTTTGGGACTACAATAAATACTATAACAACAAAAAATATATTCCAAAATAATATTGCCGTTATACTAAGTAAAAACAACACGTTAAATAAAGTAGTCGGCATATTAAAAAAATACATTTTCAACTTATAATTTTTAATTACATCGTTCCATAGCTTAACCGCTCTCATAAAACATGCCATATTTGCTAAAATGTTAAAAAAATAATCTGGAACATATAAATTTGCTACATAACGATGATAGGTACCAACTAGCACGATAAAGTTCTCAGAAGTAAGCTCTTAAACAAACTTTTTATCTTCACAAAATCTAATCAATTATGAGATTCTTGCGGTTTTTAAGTGCCGAATGTAAACATGAAGTTAGCCAATTTAAGGTTAAGTTTTTAAGTACGGAACATTTTCCGTTTCCATAAACCCTGGTTGGGTAACCTCATTTTTTATGCACCACCCCGACCGAGTAATTTACTTTCACGCGAAGCTCTTTGTTTCAATTTATTCCTGCTTGACCCAGCTTATTAACTATGTAAGTTGGTAGGTAATTCTATTGTTCTGGAGAAATTGCCTTTTTTGCCTTGATATTAGGAAAGTAAGATTGTTTAAATATTTATAATTTTTAAGCGAAAAAAAATGTATTGAAAAATGTATACATATTAGCTTTCTATATATGTTTTATTATTCCATTCAGTAAACAAATATATTATAACAGTAGTCATTTGCAATAGTTTTACAATTTCTAGATATTTGTAATCAACAAGTACGAACTTTAAGTATTGCAGCATTTTTTAAAAAAATCTAAAGTTTAGATTAAAAAATCTATTGCTATAATACTTATTAGTATTTGTGTATTGTTATTAATATATAGTACATATTACATTTTCATAATCTATCCATCGGCATGGCTGTAAAGTTTAGTAATTGAATAGTCAATTACTTAAACAATATAAGTCAGCAAAAGTTTTTTTTTTTTAATTTACCAGAACCCTCGTCACGTTATCCCCGATTCTGTGTCAATAGCATGTCTGTCAATGTTGACCTCGAAAGGAATTTCGACCTAAATTGTAGCGTACGGGCTAATCAATATTATAGATAATATGATTTCATTAATTGTTGGATTATCAAAATGTCACTTCCCGTCAGAGTGCTTATTTGACGATGTTAATATTGAAATTTAATTTTTATATTTTCGTTAATATATATTGTTTTTTTTTTAGTAAAATTATTTTGTGTCGTTTCCATAAGATAATGTAGGCTCAAAAGTATCTTGACGTAGTAAAATATGTCAAGATACTTTTTTCTCTATTTTCAGCAAAAATTGAAGACCAAGAAAATTAAACAAATAAAGACTTGGCGGAACTCAACGACATGCTCTTATTGGAGTAGAGAAATGAAAATCATTTAAATATAACCATTTTCTCAAACTAAACTGTCCCATTGGGCTTTTATAAGATACTTAATACATCTTTTATTTGATTCCAGCATTTCAAAAGGCGTTCGCATCTCTTTCGACTGAAGTGCCACCTTCGCATCCTGCAGCAGCACACCTCCGAGTTCCCCGAGGCTTAAAAGGCCCGCACCACATTTTTGAATGCCGTCGCACAAACATCATGGGTTCCTTAGTACAAGATGCTTCACCGTTCCTATTTCCATGTACTATAGAATACTCTCTTATATGCGCGGCGATTCTTTACGTCATGTGGAAAAATATATCCAAATATCCATCTAAAGATGTCGCAGAAGCCATAGCTAAAGCTCGGCTGCTGGAAGGTCTGGCCTACAAAAAATCACCACATTTATACAGCGTTGACTGCGCGAGAGCCCACAAAGGATTGTTTTTTGGAATCCTAGTATTAGTTCTGACCATAATATCACTTATCCTTTTCTTTGTTCTTATATCAAGAAAGGAATATGCAACGTTGGCGGTGGTTGAAGTCAATGTGTGCGAGTTGGGGCTGTACGCTATGACAACTTTTGCAAGTTTAGCGGGAATGGTATGCGTCAGGAATTTAAAATACGACGGGACCAGGAATTTGGAACTCGATAATATCTTGCTTGTTGGCGCCCAAACTGGAATGTTCATTTATGGCACGTTCACGATCATCGGCGGGCATTTCACTATAGAAAAGAACACAATACTTATATTAATAACGGCGTTGTCTTCATTAGTACAAACAACATGTCAAACTATGTTCATTTTGGATGCAAGTCGCAGATCAGCTAAGACTCCGGAACAATTACGAAAGAAACCTGGAAGAGAAATAGTTACTTTTCTATTAGTGACGAACTTGGCTATGTGGGCTATAAATACATTGGAAAAATCTCGGGCCGAATCACATCCAGTACAGTTACATTTCTACGGTCTTTGGGCTTGGACGATCATAACGCACGTTTCGATGCCTCTAGCCATCTTCTATCGTTTTCATTCCACGGTCTGCTTGTGTGAGATATGGAAGAGGGCGTATAAAATGAAACCTGCTTACATGTAGCGAATGGCGCCAAAGATACATTTTGAATCATATTTTTGATCTTGAACTATGATAGAAAGTGGCGTAGATATTAGTGCCATAAATACATATATAATAGATGTTTGTATAGGAATAAAATCTTGTAACTACATTTAATGAGCAGCCACTTTGAGATGACTATTATTTAGGCGTACGGTTATGAATGACATTTAGAATGAGTTTGTCGATAATTTTCGGATGAAATTAACAATATTTATCGATATTAAACTAAATACTCATATTAAAATAATAATTGCTGATGTCTCTTGACATAAATATGATTTAGTAATAAGATTTTACATAATATTTTAAAACTGTTTCATTCCTAATATAATATGAATTTGCCAAAAACCCTCATATAAATAAATATATTTAATTGATTGGAACAAAATCGATATTATTCCGATTAATAAAATTAAGAAATCATTCGTAATCGCTATAAAAAATGGTTCATGTAATTATATAACACGGTGTGCATTTAAATTATTGCTTGTATTTGTTCAGAAGTTGACTGCTAATGTTAAGTTATTGTATTTAGATATTTTAATGTGTTATTTATTTGTAGCTTTATGAGACGCTTTAATTATAGCGATATGTTGATATTTGACAGTATTTCTCCATTAGACGGGTTGGTTTAATTTAGCGCTTAGTATTTTTGAATGTTTTCCTTCATTTGTATTGTTATAGATGAACAATAATTTGTTGTCATCTCGTTTTATCCTGTTAAGATAACGTTAGAATAGTTAGGGTAGATGTATCTTTAACTAGTATACACATTCCAGACAATTTTTAAATACATTTCATCAATACTCATTTCAATAATTAAAGTTTCAAAGAACGTCTTCCAATAGGTTATATTTTATAAACTACCTTCATTTTCACAATCTATTTTATTGTATTATTTATTTATTGTATAACGTGAGCTTTATAACATCTAGGCGTTTTGCTTGTGTCTAACGCATTCATTGTAATTTGAAAAAAAAATCATCGCATCTTATATCCATAGTTTAAAATAACGTGACTTCTACAATTTGTCTATGATTTTGACATTTGGAATTAACTGCAGTACAAAAAAAAAAAAATACTGCACAGTTTAAAACAAAGTTTTCTGAATCTAAAGAGTTTTAGCCGGAAAACTGTTGTTTAGAACTTTGAGCTACGTGGATATCAATATTGAATACATCCATATACTATATTCGAATCTATACGGAATTTCAATATACTTTTGTTTTAACTGTTCACAATAATAACAAGTAAGTAAGTATACAAAGGCACAAGCAAACAACAATAAAAAGGGAACAATAAATATCGACCTAATAATATTTTTTTGGAAAACTTTTAATTATAAATAATTAAAATTAGACGTTTCTGAATATACTCAACCTGTTCAGATATAAGAACATAGATTTTGTAGATATTTTTGCATTATAATGTAGCGTCTGTATTTTGGATAAATTTTTAGAAATTATAGCTTAAATCACCTTACCGTGGACCCAGTAGTTAGATAAAGAGAAACACCAAAGTTTATTAAGCGGTAGGAAATTTCGGAGCTTATGAAATAGTCTGGTTAAATAGTATATGATTTTATATGAATTTGCTTTACTTCAATTTGATAGATTAGTTAGCTATTTCGTCCGTTTTGATTTTATACAAATTTATATTGTACACTATATTATGTACTTTGAAAATAGTTGATAACTTCTCCTATGACAGAGAAGCTTGGCAATAACTATTGGAGACTTTACCCCAGAATAATATTGAGCAAAGTGGGTATAACTAATAATATATAAATATTTTTTTTATAATTAATAATCTAATCGCCTATTTCCTATTTTGTTTTTTAGACATTTATTGTAATCGTAGTAATGTAATATAATTTATTAATATTAAAACTTGTTATCTTCTCAGATATAGCTATTGTATATTTTGTCAAATACTCGTAGAATATTCGAAGAAATTTCAATATTCATTAAAAATTTTACCAGTAATCTGCTGAAAAAAATGAATCTCTTTTTCTGTTATTACAAACATATTTAATATAAATCTTTTTATATAAAATAATACTCAATTAATATTTTACTCTTTTCTCAATAATATTAGGCTATTTGTTTTTATAATTTTACTTATATATATATAAGTTATATAAGAAAATTAAAATTAGAAATTAAATTATTATACTGGTAATATTTTTTTGTAAAACGAAACAAATGAAGTACTTTTTATAGAAAACAAATAAATAACTATATTTATTGCTCAATTTTCATATTAAAATGTCATCTTTTATAGAATTTTTGTAATTTATTTTACAATAGTAATTTTAACTGGATTTTTTAAACTACTTTTTATTGTGCTTAATGCTATTAAGAAACAATATGTCAAGAATATTTTTTAAATATTGGACAGTATAAAGGTACTCGGTAATTTTATCAATATATACAACGTTGTCATAGAATGTAAGTAACATAACTTTAAATAAAATCTCGATTTACTAAAAAAAGAACATAAAAAGCCTATTTTTAAGCGCGGCGTTGAGTTCTGCCACTCAACACGCAATGCCTCCAGAATTCGGCAGAAAGTGGGGAACGGAGTGTCTTAACACTAGGTTCCCTCTGCCTACCCTGCTGTGTGCGGGATACAGCGTGAAGCTAATTTAATTTTTATTTTTTTAAAAAGCCTATTATATGGTGTGGTGACACCCATAAATTCCCACTTTTTGAGTTAGCTCACTTTCACTCTAATGGTTTGACTTTCATACATTTATTTTTTTTATTTTAAAAAACCTATAACACTCCCATGTAGTTTTTGAATGATATTCATTATGTGAACACCGATGAGTAACAGTACTCACAACGAACCTAATTTATTTATGTAAATTATTTACAATTAGATACAATAAATGTATAGTTTCGACTTTGGATTTTGAAAAATATACAGTCGAATTGATAACCTCCTTTTCTTACAGATTCGATTAATAAAATTGGAACCTAAGCACCCTACCAAATCATCATTGAGATACACATTATATTCAAAATATAGAAAAGTTAACTCTAAATTTAAAGTATTCACAACGATATTTATAAAAACGACATTCTATTGTACGGTACATTCGAAATTCCATTCAACCTGGTACCTATATTAAGTCCAAATATATTTAATATTTTAAGCTTACTTTAAAATAATAGTGATATTAGAATAATGTTTTCGATTATATATTTGTATACTATTTATTTGTTTAGGCAAGATTGTGAATAGCTATAAGAATATCTTCTTGGATGTTTAACGTTTACAAGCAAATAAACTTTCTTGAAATTATCTCGACGAAGTTGTTTTATTTTGAAACAAAGTTGAAAATTAAAATAGTGTGATATTGTGTATTAAGATTTCTTATCTATAATACATATTTATTTATAAAAAAGAATATAATTAACGTACTAATTAAATATTAACAGTAGCTTGTGCTGATTAAATTATTTGAAGGTGATCTGGCCCTTTTATAATATATTTCTGCAAATGTAAGGTTATTTTTAAAATATAAAAAAATATACCATTTTGACACAAATTACGTAATACTTATTACTTGCATACAATTTTCATGTCGAGGTCAGTATTTAACAAACGCATAATTGAGGAAATCATAAAACAGCAAAAAGTTTGTTTAATAAAAAGCATATTTAATCTATAATAATAAAACAAAAAATAAATTGTCTGTATATGAAATATTTGTACGAGAAATTTATTTGAATAAAAATGTAATAGAACACGAATCTAAGATTTTATGCGCTATCTGAGACGAACTAACAGACATACAAGATGTGGACATATAGGTGTATCTTCTGTACTAATAGATGGATCTAAATATATTTTTTGTTATATAGCTGTTTGGCCTTGTCCGAATCTAGAATATAATTGAACTTAAATGTGGGCGAACCTAGTGTAAGTGTAGTGTAATGTCAGTAACTTACGCTGCTTAATTTATAAATTTATTTAATTAGCACCTACCTACCAAGTAATTTCTTAGTTTTTGGCATCGTTATTTGTTTCAGTTCCGTATGTCTCTTTCGAGGCCCATATTACAATACCCTGTAGACAAACTAACTCAAGCTTTAGACGCTATCAGAAATGGCATGCCAATTAGAGAAGCTAGTAGAAACTTTGGGGTTCCTCGAGGCACAATTCAAGATAGACTTCACCTCCGAGTTCCTGAAGGTCCTAGAAAAATGGGTCCTGACTCCATCCTCAACAAACTAGAAGAAGCGGAAATTGCAGTTTGGCTGAAAGACATTGCAACTTGTGGTTTCGGAAAGAAACCTGACAATTTATTTAATACTGTCCAAGACATGATGATTGAAGACGGCAGGCCCAATCCCTTTGTAAATGGAAGACCAGGCAAAAAGTGGATGAATTCGTTTTTCAAACGTAATAATATGTTTTCCATGAGAACACCTGAAGCTATTTCAAAGGGAAGAGCAGTAATTACTGAAGAGAGTGTTAGAAAGGGGTTTGTGAAACTCACAGATTACCTAACTAAAAATCAATCACTTGACGTGTTAGAAGACCCTAAAAGAATACTAAACGGTGACGAAACAAGCTTCGTGCTTTGCCCAAAAACCGGGAAAGTCATAGCACCCCGAGGGTATAAAAATGTATACCAAATAGTAAAGGGCAAAGAGAAGGAAGCAGTCAGCAGCAGTTCAGCAGTTTTTTTTTCCGCTATGGGCGATATTTTACCTCCCTGTGTAGTTTTCCCGTACATCAGACCCCCCAAAGATGTTATAAATAGCATGACTGATGGTTGGTTCCTCGGTAAATCTGACACTGGATGGATGAAGGCAGATATTTTCTACGATTATATTACTAAATGCCTGTCCAAGTGGATAGATGACAACAAAGTGAAAAAACCAGTGCTTGTTTTTGTCGACGGCCACAAAACTCATATGACAATGAAGCTTAGTAAAAACTATCACGACAATACCATAATTTTGTACGCACTGCCACCCAATACAACACATCTAATGCAACCAGCAGATGTTAGCGTTTTTAAGCCACTAAAATCTGAATGGGCGAAAACTGTTCATGATTGGTGTTCACAGCCACAAAACACTAACACTGTATTGACAAAATCTTCGTTCTGTCCATTATTGAAAAAAGTACTAAGTAAAGAATCTCTGAAAGAATCTATCAAAAATGGATTTCGTAAGTGTGGCCTTTTTCCATTTGACCCAAGTGCAGTAGATTATTCAAAATGCGTGCAAAATACTTTAGAGAAAAAGAATGCATCTACCAGCAAGATAACTTCACCAAGTAGCCTCAGAAAAGGAGTTTTTAACATTGCATTAAAAGTTATAAGGCATTTGGGCAATGATTTGACCGCAAGAGGTGTTAATGTGAGTGTTGTACTCGAAATTATTGAAAATGCCAAACTCATTGAAAGATTAAATAATTCAGTAAGTAATAGTACTACAGAGAGAGAAGTTAAGGATAATGAACAAAGTGTAATAGTTGAGGAAAAAACAGAACTTGGATTGAAAGTAACAAATACCAACGAGGAAACTGAAAAAAATGGAGCCAAAGAAGAATTATATGTAATTAGAACTGAAGAAGAAAATAAATACCAAAAAGAGACTGAAATAGATTGTGATAGAACTAGGATAGACAATAAAAAAGATGATGATAGTATACATCACAATGCGAAATATTAGATATTGATACTAGTACTTTAAATAATCTGGTACTTAGCGATGTCACTTTTCTTAATAACTATTTATTGTATGATGATATTCAAGTAAGTACATTCGAAGACAATGACAATTCAATATTAGTACCCATCGGAGATAACTCTCCGATCTCAAGAAGTGAGTGGACGTGTCATCCAAAACCTGATTCTGTGATACAAATTCGGTCGCCGAGAGTATCACCTTTTGTTCGGAAGCATCTCATTATACCATCACCAATAAAGAAATCTACAACTCCTAGAGTAATGAACAGAATTGGAGCAATATCTTCTGAAGAATGGAGGCAATTTGAAATTTTGAAAGAGGAAGAGAAACAAAAAAAGAAAGATGCTATTGAAGAAAGAAGTTACAGAGACAGAAAAATAAAGAAGAAAAGCAGAAACAAAGAAATGAAAACAAAAAGAATAAAGCTGTGAATTCTACCAAGCGTAAAATGAAAAGACTTACTACAAAGAAGAAAGATGATGATTCTGATCCAGAATTTATTGTAAAAACCACAAAGAAAAGAAAATTAAATGATATGATTGATAAAGCAGAAGAAGCAAAGCAGACTAACTGTGATTATGTGGAAGCTAAACCAAATATGATTAAAATCCTCAGTGATATACTCATAACACCTGGAACTCCTGCGAAAGAAAGTAATAAAGAAAATGTACTTCTAAAAAAAAGATTAATCGTAGAGAAACCTTTAGAAATGAAGAAGAACTTGAGATTTTTTTAAATAGTGATTTTAATGATGAATAAGTTAATTTAGTTTCTTGTGATATTAGAGTACCTACTAAGGTCTTATTATTTAATTAAATTGATTAAGTTCCTATATAATTAAATTTTAAACTATTGATCTCAGGGGAGGCTGATTACTGGTAGCAATATGGCCAAATACTGGGTTGCCTTATTTTGATAAATACTTTATTTTTAATACTTATTAAAAAAATATATGATATTTTGTTAATTTCATAACAAAGTTTAATAAATGATTAAGTGAATGAGGACAAAAGGTTTTTGATTACTATTTTTAATATTTTTCTATACATATTTAAACTTGCGCTTTCCACTAAAAGGCTGACTACTGGTGGCTTTACCCTAGTTCGCTTGCGTGGACTTTTATAAATAACTTAATTAAGTTATGTAAGTCCACACAAACGAAGTTGCAGTCGACCACTAGCTATATATAAAAATACAATCTAAGTTTTTTGGTGACTGTATAAGAAAATATAACTAATTATGATAAACATTTTTAAATTTAAATAATTCCTATTTATAAAAAATGACTTCATCTTATTCAGTCGCAAGGTACCTTTTTATCTCTCCACATTCCCGCTTTTTTACAAGGAGAGGAGGTGAAAGTTGATGCTAAAATAGGAGAGACAAAAGAAAACAACGGAACTATTACAGGATCACTTTTTTGTCCGTCTGTTCTTCTGTCAAGAGCATCTATTTCAAGATATCGTGGATGTATCGATCCGAAATTAATGTCAAATTTTCAGGTCTACGGTGCTTTGGAGACCAGAAAAAATTAGGCTTTTAAGTATCAAAAGATACGAGCGTTTATGCATCAATCTTGCTGCATATTGTATGAAAATCGCCGCGTAATCAAAACCTATAGAGTGATTTCCGTGTGCCTTCAATTATGAAATGTGAAAAGTGAGAACATGCAGTACGAAAAAAGACAAAACCTGAAAAGTGGAAATTTAAAATAATTACAATATAGTAGTAGTTAATTTCATACAGAATGAGTGCATACGTCCGCAAATTTAAGTTTGCTAACTTTTATAAGTTATAGATACATCTCGTTGCCGAAATGCGAAATCCTCAAACGCGCACTACATTTTCATTTCTGTTTTTATCCTCTTCCTTATGAACTGATTTTAAAAAGATTTTACTATCGACAGTTAAATGTGTTGCGAAATAGGTTATCTTATAACAACAGGCTGGTTATTTCTAGTCTTCGTAATCAAAACCTATAGAGTGATTTCCGTGTGCCTTCAATTATGAAATGTGAAAAGTGAGAACATGCAGTACGAAAAAAGACAAAACCTGAAAAGTGGAAA
Source organism: Heliconius himera (assembly GCA_021202915.1). Taxonomy (NCBI): domain Eukaryota; kingdom Metazoa; phylum Arthropoda; class Insecta; order Lepidoptera; family Nymphalidae; genus Heliconius; species Heliconius himera. Next base: position 66,818 of record JAJHJA010000302.1, read on the forward strand.
TTTAAAATAATTACAATATAGTAGTAGTTAATTTCATACAGAATGAGTGCATACGTCCGCAAATTTAAGTTTGCTAACTTTTATAAGTTATAGATACATCTCGTTGCCGAAATGCGAAATCCTCAAACGCGCACTACATTTTCATTTCTGTTTTTATCCTCTTCCTTATGAACTGATTTTAAAAAGATTTTACTATCGACAGTTAAATGTGTTGCGAAATAGGTTATCTTATAACAACAGGCTGGTTATTTCTAGTCTTCGTAAACTTTTCTTTGATGATCGGGTCGAATTGCATTGTTAGAACATCTTAAACAAAAAAGAAAGAGAATGATGTAACTCCTATTAACATTCCGCTGCTCTATAACTTCTAATGGAAAGGTCCGGATCTTATCTTGACTAGTCAACATGACGTGGGTTCAATTAATATTGTTTTTTTTTTTAAAGATGAATGTGTCAAGTAAAAGCATTTAATGGTCACTTTTTGTATGCTTTATTTACTAATTAATAATATAATTAAAGTTGCTTAGTATTGTTATGCTTATATATTATTTTACGTTTAGGCACTTTTTATACTAAATTATGAAATTTCCTGTATATACGTATAATATTTTTTTGTTTCAAATGTACGAGTGTATCTCGGTCAAAGGGGTCCTCCCTCGTAAGGATGGGAAGAAATACTGTGAAAAATAAAAAAAATATTCATAGCTAAAAATAAAGAAGGTGAACTTGTGATCTTTTTATAGTAGAGAGTTAATAGTTTGTTTTATTTATTTTTAACCTACGATCTAAATATCTTTTTCGCTTCGTCCACTGTCCTCCAGTATACGCTTCTCCAGTATAATTAACATGTGAATACCCAATTACCCATTGTAAAAACTTAGGTACTCCAGGCATCATAAAAAATAATCCTAAATAATTTCATGCGTAATAGTTATTAAGACAATCGGTGTACTTTACAACACCATTAAATATTACTTCGATAAAAAAAAATCAGCTTCACGCTGTATCCCGCACACACCAGGATAGGCAGAGGGAACCTAGTGTTAAGACACTGCTGTTCCCCACTTTCTGCCGAATTCTGGATGCCTCCAAAATTATTGCGTGTTGAGTGGCAGAACTCAACACCGCGCTTAACCTCGACACCAGAACGAAGAAATGAAAATATACATTTATGTAAATAATTCATCTTCTCGAGTGGGGATCGAACCCACAACCAGTCGGTTTTACAGTGCCGCTGCGCCACTACTGGCCTTACTTCGATAAATTATAATTAATTGAACTAAGTTAGATATATTTGGTGACAATAACTCCGATCGAGATTAAATGCATTCAAACATTGAAAGCTTTAAGCGTAATCTGGTTCTATTGACCTTATTTCAAACGGTCTTGAATGTAGTCTCTATAGGGTTGCCCTATATCTTTCTACAAATAAAAGAGAAATATTTTATTTTTATTACAAACTTTTGTATACTATCGCGAAGCTGATTCTTTTACTATAGGTACAGGTTATAGCTGTTACATCAATTCCCAGTTTTTTAATATTTAACATATTACTTTGAATTACTTTCATGCAATACATTTCATGAAATATAAAAAAAAAACATCTCTTATATATTGTTAAACATAGCAACAAACCAAACTATTAACTAACCGTTTAAAAAAATGAGATTTAAAAAAAAAATAAGATTAAATAAACTTTTAAGAAGAATTCAACAACCTTTCAGGTAACATTATTATCATGTATTCGTAGGTAAATTATTTATGAATGAAATCTATAGAAGAAAAGATTTAAGTATATTGACAGCCATAAAGGGATTCAATGTGCATAGTATAAAAGAGCGACGTGAGCGTATAAAAGCGTCTCCTACACATGGGAACCTACTCACTATTATCGTCATGCGGGCCATCACAGACTATTATAGCTTTATGCTAATATTAGACTATACAACAATTTATAGATTAAAAAGTGTAGATTTTATAAGGTTTAAAAAATATACATCTACCCTCTTTTACACGAGTTTGTTCACAATATAATCAGTAAATATATTTCGCAGCTAATAGACATGTAATAGGTATTTGATATATATATGGTATGTAAAATGTACATATAATAATATACTTATATAATAGTAGTACATGCAAGCAGCCATAATAAAATAACGTGTTTCTATGATCTTCAGTTTCTTTTAACGGAAAATTTGAAGGAAAGCTGAGATCTTACCAGTTTGTAGTAGCTAAGGAAGGATTAAATTCGAAATAAGTCACTGGTGAGGTCAAATTAACAACCGGCGGTCGACTGCATCATGTCATCTCTTTTATATTAATTTCAAAAAATAGAAAATAGAAAGATATACGAGAGTAATATAGCAAATAATAACATAGTATCTAATATATTATATATGACTATATTATATTATCTAACGGCGTTGAATTCCGCCACTCAACACCCAATGCCTCCAAAACTCGGCGGAAAATGGGCAACGGAGTGTCTTAACACTAGGTTCCCTCTGCTTTCCCTGCTGTGGGCGGAATACAGGGAGAAGCTGATTTTTTTTTATATTATATACTAAGTTACTATTGCAAATGTCATCTTAGTTTATAGCTTTTCAAACAAACATTCTTTGAATTATTTATTGCTTTCTGAACGGTGAAATTGAAGTTGCAATTTGTACCAATACCATATATAGCGGAACGACAGTCACTGCCGTATTAAGAGATAGATTGCATTATCTTACCGCTATTTGTAATCGATCGATTAACATTTGAACATCATTCCTTTAATAGTAAAAAAAAAGCAATTTGAAACGCCGCCTTTTAAAGTATAGCAACTCAATAAATAAGTAGTGTCGTATAAAGTTATTTGATTAATTTTATTTTATTATAATTTATTATTAGGTATTATCTTCATTCATTGGATGTTAATGTAGGTTCTTCTTAGATTTTGATTTTAATGTAAACTATTAATTATTAAATTAAATCAGCTACACGCTGTATCTTGAACACAGCAAGGTAGGCAGAGGGAACCTAGTGTTAATATACATGGTCCCCCACTATCCGCCGAATTTTTCAAGGAATTACGTGTTGAGTAGCGGAAGTCCACGCCGGGCTTAGCTTAGCTAGAGCGAAGAAATGAAAATATTAAGAAATAATATTAATTCCTTTGAGTGAGACCCACAATAATAGGACCCACAACCGTCGCGTTATTACGCTATAATATATAATAATCATTTTAGAAAAAATAATATATTTAAAATGAACTATATCTGTCATATCGCGATATAAACGTGTGCGATAAATACTGTTATATCGGAAACGTAACCTAGAATTTATATTAAAGTCAACAGTTCTCTGACCATGTCATATAATTGATAAAGCAAAGTGTTTATCTCGACAGATTATGACAGGTTATATGTTAGTGTAATTGATTTCTTATAAATTAGCAACGGTCAGGCTATCGCCATTTAACGAATTCTACGTTTCGATTTTAAATCTTGTACAAAGTTTTGATAGAGATTTTAGCTCAGCTTGTTTATTACAATTTAATTTGTTCGGCATCATTTTTTTATCAAATGTCTGGTCTTGAGTCGTGGCGCAGTGGCAGAAAGTGTGACTGTAAAACCGACTGGTTGTGGGTTCGATCCCCATTCGAGATGAAATATTTACTTAAATTTTTATTTCCATTTCTTCGCTCAGGTGTCGAGGATAAGCGCGGCGTTGAATTCTGCCACTCAACACGCAATGCCTCCAGAATCCGGCAGAAAGTGTGGAACGGAGTGTCTTAACACTAGGTTCCCTCTGCCTACCCTGCTGTGTGCGGGATACAGAGTGAAGCTGAAATTAAATAAGATTTTGTTTATATTGGATACTTTTCGTTCATTTACGTTTTAGAGATTTGATAGCTTGGCAAATGATTTTATTTAGATTTTAGGACACTTTCATTATAAATTATCCATTACTTTCATAATTTAAATATATTTATTTTCATAGTTATGATGATGTTATATATTTTCTCCTATATTGAACCCACAAACATTCAGTCTAGGATGTCAATTTATTAACAACTATTAATTTTTAAATAAAATAATTAATTAAAATAAAAATATTAATTATATAATAGAAGTTAATGTTCACTTATAGCGTCAACAAAATGTTTAAATAGGAATGTTCATCTTGTGGCCTTGTGCAGCGATCAATACGAAGTGCACGGGATATGGAGGTGCAATGGCGGTTGCGAGTTGCGACGCCTCCAGACTAGGAATTATACGCTGTGGAGGTGGTATTGAATTCACTTCATTTTGTAATGAATAAGAGAACTTTTGTTAAAGTTAAAAAAATGTTTTAAATTATGACAAATAAATTAAAAGTTATTTTTTTTTTTTTATATTAAAACTTTAGTTAAACGTAATTTAGGCACGTACAAATTCTACTATACATTTTTTTTTATAAGCAGGTTAATTATTAAAAAAAATTAATACGTTATACTACTCATTACTGAAATATAAGATATCGTTTAAAAGTTAAGATATTTTTCTTTACTTTTTGCAATTAAATTTTGGCCTGAAAAAAAAAGCACAATTTTGAAGTAAATATATACCACATCCACATATTATTAGACTTACTATGTATTATTTCTTAAATGCATCTCCTTGCCTCCCCTATGTTATCATTCGGCAGTCCCTCACCCTAATATTCAGCTTACCTCACAATACCGACGTAAAATAAAATACTTCCCTGATATCGTGGCATTATTTTGATAAAGCAAAATTTTATTATTTTGTATAATATATAATAGTTGCACAATGTGACCACAACAGCAAAATCAGAAACACGTCGTTGACGGTAGTGAGTTTTATTTCCACTTGGTGGAACTAATTATTTTAATATTTTTATTATATAACTAGTTGAAAAACGTTAAATTTCGCATACACATACACTATAGGCTAAGTTTCGTATTATTCGGCTAAGTAACGTCTAGCAAAAGAAAAAAAATTTTTTAGCTTCACGATGTATTCCGTTCACAGCAGAGTAGAGGGAACTTGGTTGTTAAGACACCGTTCTCCACTTTCCACCGTATTCTGGAGGCATTGCGTGTTCAGTGGCGAAACTCAACGCCGCCCTTTGTCTCGACACCAAAGCGAAGAAATTAAATAAATATTTCATTTCCTCGAGTGGGGATGGAATCCGCAACCAGTCCTGATTCGCGATCGCGTTATAAAAATATAGTAATGTTAAGTACTATTCCAAAATTGCTCCAATATTGGATTTACATCCTGTCTGATTTCTAAACTAGCCAAAGTAGCTACTGTATGTAAAAACTAAGAAACAACCTTTTTCTTGCTAAATATTTTTAATTCAATACAGCTTTAACTACAACTGTAAGATAACTACGGGGTGCTAAAAAATTGAGTCTACTGTAGATACTATCATAATTAATAAACAACGAAATATTCTGATTAAATTCCCTAAGCTTATTAGAAGTTTACAAATTGTTACAATGTTCTTCAACTATACGTGCGTGCCTCTGTAGAGAGATAATAGAGATGCTATAATTTCATATTTCTAGGTCAACTTTCGTTACCTGATTGGTATTTTATCACTACGAAACCGGTTTGTGAGTTATTAAAGCACTCCATTACGCTTTTTTTTATTTTTAGATGAAATTCTATATTACGGCAATTTATTAGTAATTATATTATTGAGGTCGTCGTGGCGCGTTGACGTCTGGCTGTAAACGCGATGGTTGTGAGTTCGTTACTTTTTGGCTCTGGCAGGACGTAATGTGGTGATAAGTTTCGCCACTCCATACGCTTCAATACTATAAAAAACTCATTTCCACTCATGGAAACTATGGAACGGAGTGTCTAAACACTAAGCTATGCGAAAAAAAGATGAATTTGAAAGAGAGAAAAGAGAATAAATATGTAATTAGCTATTGCTTTCGTTGTATCGTTTTCTTAGTTCTATACTTATTAAATTATGATATAAACCGCATTGGTCACCAATATACATAAATTTCATCATCATCGTCTTTTTTACTTACTTGATATTAATATTTTCTCCGATAATTTTCAGGTAAAGCATGTTTATGACTGACCAAGTTATTATAAAATTATTTAATAATACATAAATAACATGGCTAGATAGTAAGTACACTGAGATATGGTGTAGAATACTTAAAGTTATATATATAGAAATGATCACAAGCTGTAACCCTGTCATTAAAGGTACTCTCCTATTACGGTACACTTCATATTGACAAACACTGCCTACATACTTCAATCAATTTCGAAAGCGGAATATGTCATACACCTACACACATACATTCCTAAACAATAAAATAAAAATATGTTATTTGATTTTTTATTTTTTTGTATTTCAAATATTATTTAGGTGCTTATATTATGTTTGTTGGTTATTTATTGTAACTTTTGAGTAATGATAAATTTCTATATGCTTGTTTTTTATTAAAAAAAAATAAGTAGGTAGTAAATTTATAAAAAAAATCTAAAATCAGCTTCACGCTGTATCCCGCACACAGCAGGGTAGGCAGAGGAAACCTAGTGTTAAAATACTCCGTTCCCCACTTTCTGTGAGTGGCGGAACTCAACGCCGCGCTTTGCCTTGACACCAGAGCGAAGAAATGAGACTATAAATGTAAATAAATATTTCACTTCCTCCAGCGGGGATCGAACCCGCACAAAGTGATTTTTACTTTTATAAAAAAGTTAAAAAAAGTTATCACAATATTTTCAAAGCAACACAAACAGTGGTAAACGGTACGCACGCCAGGGAACCAGTTAATTTTACTTACGCCAAACTTCGGCGGTCGAAAATCGATGGGAAACGAAGGGAAAGTATAGCTATAGAGAAATTATAGATAGAGAGGAGGGTACGCGTCTGGCTTCCACACAAAGGACCCCATGTCGCCGGCTATAGCTACCAGTATAGCAACAAACAACGCGAACGTACAGCGAGTTGGCGCCGAGCTTTGGTCTTGATCGCGCGTTAGTAGCATTTGTGCGCTTAAAAATAATACAGAATAAAAATATAATTAATAGAATATAGAAAAGAGGTATTTTTACTACTTTAAAAGCTTAGAGAAACTTTTGCTTTGACAGCTTTGTGTAGTGAGTGCTCTACCGTTGGATGGACAATGGGACTTTTCTGTTAGTGATTTTCGCGTCGGGAAAATGAAAACGTAAGCATTGTTTGTTTATATCTCTTTATAAAGAAGTTAAAAAAAAACTATTTTATATAAAAGTTTCCAGAACTAACTGTAACAAAATATTTTTAAAAATGTAATATTTTATTACGTACACAGTTATTCATTCGTATAATATGTCATCATATAGGTAACATTTTAATATTTTAAAGTGAAGTAGGAATCGGCTCATCTAGCGGTCGCGCCGACCACACGCCGATATAATTACAGTAATGAACTCTACCACTGGTCTATGTTGATTTTAATTAAGATGCATTCACTATTATTGTTTAGATAATTTTGGAACTTTAAAGTGTTATTGACGACTCATTGTAGTAAAAGGTATAAAATATTTTAACTATTTTATTATTTGTCGCGTGTTCTGTGTCTGTCTCTGTCTTATGCATTTGTATGTATGTATGTATAATATACATAAACTATTGAATATTTAGTAATGTAAATGTATTTAGATATAAGTTTTATTAGACGACTTTATAGATATTGTTAGTAAATATTTCCTTCTTGTTTAAAAATGTTGTAGTCGTACAAATCAAAAGTTGGATTGAGTATTCGTGTAGTTCTGTAAGCAAAATAATACAGCAGTATATTATAGATATTTATATTTCCATTTCTTCGCTCTGGTGTCGAGGTTAAGCGCGGCGTTGAGTTCTGCCACTCAACACGCAATGCCTCCAGAATTCGGCAGAAAGTGGGGAACGGAGTATCTTAACACTAGGTTCCCTCTGTCTACCCTGCTGTGTGCAGGTTACAGCGTGAAGCTGATATATTATAGATATTTATACTAAGCATACATCACGCACTTTAAAAATAAAATATTTAATAAGCTCGCTTTAATAATAAAGCAAACCGCGGCGTTGACTTCCGCCACTCATTACAAAAATGCCTCCGGAATTCGGCGGAAAGTGGGGAACGAAAGTGACTTAACACTACGTTTCCAGGTTCCCCTGCCTAGCTTTCTATGTGCGGGATACAGCATGAAGCTAAAAAAACATATATATTGATGTATTTAAATATAATGCTTAACAACTAAACGTGAATCCTTAATGACCATTTAATTTGTCGACATACTACGATTATTTAGTTATAGCGTGCGTCCTGTGGCACGCGTAATGCTTGGGTCACATCCTCATCATGAGAAATCGTTAACCACCTAATTGTCTTTGAACTCTGTCTAATTGTCTAATGTTATATAATAGTTGAAATAAAAAAAAGAATGGATCATCCGTGGCGCAGGGGCACAAGTGTGTCCCGACTGGTTGTGGGCTCGATCGCCACTCGATTAAATGAAATATTTTATATTTTCATTTCTACGCTCTGGTGTGAAAGCAAAGCGTGGCGTTGGGTTCCGCCACTGGAAACGCAATGCCTCTAGAATTTGGCGGAAAATGTGGAACGAAGTATCTTAACATTAGGTTCCTTCTGCCTACCCTTCCCTGTGCGGAATACAGCGTGAAGCTGGAAAAAAAATCTTTAAATTTGCAGTTGCACTATTGTACATATAATATATATCATAATATTTTTTATATTGGATATTCAAGGCAATTTATTTATGTTATCACAAATTTATTTTAAAACGTTGAATATGTAACCTACTTTACATGTTAACAGAAAAAAGCAGTTATAGTCTTTATAAATATTTATAATCTATGTATAGTCCAAAGGCCTTATTACTTTTATATATGGCTCTATTAGCGTGCATTCTCCATTCCACTGCGAGTCCTAGAATTTCTTTTTAATATTTTATAGGTCAGGTGAAGATGGTTTTCTTCGCTACAAATAAAAGATATAATGAGGCACATTCATAGCTTAGAGAATTTTGTGTGATTAAATAAATTCTTTTGTGGTCCGCTTTCCTTTGGATTTATATATAAAATTGCATTTAAATAACTTCGTACTTTTATAAATCTGTAGTAACTGTAACAGTGGATCAATATACAGGGTTACGTTTCTACAATAAGTATCGAGTATCCGTTAATATATTTGAACGCCCGCCATTAAAGCTTTTCAATTTTTGAACAACAAGTGATTTTGGCACTTCAACCAGCCTCCACTCTGCATGCATCAGTTAAAACACGAGAGCTTAACAAATAGCGCAGGCGATATAAAAGGTTCTTTCGCTCAATCAATGTAATACGTAGACAGGTTTTAATTGACTCTTGACCGAATTGCCACTTCGATTTTAAATTGCGTATTGTTGTCTCGATTTCAAGGTCTGTGCGACTAGCGTGGTTGATGGCGAATCGATTTTCACCGCACCTTATTTGTGTTTTTCGATGTAATTGAAACTAAGTGAATGTTTTCGTTTATTATAATTTGTAAAATAAATGAAATTGTTAAAATTTAAATTGTTTAAAGTTGCACGTTGGCACAAACTTGTGATTGTTAACGTGGTGTTTGCTCTATTATTTTACCAGTGTCAAGGCAAAGCGCGGCGTTAAGTTCCGTCACTCAACACGCGTCAAAAATTCAGTGGTAAGTGGCGAACGGAGTGTTTTAACAATAGTTTCTTGCTATCTACCCTGTTACAGTGTGTAGCTCAAAAAAAAATTGTATGGTAGTAAAATTATTTCTTTTTTTTTAAGGAGAGTAATTAAACACAAACGGCTCTAGGATATATAGAAGCAATTACAAAACAATTGTATTGTGTTCAAAGTAGTCACATGTTAAAAACCTTATTTAAATCCATGTATATGTATTACGTAACGTAAAATAGGTTTTTAAGATTTAATTGTGAAGTCATTCATAATAATTGAAAAAAAAACATCACACATTCTAAGTATCATTATTATTATCTCCTATTATTACTATTCTTATGCGCAGTTAAGACGTTTATATGTGTCTAATGATTTCAGGTTGAAATCCGGCATAGGCGGACGTTTACACAAATTTAAATATTTATATGCGTTTACTCTGACAAATAAAATATGGCATTGGGGCCGCGATGTAGCCTCCATTACTTATTAACGTGACGAGAAAGAAAACAATGTAGAATATGTTAATATACTTCTTAAACATATTCCATTATATAATCAAAATAAATACTATTTTGTGCTACATTTCTTCAAAAAAACAAAACAGTATGACATTTTAGCAAGTTAAGCATTAACAACATTAATTAATGCAAACAGGTGACTGGCAAAAAAACGCAAACCAAGGATATTTTTAGGGTTTCGTATATTTTAAAGAAAAAAAGGTATCCTCATAAGATCATTTGTTGTCCGTCTGTATGTCTGTCTGTCAAGAGCCTTTATCCCAGGAACGCTTGGAGATATAGAATTTAAATTCAAAACATATACTCAGTTCTACGGCCCATAATTTCCTGAAAAAAACGTATTTCTACATTAACTTAAAAAAAGATATGGTCGTTTACATTGCAAAAAATGCGTTTTTCGACACTATAAAGGAAATTAAAATTAATAGATCACTTCCAGTTGACCTAGAATTATGAAAGGCCTAGTTCAGGAAAAAAACTATAAACAAAAAGTACCTTAAGTACGTTAAAAAGGGGGCAAATTTAATATTAAAGTCGACGTTTAAGTGAGATATCAGATAAAAGGACTCTGGCTAAGTTAAACTTGAATTTCTGAAAAAATCGGGACCTCCAATTTTTTACGGAACCTTCGGTGGGCGAGCCCGACTCGCGCTTGTTTTTAAATAACCTTCAATATAGCTGTGTTCAAGGTTGATAGTTCATTCCACAAAGATACATAATAACAGTCACTTACAAACAGAGGCAGGTTAAACACCTAAATTTGTAAATTATTCAAAATTTACTTTACGCTGTATTCTGCACAGCTTGGTAGGCAGAGGGGATCTAGTGCTACAAATTCTGGAGGCATTACGTGTTGAGTGAAAGAACTCAACGCCGCGATTTGCCTCGACATCAGAGCCAAGAACTGAATATATTTAATATTTCCTTTCCCTGTACGGGAATCGAATCCACATCTGTCACGTTTACAGTAAAACGCTTGTGTCCCTGCGCCACGACTGGCCTAATTTGCTTAAATATTGACAATGACCTTGACAATACATGCGCCACTGACTAAATTAAATGATATTTTTAGTTATTGCGGCTGCGATATGATTAGTAGAGTATGTTAAAAATGTTTTGTATAATTACTGAAAAAGATAATTGTGATATGGTATGAATTAATACAACTGTATTAATAGGTATATTTTGTACCTAAGTAACCTGCACTCGTGGCTCCTGCACTCGAATATCCAATAAAAAACGCTTTAAGTTTCAATTTATTCATTAAATTTAAAGTCTTTGAGGTCATATAACAGTGTTACATAGATATTTATTGAATCAAAATAAAAAAATAAAAAAACAAAACATTTAAATAAATTTAAATATTTTATTTCTAATTTCCAAATTGAACATTTTTATCGAAACTCGGTCAAATATTCGATCAAAACAAAAAAAAAACCTGTATTCATTACACCAAAACGGGTGAAACACACTCCTTGAATGGAATCCGCAAATAATGTAATTGCTATTACGGAGGCGGCATTCTGAGCTCTTTTTTAATGGGGCAATAGACCTTATTCCCAAATCATAAGGGTTATTATTCAAATGTATTGAAAAAAGAGCGTCCCTTGGTTTATGGTGCTAGCACAGTCACAGAGTCACTATGAAGCGTCTAATTAATCTGGCTTACGAATTGAAAAGAATAGGGGTGCCGTTTTGTTCCCTGTTTGGACTGCTCTTGTGTTGATGAATTAGTGACGAACAAGTGGGGGTGGACTTTTAATAATGTATGATGAAAAACAAAAGACGAGTATAATATGAGTTTAATAGTCAACGAGTTTTTATTAAAAGCTTTTTGCCTACACTCGTTTGGAATCGTCAACATCAGCGTTAGAAGATCGTACGTACGATTTTTGTGGAAAAGATGATGGAAAATGTTTCTAGAACAATAAATATGTAAAATAGTTTTATTTGCCTATTATAAATTGTTCTTGATTCGTGTTGTAATTTCAATGTTTATATCGCTGCATTCAAGAGTATCTAGTATGAAAATAATTTCTTTTCGGAACTTGTGCTTTATAAAGCTTTATATTTATTTTACAACATATTGTTAATAACACTAAAACTACATAAGTAATATACGAACTTTTTGATACCTAAAATTTGGATAGATCGGTTCAAATATAATTTTTTGCTAAGAATTTGAAAGAGTTCATTTGAAATTTAACTCATTAAAATAATTTTGACCGGCAAGTCTCTACCTAATTATTTAAATTTTCTACGTTATTAAAGGCTTAGGCTTTGCCAAGTTAAAATTCTATTGAATAAATTTATCAATTGCATAATAATAGTAATCGATCTGTGCGTCGTAACAACAAGAGGTAGTGTTAAGCTACAGGTGGCGCGCGGCTTTGTTTTTGTCCGGTCGTCGACCTCGGTAGGCGGTCTGGCGCACCCTTGCCAATTTGCCAAGATTTAATGCACATACATTTGCCAAGGGCACCTTTTGTAGATCCACTTTGGTTCTAAAGGATTCGATTTGTAGGAAGTTTATGTAAAAAATAAAAAAAAAAATTCAAGTTTCTTCTTACTGATATATAAATAGAAAGAGATATGTCGACATTTTTTTTGTTTTGGCTACCTGAACATAATGTTGAATTCTATTTTAATATATATATGTATATTAACCAAAGGACAATAATGAATCAGGTTTATGCATTTAACTATGGCGGACTGCAGCCCACAAGTGTTATGTTTATTTTATAAATCAAATTCCTAACGGAGCTATCACATATAGTTAGCATAGTTAAAATGGTTTTTGTTATTACATATGTAATTATAAAATTACTTTCATATTATGAGATTCTATAATGTATTCAAAATCATTTATTAATAATTAAGACCATCGTGGGACAGGGGCACAAAAGTCTGACGACGTGTAGAATGCGGCGGTTGTGGGTTCGATCTCCACTCTCTTAATATTTTCGTTTCTTCTCACTGGTACCAAGCCCGACGTTGAACTTAACACGTAATACCTCGAAATTCGGCGGAAAGTAGGGAACGGAGTGTCTTAATACTAATTTACCATTTCCTGCTGTATGCGGGATACAGCGTGAAGCTGTATTATATAATTATGAAATTATTTTCATTTTATAAAATTGTATAATGTATACAAAATTCTAGTACCTAGATGCTCGTCTGCATGTCTATGAGTGGGTATTCAAGATTTCATCTTAGCATAACTTGTCTGCAGCGTGATGAGACTTGGAAGACGGAAACTACAAGGTACGAGAGAGTAACCAAGCATTCCTGTTTTGATGAAAACTATATAAGCATGCATAGTATATATTTCCTTTGATTTATTTTCAAATAAATATAGTGAAATATTATTCACATTTAGTGTTTTAAACGTGAAATATATAACCTGTATATAGAGTGCTTTAACTTTGAAGAATTTTTTAGTAGTATGTGTTTATTGGTATCTATGCGTAACTGCGTCACACGAAATACAGATATGGATAAACATCGTGAAATGAAAAAAAATCCTACGTCTGAACTGTTGAGGTATTTTGATTAATTTCTTTAGGTATGGGTTTAAAATATTTTACCCTATATGCTGCTCCCATTCCCTATATGCTGACGCTTACACCTGTATGATTTCTTATATAATATTTAGATATTGCCTTTTTTGTAAAGTAGAAAAAGAATTTGTTATCTATATATCTATATATATAGAAAATTATCTCGTATTATCACAGTAGATGACAGTTAAGACAATCAAAAGATTTCCTAAAAATTATTAATTGAGTATCTAAAAATATGTATATGAATATTTAGGTACTTTATAGTGTACTACATGACATGAATTATTTCAATTTCAAATAAATGGACTTATGACGTATTAATTATGTATCTATATATTCTTATTGAAAAAAAATTGAAAGAAAAATCTCAATTGCGACTGGCTACAACATTGTACTCCTTTTGCATCTTATATTCCTGCTAGTAAAGATAAGGAAAAAAGATTGAAAAGATTGTCGGTATTGTATATTGCAAGATATTGATATGACCTCGATATTATTGTCTATTATAAAGTAATATTGTGGGCTTATTGAGAAATGTGTAGTACAGCTGTTTGTATTATATTAAATTTCAACCTATTATAAGCAAAATCACAATATACAAAAATATATTTACGTACAAATTCAGGCTCAAAAATGCTACAAGCTTTAAAACATTATATCAAGTGAAAAGCTCGAGATAGAGCAATTAAAACTGAATTGAAATATGAGTTTTCATTTCATGCACAGTGAAATATATAATCTATTTAATGTTATACTGTTTTATGATAGTACTCTCCCCATTCACCCCATCCCAGGAGTATAATACAGAAATGCAGCCCCCTGTGCTGTAATACGTTCGGTAATGATAACATTGTATGTCAAAACATACAATGTTTATGTAGAATAGTTTTAATAAGATTAATTTTTATTAAAAGTAGTGTTCCGCTTGCGGTTTTGTCCGCTTTTTATGGGATTACTCTTACGATATGACTATTTTTTAATATTCTCAGCTTTACTTAATATTATGTGGTTGTATGTCTCTTATTATACATACCTATCTATAAATCTTTATCTTGTATCACTCTGCGTCACCTAGTGAAAATCAAAGTAAAAATTGTAATGAACTTTAAAAGATTTAAACAAACATCGGTGTGAAGCGACATTGTTCTATACAATGCAATGAATAGAGAGAGTACTTTTAATTGAAAAAAAAAATAAAATAAACATATTTGTCTTATTTTCACGTACGAGTATATATATATATATATATATATATATATATATTTGTGAAACGAGACTCTCGCGACTATGTTTTTTATACCTACCCTGCTAGACTGACAAAGTGTGAAGGGAAAGGGATAATATTTAGTCATACCGTCTATACATATGTGTTCAGGTGAAATTACGGTACCAATATTACGGTGCAACTCGCAATATCCGGTGGAGCGCGCAGCCGGTGCATGCTGATGTCCCTTTGACACCTTGTCGATGGGATGGAAGTAGATCTTTTACTATTTATTATTTAAGCTAGCCGAGACACGTGATTTTGTTTTGAAGTTGACTCTTTGTGTTAAAGACAAAATGATGATTTCGTTTGGATATTACAATTACTAAGATTTTTGTATAACGGAGGAATATATTTATAATTTTATATACTATGTTATTAATATATTGTTATCAGTAACAGTAAAAAAGTCTTTATATAAATATATGAGATATATATGAGTCGCTATTTGCAATATTCAACTAAATACAAGAGATTACTTTATAACTATATTATAATTGTGATTAAGATTTAAGAGGCCTGTCGTGGTCGTCGAGGAAATTAATACTTAATATTTTCATTTCTTTGCTCTGGTATCGGGACAAAGCACGGCGTTAAATTCCGCCACTCCGCCAGTTCCTCAACAATTCTGCCTACCTGCATGCGAGATGCGTGAACTTGAAAAAAAAAAAAATTATGCTCTCAATATATTCTTACCATTTATTTTTTTATACGTCCTCCATTTTTTTTAGTTGGCCCGTTGCAAGACAGGAATGAGAGCCATTCGATCTCCATTACTGCGGTTAGATCAGTTATGAGAAATATACTGGTGTCTTTAACTGTTTTTCGTTGACGATATTTGCACACAAAATTAAGATTTTCTTATTGGTATATAAATAAAAAATAATTAAATTAGGTGATATTTTATAACTCTAATATATTTATTTTTCCAAAAGACCTGTGGAGATAAAAGGCTTATAAGCCTTTTTTTTAATATATAATCTGTATGTATTATATAATATTATACTTTGGAGATAATCTCCATGCATCTTTTAGGTATAACCGATACCAGTAAAAATTTACTAATGTAATTAATTTTTTTGTTACAGTAGGTATTATAATATATAGATAAACACAAAAATATTTTTTATTTTTCATCTGGTGCACAAAGACACAGGTGTACCGACACATACAACGTATTACGAGTAGGTATTATTCTATATTTTCGCAATATCCGGGGAGGCGTGCCCGTCGCGGCGCAACACTGCATACTGATGTACCTTTGATAACTTGTAAATGAGTGCAACTATTTCTCTTTGTAAAGGAACACTATTGAAAACTTAATGTTACACAACACTCCTCTTAGAACACAACAATATTCTTACGAAGATTTTATTTAAATAACATCAAAATAAAATTTTAAATGCTTAAGAATTTTAAGATTATTTATATAAATTTAGATTTAATTATTTTTTAACTTGTAAATAATTGCAACTGTTTCTCTTTGTTAAGAAAACCTGTTTGTAGAGAAAATGACATAAAGTTTTTATTTAAATCACAACATCACAACAAAATTAGAAATGTTTAAGAATTTTAAGACTTTTTGATAGTTTGCCAAATCGATTTAAGAATCAGTACAACCTTATCTAAAACGGCATTAGATATGGGAACCTGTATTTTATGTAGCCTTTTTTTATATTTTAAAGTTAGTCGACAGTCCCGCACGACTAGAAAGAGATCAAGTAACGGACAACACTGGCATGCAACTGCTGGTTTTGACAAAACGTAAAAAAGTACGTATTTTTTTATAGATTATGCTGTATTATCATATATGCCACATATATAAGAGTAGGCCGAGGGAACCTAGATAATACATTCTGTTCTTCACTTATAAACCAATTTCCGAGACAGCGTGTCGAGTGGCGGAAATCAATGCTGCGCCGTGTCTGGTTTCTAGAGCGGAGATATAAAAAATATTAAATAATTAATGCCATCGAGTAGGAATCGAGTCCGCCACCGTCGTGCTTACACTCAGCTGCTGCGCCGCTGCGCCAATTATTAAGTTGAAAACAACAAAAATCTAAAAGTGAATATATTTTTTTAATTAGTATAAGCATTGTATAGTGATGTTATCTTAAAGTAAACTAGTTCTATTTTTAATTAATTAAAGATGTTATCACTCACGCTGCGATGTCCCTCTTTGTGATTACTGAATTCAACGAACTTTTTCTTTGGTATTATTCCTATAAATATTTTATAAAAAGCTAAAACATATTTCTTTCAGTTTTACGTTATATCCTGGATATAATAGGGTAGGTAGAGGGAACCTAGTGTTAAGACACTTTGTTTTCCACTTTCAGCAGATTTTGTTAAGGCATTGCCTATTGAGTGGAGGAACTGAACACATCGGTGTTCAGTACCTCCACCTTACCGCGTTACCAGAGCAAAGGAAAATATTAACAAATAATATAACATTCCCCGATTGGGAATTCAAGCCACAACCGTCGCGCTCACAGTCATACGTTTGCAGCAGCAAGCGGCAATGCTCAACCATTGCGCCACGACAGCCTCAACGATATTTTAATTATAAATGAAATTATTAGGTTTATATATTGGAATTATATCATCAAATATATTTTTTCGCTTTACTTGTTGCTTGTTCTTGTTTTCCAATTCGTATTTGATCATTTGCTGCAATTTTGAAGCATAATTGAAGCATATTAATACATATTTTTGATATAGATATGGCCCTAGACAATCTCATACAATTACAAGTTTATTTAAAATGGATCCTAAAAATGATCATAACTAATTTTAATTGCTTAAAATAATGGAAATAATTTAATTAATTACATGAATATTCTATCAAATAAATCTTAATTAACTTAAAGAACACATTTTTAATTTTATTAAAAATGTGTTCTAATTTAAGAAGGCGATTAAAATTTATGTGGGCATACACCGTTTGTATTATGACAGCAAGTCACGTAAATGTTGGACGGGCACGCTATGCTGTTTGATTGTACCGACGACGGTCAATGGGCTTTATCCGGAAAATAGCATCTAAGTAGTGGATAATGTATAAAGATAAGAATAGATAGATAAGAGGCCAGTTGTGGCGCAGGGGCACAAAGTGTGACTGTAAAATCAACTGTTGTGGGTTCGATAATATTTGTTTACAATTATATTTTCATTTCTTAGCTCTGGTTTCGAGGCAAAGCGCGGCGTTGAGTTCCGCCACTTCCGCACACACAACACGCATGTCTCCAGAACTCGGCGGAAAGTGGGGAACGGAGTGTCTTTACACTAGGTTCCCTCTGCCTAACCTGCTGTGTGCGGGATAGAGCGTGAAACTGAATAGATAGATAGTATACTGAATGTGTTAAAAATAAGCATTCCTTTAAAAAATAACCGATTGCGTAGCGAATGTTGCAATGTATTGTGTTTTTATGTAAGTTTTATTTTTTTAATAAATACTTAATATCTAACAGCGTTATGGTGTTTACATTATTATAATTTCATTTTTGTATCGTGACGTCACTTTTTAGTATATGCCTCGAAATTTTAGGGACAGTTCTCTTCTATGTCTATTTAAAATTATAACGAACTAGACAGCACAAGCACCGGCTTTTATGAGGTTTATGTAGTTATTAAGTTCTAAGTTATTTTTTTTACATTTAAGGCATTTTTTATATGTTGTGAAACGATTTTCTTAAAAAATACCTTTTACACTTTTAAAGCATCTGCCAACTGCACCTGTCTTCGAATGCAGGTGCAAATGTGAAATCATGCAAAAATTTATGAAGTGCTTGTTATTGTTCTTGTTTTGTATAAAACAGTCGCTTATAAATAAATACTTTATGTTAAGAAGCAGAGCTTATTTTTATTATAAAATAAAAGCAATATTATAATAACCAACGTAAGCAATACTTTTCTTTAGCTTTACGGTGTATCTCGCACACAACAGTGGTAACCTAATGATAAGACATTCCGTTTTCCATTTTACACCCATTTCTGGGGTCATTTTAGACCTTTGGCGGAATTTGTGGAACTCAAAGCCGCGTTTTGCCTCGACACCAGAGCGAAGAAATGAGAATATTAAATATTTCATTTCGTCGAATGGTAATCGAACTCACAACGTGTCGTGTTCACAATTATACATTGTGCCTCTGTGCTACTACTGGCTTCAAGTTAAAGTACGAAATTTACTCTTGGAGTAATAAATTAAAGCGTAATATAAAAACTTCTATGTTACGTTCATATAAAATATTAATTAAATGATATACATATATAGTATAACAAAAAAATCCCATACCCAGATATGGTGTCCCACTTCCATGTGACATTCACATTGATGAACAAATCTTTTATATGGCCCCATGATTCCCATATTATTTACGATAGTGTGACGCACATTACGAAACTATGGGACAGCCGGTACCCTACACTCGCCGCCCCCATCTGTTTCCTATGCGCTACAGTGCCATTACGTCTTAGAAAAGACTATAATAGCATGGACTTTTAATATTATACTCAAATTAGTAATATTATTCTATTCCTATTTGCTTAACAATATAAAAGGAACTTTTAGGTATGATGAGAATATTGTATAAAATTTTGTAAAATAATAACAGTAGATTATCGTTTAGGTTAATGTTAATTAATTTTGAGTTTAAAAAAAAAAAAATATTATAAAAAAATGCAATTAAACAGAAAAAGTGTATATTTAAAATTAAACAGATATTCTAAAGGCAAATAGAAAATTAAATCACAATTTTAATATTAAAATACATGCAAAAACAAAATACATTTAATCGAATTCCACATATTACCATAAAGCTAAGTAAGGCGTACATTATACGACAAATTTAAAAAGATACTTAAATATTGAGCACCCATCCATATTCATCTAGCGTCTAGACTAAAAGCCAACGCCTCACGGAAGAAGCCGAACTTGTCCGACACCGGCACGTTGTTTTTTTCTGTCTCATTCACTCCAACAAAAACATGGAAGCTCAAAACTAAAAGCTCCAGAGCCGCCATAAACATAGTGTTGTAACGCGTCCGTGTTACCAGTTTGTTATTTGTTGTTAAATAATAACATTGTTGCAATATATTTATATTATATTATTAATAGTGATGTTTCCGTTATAAATACGTGTTAACCGTGTGCCTATGCTTAAACTGGATTTGTACGCTGACATAATGTGAGTTGCGTTTAGTTTTATTTTTATTTAGTTTATTTTAGTTATGAAAACAATAGTCAAATATATTGGGTAAGTAAATAAAATAATAAATTTGTCATATTCAAACTTAATTAACTTAAACTATGACTATTAGTAAGTGTTTTCTCCAATTTATTGAATCTTTTGAAAGAAAAGTTCTACGTAATTAATATAACTAGCGACCCATTTCAAGGTAAGGTTTTAATTAAAAGGTTTGAAAAGCTCATCACAGTATTGTTACTGGGTCGCTACTTCCTTTTGAATTTTATTTTTGCCTTCCTTCTTTTGCTAGAAGGAAAAGATGGATAATAGCTATGCCAAATTTGAAAATGATGTAAAAAAAATGGTATCTTCGAAAACGTAAAAAATAGTAATATTGTTATTGTATGTTTGCAATTATTGCATTTTTTTTATATGTAATTTATCATTTTTAATAATACATTTACAATAAGCAATCAATCAGAATACAATAATTTATTTCCAAAAGAAATTATAGATTTATTGGCGATGTTCAAATATTATAAGTAGTCGAATAAAACTTTAATGATATATTAACAGTTATTTTGATATCGTAGATTATGATAAATATAAAATATACATGTGGTCTATATTTTGTCATGTACAATATAAATATGAAGAAAAATTCAAATGTAGTGTAAACGATAATTCTATGTCAAGTTAACTGTACGTTCAATGTCCTAATTTTCTTTATAACAAGTTCTATAATATGATATAAAGAAATTCTTTACTTACTGCTTAGAACTCTGTCTTAATATTTTTTAATGCGTTTAATCCGTGCTCTGCCTTTAATGATAAAATAATGTATATTAAATACATTACTATATACTATATACATTACTATATATACTATGCAATAAAATTCGCGCATTCACGCGAAGTAACAGATGTGAAATTAAAAATGTTATGTTTAACCGTAGTCTGTCGTAGTATAGTCGATGATTATTTTGTAACTATTTTGTTTGTTTTATTTTATTAGGTACATAGAAAAATTAAAAAATAAGTACGTGAGTAAAAGTTTTGTAATACTATAAAAATAAATCATACTCTTTTTTAGCTTCACGCTGTATTCCACATATAGGAGTGTGGGCAGAAAGAACCTGAGAATCTAATGTTAAGTTACGTTCCTCAATTTCTTCGTTAGGTGGCGGAAGTCAACGCTGCGATTTTCCTCGTTCTAGTAACGAGGAACGCAAAAATAGAAATATAAAATATTGCATTTCCTCGTGTGTGGGAATCAAACCCATAACTTGTCGTGTTTACAATCCTTTATGCCCCGGCACCACGACTGCCCCCAAATAACACACATCTTTGTAATATTATTAAAAATATTGTTCTATTATATTGGTAGTAGTAGTTGGAGTAAAATTTTATTAAGTTATGCTATATATACATTATACATATTTTATAGTGTACTTTAGTGTATAATTTTTGTTACGTTTTAAATTATCTATTACTAATACATCATAATAAATAAAACTTTTTAAATTATACTCTTTATACATTTTTCACAATTTCCGGGCAGAGGTAACAGTATTAGTACAGAACGAGGGCACGCACGCGGCTATGGGTATGAGTACTCGGAAACAAATTGTTTATACGATCGACATTTGTGACGCGGCCACCGTTGTTTATGCTGTCGGTACTCTTTATGCATTCTCGAAATAGCTGGGGACAGTTTCTGCGCTTGCTATGGCAAATTGGGTCACACAATGCATTGTGTTCAAACTTTTGTGTATTTTTTTATAATAGTTTTTATTAAAATTATATATTTTATTGTTTTGCTATTTTAATAGCATAGTCTCAGGTCCAAGCAAGCGCTTTCGCTTATCGAACGGAAAGGTTTTTGTGAATATAAAAAATAAATACACTCCCCATTTCTCGCCGAATCCTGAAGCCATTACGTGTTGAGAGGCTGAATTAAACGCCACGCTTTATCTCGAAACTTTAATAAATATCTCATATCCTCGAGTGGGAATTGAACCTACAACCACAACAGGTTCTTTACACTCACACATTAGTGCTTCTGCGCCACAAGCCTCAATATTAATTATAAATTATATTTAATTTGTTGAATAATGTAAATCATAAAAAAAGTATTATAATAAAAAAAAACAAAAAGGGAAATGATATTTAATAATAATATCATAATTAAAAACAAGAAACGCAACGCTCAATTAAACGATTGGAATAACCCTATACAAGATATACTTACTCGCATATACATTATGTACATAGTTCCGGTACGTAAGAACTTAACAATGTGCATACGTAACAGCTATGCAGAGCAACCTGTGATTACGTATTGTGAAACGAGTGTGTTAAACTACTTTAACATAGTGAAGTCGGTTGCGCATCTTCAGCGAGAACAGAACACCATCAGTTCAGTGTATCGCGAACGCTGAAAAGAACGGCCAGGCCTCGCTATTTGCAGAACAATACAGGCTGGATGTGCGCATGCCAGTGGGAAAGCGCGGGAGGCGAGTCCACTGGCACGCCAGTCTACGCCAGTCTCGGCCTGCGAGCGCGACTGGCCGCGCGTAGCTAGCCCGCCACGCCTGCGCCCTGGCGCACGACGTACGCCGCGCTGGCCGCGGCGTCACGTTCTCGGAATCGACCGTAGATAACGCGGCCACCGTGACTGAAATTCAGTGTCAAAAGGTTGGTGACCCAGTGCCGAAAACGACCCATGTACCCCCGGATAGAGTCCCATTTCCCCCGTTATCTACGTGCAAACGTCAAACGTATCTTTTTGTAAAATCTTATCACGGATCCTTAATGGATGCGACCAATATTATACATGTTCATTAGTTTTATCTGGTTATATTCAATAGCAATTAACTTGAAATATTTTTTTTTTTCATTTTGCGAAGAAATAGAGAATTTAGTATTATTTATTGAGTGGAAATTATTTTTTTTTTTACATTTCAAATACATTTACGATATGTATAAGAGAAGAAGTGAATGAGTGTGTACTAGACATACTCTAGGTTATTTGCCTTGCGTAGCCCAGATTTGTACATGACCTAATTTTAGGGAAGCTCTTGAAAAGCGTACCTACCTATATTATGTACCATATTTTTCACTATAATCGCCTTTTGCAAATCAGTTATTTTTAAAATATGATATATAAAACATTGGTTACCAACGCCTGTTAAATCAGAACTGGTGCTATAAAATACGCTTAGATAAATAAAATTGACCCAAATTCGTTTGAAATCTGAAATTAAATTGCGTTCACATAAAATGGGAAAATGGATTATGCCAAGGGATATGTCATGTCCCAGAATTATAATAGCTGCGTTTAAATGCGTATTGCGAATAGATGAGATCATCGTTTGTATTGAACGTGTGTAGCTGTCGCCGGTCCTAAGAAAAAAGTTATAGATCAGCATATCCTCAAGGCAATGTCTATTTCTTTGTGATTTTTAAAAGAAAAATCATCAAAATGAGTGGTTCAAAGTAAAAGAAAAGTATGCTACTGTAAATATACATGAGATGGTTATTTTAAATGAAGGCCGTTGAAATTTTCATCGTTAAAAGCATTTAAAATCATCCATTTCATCATTTTGTATGAGGCATGGAAGACAAAGGACAGTTTAGCAGACTGTATTTGAATGCCCATGGTAGCTTAACGTTCAAATTTAGCTTTTCTTTTTCTAGGCTCCCTTTAGATACAAAGAGAATTTTAACTTTTAAAACGTAAAACATCTACGCGACAAGTTGCACTTTACTTTAATTTTCTCTCGTAAAACAAACTTTTAACGGCTTAAAAAATATTTTAGTTATTATATAACAAACTCATAGTTTTGTGTTGTTTTATTGTATAGATAAAAAGAAGAATAATATATAAAAAATAGATGTAAATAAAGTTTTCATTTAAACATTTATTTAAGTATAATAATTATAATTTTATTTAGATTTTTTGTATGATACGAATATAACTATATAAAGTCTACTTTTAAAATAGAACATTATGCAACAGATAGATTAATTATTTTTTATGATTACATATTCATATAATATTTTATAGTAAAGACCGATTGGAACCTATAACTCCAACGTCCAGTCAGACTTACCAACTGCATCAGAAAAATAAATTCATATATTTTAATAATCTTTGGCCCCGAGTTCTCCGATCGATGTTCAAGTTAGCCGTAACCAGGATTAGCAAGCGGAAAATTATCGGCAATAAACATATTACGTCGCTCCAGTAAGCAAAGCTTGGCTTGTGTAGAGAAAATTGCTGATATAAGTGGCCAATAACTTTCACTTAGAGAGTAAAATTCTTTTTAGATTTTCCAAAGCATTAGAGTTATATCAAGTAGGTCTCCAGGAATGTTAATAAATCAGCTTCACGCTGTATCCTGCACACAGCAGAGTAGGCAGAGGGAACCTAGTGTTAAACACTCCGTTCCCCATTTTCTGCCGAATTCTGGAGGCACTGCGTGTTGAGGGGCAGAACTCAACGCTAACCTCGATACCAGAGCGAAGAAATGGAAATATAAATTTAAGTAAATATTTCATCTCCTCGGGTGGGGATCGAACCCACAACCTACAGTCACACCTCGTGCCACTGCGCCACGACTGGACAAGAATGTTAATTTGTAATGTTACTAAGTGTTTACGATGACAAATAATTTAAATGTTTATAATTCACAAAATTTATTAATTAAATGGAAACGTAGGTGACGTTAGTTTTCAATTTTAGTTTATTTAGTCTAGAGAGACTTTTTATTTCACATTAAAGTTTTTCTAAATGTTCACATATTTTGTCTAACTAAGCTTTAGAAACGCCTCCAGTTTGTTTTTTATTTATAATAAACTTATAAGAATAGGAAGCAAACACATTTTATTTATGTTTATTGATACCGAATTTATATATATAAATTCGTAGTCAATAAACATTTTATTAGTAATGGCAACATTATATTTAGTAATGGTGTCTATATATATTTAGTAATTTATTGGATAGACTTCACGCTTTCTTCCGTATATAGCAAGGTAAACAGAACCTAGT
This sequence comes from Heliconius himera, assembly GCA_021202915.1. NCBI lineage: Eukaryota > Metazoa > Arthropoda > Insecta > Lepidoptera > Nymphalidae > Heliconius > Heliconius himera. Next base: position 92,101 of record JAJHJA010000302.1, read on the forward strand.
GTCAAGACACTCCGTCCTTCCTTTTCGGATTGACTCCGAAACATTACGTGTTTAGCGACGAATACGACGACTCAATGTCTTGTTTTGTAGGCGTGTTTTGTTCGAGCGCGATATTGAAAATAATAAAATCCCCCTAATTGGGATCGAACATACAATCCTCACGTGTCACTTTGCCGCACTGCGCCCCGATGAAATCTATATTAAATAATGTATATATGTATGATAAAATGTTAAAAATGTATGTAGGATATTTCATATAGAATCGAAAAAAAACGAATTGACCTTGTAGACTCAAGATTTCTTTGAAATAAAATCCCTTTAGTATTCATATTATTATTATTTGTGATCTTGCGAGTTTTTTATACTTATTTGGCATTCCATTTCAAGATTTGATCGGAATGTTAAATGAAAAGAGAAAATCTACCGAGTCAAGTGTCTTTAATGTTATGCTGTTTTATTGCATTTTTTTATATAATATGGGTAATATAAAAAATAGTAAATCATTTTAATAATATACACAGATACAATTTAATTTACGGTTATATTTAAGAGTGAAGGTTCTTTATTGGTTAAACATGTAAATATGAGTGCGAAACCACAATAGAAACTAGTTTTATATTAATATGAAGGAGCTTATTAAAAAATCACTTCTTATTAAGAGTTAAAGTTAAAGTACCTATTAAATAGCTAGTATTATTATAGACTTACAAAACTAAAAAAAATATAGACCAGCAATGTGGATACTTATTACAGAAAATGTAATTCTATAAAAATATATTAAGAAAGAGAAGGGAATAAAGAACTATTTTTTTAAATTTTTTATGAATTTTACATATTTTAAATGATTATTTCTTAAATATTTCGTGTAAATCAATCTATCTTTACTATGATATTTTAGGAACACCTACCAAAATAATTCCTTCACACGTCACGTTTTAAAGCAACACCAAACAACTAATTAACACAACCAAACTCTATGTAAATATTTCTAAAGTAGGTAGAGTATAAAATATTCGAGCGTGCCTAAACTTTAATATTAATGTAATGAGGGTAGAATTTAAATATTACGACCTCGACCATGAAGGCAAAGCAAAAGGGAATATAATGAAGGAGTTCCGACTGTAAGCAACAGGCAGATTTAAACCAGGCTTCAAAGTTAACGAATATAGTAACTGTGTTTATGTTACAGGGAGTTTACATCGAAACATGCAGTTCCGGTATGTTAAACAATTTTAATTGAATTTAAAGCACAAACAGTTTAAATTTAAACAATGGACGCGTCAGAAATTATTTTTTTAATGATAAATTTTGTGTTAAAATATTTATTTTTGCTGCTAAATACTGACGTGTGATACGTCGCTCAACAACGATTCTTGGAAGGGTAAATTCGTGTTTAGCGGTAATTTAGCACATTATTTTATTATAAGATTTTAATCTTTTAGTAACGTTTAGATAGCTTAACTTAAATAATTAAAATACCAAGAAGAGAAGAGAAAAGAGGATTAATATTTACAAATGGTGTACATTTGAAAAGAAATGTTTGTGTTTCTTTCGTGAAATACTCATCAAAGAAAATAGCTAAATTCTTTAATATAAGTATATACTTTTCCGTACATTTTCGGACAAATTAGAAATATTTGTACCACTTCCAGAGGTTTTTAGAGGTTGCCTTTGCCTTTGCCTAAATAGGGACGCATATTAAAAAAGGTTAAAGTGGCGTGAAAATCGGGTGGGACGCGGACGGTAACGTGCTAACTTAAACTCATGTACATATACATAAAAGTAAATAAGTACATATTATGTGTTATTTTCATACGTGGTTTAAACGGTTGCGGGTAATCATTATTTTGGAATGTCATCTTAAAGTAAAATTTATTAAATATATTTGTAAATTAAAATTGTTACAATAGTCCTTAACGGAATAATAATTCAAATAATAATCGATTTTTTGTTTTAAAATACTTAATATAGAAAAAAGTATAGACTATTGTTAACACTATAAGAAAAAAAATCAGTTTTTTATCTATAATTTTCCAAAGAATACGAACATATTACTATTAGACATTGGTGTTATAAATTTAAATTTATGTGGCACTATAACTTTAATTTGTATGTATCAACCCAATATATTTGAACGCCTGGTGATAAAGTATTCAATAAGTTTAATTGCCCATTATTATGCAAATTCCGCTTACAATGCATTTGTGTTTCGAAATTAATCTCCGATAGTGCTGTTTCGTTGTGTACGAGTTTTTAATATATACTTATTTTTTAAATTGAATACCAGAATCTATTTCACATTTAATGGTTTACGAATTGAAAAGAAATATTGTTATCTTACAATTTATGTTAAGGGTGAAGCTCAGACAGAGCTCTTTTCAGAAGAAATGAGACTCCACGATAAAAACTAGTTTATTTTTAACTTTGAAAATAATATATAATTAAGGCCAGTCATGGCGCAGGGGCATAAAGTGTGACGATAAACGAGACTGGTTGTGGGTTTGATCCCCACACGAGAAAATGAATTATTTATTTAAATTTATATATCCATTTTTTCGGTTGGGTGTCGAGGCAATGCGCGGCGTTGAGTTCCGCCACTCAACACACAATGCCTCGAGAATTCTGCAGTTAGTGAGTAACGGAGTGACTTAACACTAGGTTCCCTCTCCCTACCCAGCTGTGTGCGGGATATAGCGTGAAGCTGATTTACTTATTTTTTTCAAAATAATTGTAATCATTAACTATAAAATATACTTTACTAACTTTAATTATCCTGAAACAGAATGTAGGAACATCCATTGATTATAAATTACCGCTTCGATGCATTCTATAAATCGCATAACAAGTATGAGTTACGTCAGAACTTGGTTTAATGAACTTCGCTACTCTGGTCACTGACGCGGTACCTGTTGATAGTCACTCATCGCTGGTGCCGGACCGTGGGCGTCCAATGTTTACAATATAGCTTAATGGCCATTACTCTAGCTGGCTGACCCAATTTCGCGTTTTTTTATGTTTTATTGGTTTTTAAACTCGTTTTGTATCATAAAAGACGAAAATATTCGTTAATATAACGTTTCTATCAAAAGCCTGCATCACAATCAGTTGTGGTTGTGTAATATTATATTGCTTTTGCAGTGTAATATTCTTAACTAAATTTTATTTTTATGAGTATTTTTAACAGGATTCTATATATTTCGCAGTTTTTTTTAAATTTCATATAATATTTGGTCTTTTAAAATTTAGTTTATATAAAGAGCTCTAGCATTTGACGATCAGGTAGAGCCAAGGTACGTTTAACAATAAAAGTTGGAGATAAGTTAGTTAAGAGATTAGTGTTAATTAAGAGAAAAGTAACAGCGGCATCTAAAGCTAACACTTTGTTAATTGGCTGTTTTAAATGAAAATTATGCGTTTCTTTTTAGATATCTTTTGAAAAATATACAGAATGGAATTCATAATCAATTAAACACTATATAAGTTCATAGGTATTGATATTGACTTAGGTTAGTATTGATCCGTTGGCACCTGTTGATTGCCGTTTAAAATGAGGTTTAACAAAGCAATTGCCGTCAAGCCTGCTGGGAAGCTTGACACGTGTAAGAAGGTCAAGATTCCCTTTAGTTTTCAAGGGCTATTGCTTAGTCATTAATAAGCAAAAACTTTATTATAAAGCTTTTAATATAAAATAAAAAGTTATTTTTTCAGCTTCACGCTGTAACTCGCATATAGCTTTAAACAGATGGATCTAGTGTTAAGACACTCCGTTCTCCACTTTCCACCGAATTTCTTAGGCATTGTTTATTGAGTGGCGGAACTAGGTCGTTTTAGAAGTATGTAGAAAATTAAAGGGCAGCCTCAAACAACAAAAAAGTTTGAAAGTAGTTTATTGTATGAATTAACCTAGAAGACGTGACAGTGAAGAACAAAAACAACTGTGATGTAGGCACTTCATCTTTTTACTTTAGATATTTCTACTTAAGGCTTAGTGACCTATATTGTGCTTTATTATGAATTGAAGCGGAGGACGCGTGTGGAGCTTATTAAGTGACTCAAGGGAACTATAAAAGTTATTGCCAGTTCATATATTTTATTTACTATTTGTATGTAGGTTAAATAGAAATGTGATACTAATTTTTTTAATATTTATAATATAAAATAATAAAATTGATGCCAGTCGTGGTGCAGGGGTACACGTGAGCGACTGTAAATGCGACGTGTGTTTGGGTTCGGTTCCCACTCGAGGAAATAGATATTTAATTGTTATATATTAAGATGGGAATCAGGATAAGGAATCTTAATTTTCTCTTGTAACAAGACAAACCACGTCGTTGAGTTTCGCAAATTAAGAGAAAAGTAACTTATTTAAATATCAACAACGTTTCGAAAATTGAACAGAAAGTGGGGGAACGGAATTGTTGTTGTTGTGTCTTAACACTTTCACTTACTCTTCTCTCTACCTACCCTTATATATGCTAAATGCAGATTGAATCTAAAAAAAGTACTTGAAAGTATGTGAAGATTGTCTTATTTTTATAATATCGAAATATCCTGTTAAATAGTCCGTAAATCATCGATGTGACGATCTCTCACGACCACTCCAAAATACAGATATTAATCATCTCTTACAAAACAGATGCTATAATCTCAATGGAGTCTTTCACTATCGGTACCCACATTGTATCAAGTTTCACTCGCCTTGACTCTTATTCTATAGATCAAAAACTGTCAGCGTAAATAATAAGTTTCTGTTAGTGTACAGTCCAGTGACCTAATGGCCTCGTTTTACTATATCGATTGTACTATCCCAAGCAAAACGGTATCACTGTTCGCAGTAACCGTTTTAATATATATTTAATTAAAAAAATAACGCGTTATAGTGCTTTTAGATGCTTTGAAATGTTAAACCATTTTTTAGCGTCACGCTGTATCTCTCACACAGCAAGGTAGAGAGGGAATATTACACTGTTAGGACACTCCGTTCCCCATCTTCTGCTGCGTTCTGGAGGTATTGTGTTGAGTGGCGGAACTCAACACTGCTATCGACACCAGAGTGAAGAAATGAAAATATGAAATATTTCATTTCCTCGAGTGAAAATCGAACCTACGCGTTTGTGCTCCTGCACCGCAATTAGGCTCAAAAAATTATTAACGGAGCTTTAATAGCTTTTTATATTTGTTAATAGTTTAATATTTAATATAAATACATGAACAGAATTTCTTAAATTGTATGTTTTTCTTTCACGTTTAACAAAATTACAATTTTAGATAATATTTAAATTTAATTTATCCAATCTTCGGTGTAATTAACTAAAATTGACATTGACTAAAAAACCTTGACCTTACAACAGCTTAATATAAATTTTGTTATTATAAGAGTAAGACTTAAATTTTTATCAGCAAAATAATCACATGTGCTTATGTCATAAATAAAATGCATTCCAGTCGTAGCGCAAAGGCACAATCGTATGACTGTAAACGTGACAGGTTGTGGGTTCGATCTCCTCTCGAGGAAATGAAATATTTAATATTTTCATTTCTTCGCTCTGGTGTCCATAGCAAGGCGTTAAGTTCCGCCAGTCAACACACAATGCCTCCAGAATTCAGCGGAAAATGGGTAACGGAGCGTCTTAACACTAGCTTCCCTCTGCCTACCCTGCTTTGTGAGAAATACAATGTAAAGATAAAAAAAAAGGCATTAATAACATCCGAAGTCATTTACACCATATTCCAAATAAAAAAAACATCATAAATATGATGATTTTCTAATGATTTTCGAAGTCTGTTGATTTTAGACAAAGTTGCCAGGAAATTGATTGGTCTCGTCTTGATTTGCCATATGTAGTGGAGAACCCACACGAAGCGGATGAGACTGTCCTAGTATTTCCTATATAACGCTGTCGTTTCACTCAGTAAAAACATGGTGGCCGCTTTTCCGTTCAAAACATTTATATCGCCGATGAAGCTGGAATTAGAAATGTGTTGTTTTTTAATCAACCTCAATCTTCGTAAGCTTTTGTTAGAATATTATTACTTTTTATAATAACTTGCATGTATTGGTGTGGTGTAGGACATATTTTCTTTGTTTTCTAAATTCTAAAGATAGAAAACTTTACTTCATCTCGCTAAAATTATGTTGATTTATAATATTTTCTAATTTAGCTACATCCTATTTTCGCGCATGCGTATGTCGTAGATGACGTGCTAGTGTTCAAATAAATGACTATATATGATTACATATATAGATCGATCCGAACGTCAGTTAAGTCTTTATTCTAATAAAGATAGAGTGCGAACATCACTAACTGGTCTCTAAGGATGGCTGGATGACATGATTTTATTTAGAACAAAAATAAAAATAAATAAATCAGCTTCACGCTGTATCCCGCACACAGCAGGGTGGAAATGAAAAGATAAAAAATATATAAAATATCTTCTACACATATAAATTACTTACCTTTCCCTTCAGCTACGCCTGGTGGCGAAATAGGTATAATTAAAAACTATGAAGTGTATATGACAGATGACACTTTCTAAATGCCCGGGGTAACTCTCGAGGTAGACTAGAGTGGGTTATATCGAAACGATTATGTGACCTAAAGCATGCACTGATAAATGGACTATCTAATATAGTATATATATTTTAATTTGAACCATTAGTTTCTGAGATTAGCGCTTTCAATCAAGCAAATCCTTCAGCTTTCTAATAGTAGATATACTCGTAAAGAAGTAAGCAATTTATAAACGATGAATTTATACAAAAACCAAAGAAAAATGTAAGTAAAAAAATACATAAATCGAGTTGAATAAATGGTAAATTTTAAAGTACCTTAAATTTTAATAATTTTGCGTTATCTTTTTCATTTTAAATGTGCCTATAAATGTGCGGGGCCTCGAAACATGTATGCATAAAAGTGTTAAGATATTCTAAAACTTCTCTGAGAAACAGCTAATTTGTAACAATTTATAATTTAAGAGTTAATAAAAAATATTTGTAAAAACAAAAACCCCGACTGCATCAAACTCAAAAGAAAATAAACAAGCCCAATAGTTTATTAGGATTAACAGTTGGGACCTCTTTAAATTATGCGGGGTCCCTAAAGATTTTATTGATTGAAGAATTACTTATAGGTCCCGACTGTTAATCCTAATAAACTATTGGGCTTGTTTATTTTCTTTTGAGTTTGATGCAGTCGGGGTTTTTGTTTTTACAAATATTTTTTATTTTTCATTTTTTTGTTAGAATTTATTATGGTAATGATAATCATGATATACTTTTTTGAGATCCTAAAATTGAGCTCTTGAATTTGATACCCATATTGTGGTATTCGAAACGAAAAAAAAATTTTTCACTAAGTCCAATGGCGTCCCACAGCCGCCATGATTATTTTTTATTAACGTCACCTATCTAAGAACACTTGGGCTGCTAATACGAATCTAACGATACCTCAAATATGTAAATTCGTTCAGCGGTTCTGGAGATACGAGGTAATAAAGAATATTACATACATACAAGATACGCGCGAAAAACATAACCCTTCCTTAGCAGTCGGGAAAAAAGAGTTTTGAAAAATATTTAAAGACGTACGCAGATTTACTAAAATGACAATTAAAGCAACAAAATTTATAGCAATAACAACTAGTTTAAGGTTATAGGTATAAGTAAATGACAAATAAAATTTAACTTGCAATATTTTATATTAAACTATATATATAAAGTATGTATATCGAAAATATCAAGGTTGTGTTTTCAAGACATCGTCGCGTCGACGCTTTAAGAGCGAGGTCATTTAACAATGTCACAGTAGGTAAGTATTGTGCACTGGTGTCTGGTGCACAAGAGTTTTGCCTTGGAAATAACACACTAGGGACCGTATTGTAGTACAATAGTAGATAAGACGTTATGCGTCAGGATTTGCCATTTTGTAGATATAAATAAATGTTAAATGAAATGTTTAATTAATATTTTTATTTCCTCGTCCAACACGCAAAGTCTCAAGAATTTGGCGGAAAATGTGGGACGGATTTGATGACCAGATTTAATGGGGAACAGAGTGTCTTAATGCAAAGGTTCCCAAGTTTGTTTTGTCTACCCTGCTATGTATGTGGGATACAGCGTAAAGCCAAAAGAAATATGAAATTTGAAATATGAAAATTATGAATACAAATTAGCTTTGCGTTTCTTCTGTTCGTACCTATTTAGCAGGGTAGGCAGAGGGCCAGGCATTTTTTTTAATACGAGACATGGCTTGTTGCAAATTGCGATCGAAAGAATGAAATAAGATGAAGCCTATATGTAAAATTAGGCGCTCCTAAAACAATTGTTTATATATAATACTCGTATATACGAGTTTATCTATGTGGAAAGTAAGGATAAAACAGATTTATTTTCTATTTCATTAAATTTATATCTGCCCACGATGAACCTAAATCTGTCTAAATTAATGATACTTCAAATTTAGTTTTAATGCTAGTAATTAATCCGGCAAATAATAAACATTTTTTTATCAAAAAGTTTTTACTTTAAAATAAAAATCCAACGTGCATGTTGTTTCATCAGCAGTGTTTTTGCATGATTGAATTACAATACATACACACTTTCCCATTTGTACTATTACTAGGATGTTGTAACAGTATACGTTATATGTACATACGTTAAATTAGGTACTATTAATAAAACTAGATAAGATTATAGGAAACTACTGCTGTAGTTCTTTATATATTTTTTTACCTACACTAATTTAATTTTAAATAATAGGCAGAAGGAACCTAGTGTAAGACACTCCGTTCCTCACTTTCTGCCGAATTCTGGAGGCATTGCGTGTTGAGTGGCAGAACTCAACGCCGCGCTTAACCTCGACACTAGAGCGAAGAAATGGAAATATAAATTTAAGTAAATATTTCATCTCCTCGAGTGGGGATCGAACCCACAACCAGTCGGTTTTACAGTCACACTTTGTGCCGCTGCGCCACGATTGGCCTCAAATCAATCTCATAATGGTAAATAATTAGAAAAAAAAATATTTATTGACAGGTGCGCGTTCGCGAGTTCTACATCGCGATGCAGCGTTGCCCCTACATCCACGAGATGAAGGAGCGGCTGCTTGGCGCACCCATAGACGGCGTAGAGCGCGACCAGCGCGCACAACCTGAACCGCTGCCCGACCCTCAGGTCGGCACCATAGTCAAAGTAAGTTGGAACAAAATATGGTGAACAATATTTTACAAGATGAGAACCACCTATTTTTGAAGCTGGCGTTCTTAATTTTGTTCTGTCACGAATTCAGGCGGAAACCGCAGATTGGGATTGTTTTACTATATTTATCTGCCCCATGAAATGGATTATGGGAAAAAGCGTAAAGTTTCTTTTGCCCATACAGTTAAAAACTTTTGCTGATTATTAGATCCTCTTTTAACAGCTGTTATAAAAGATGATTTAATTTTTTAAATAAAATGGATAAAATCAAAAATTTTAAGGCGCAAGCATGTTTGTGATGTAATTTTAAGTGCTCAATCATTCATACGTAGTTCATTAACGTGTGTGATTTTAAAGAATAGTGGGATTTTTCTCGCAATGTTTGATTTTAAACACCATGTGAACAAAAGGCTATGAGAATTTTGTATTTTTAAAACACGACAAAGATTAAATGTATTTAGAGAATATTAGTCCCTGATATCTCTTTAAATTTGTTGGTACATAGAATAAAATAGCAATTATCATTTTGCTATTTTGTTTCAATATTTAGCAGACATTAACGATATGCAAGTGTGCAACATTATAAATATAAAAATTTACAAATATCTAAAAATATAAAAGTTTATAAGTTTTATGGTTTTTATACATTATTTCTAATATCTATGTTTACGCATGGAGCTGAAATGGCAATCTACAAAAAGATATAGGTTAAGGGTTCTCTAATATAGTTACTCGTCTGAGAAGTGCCCTTGGGTTTCAAAGCGACCTCGATGAAGGTAATATGTGGAAAATGAATATTTAACATGTGATATATGAAGTACTAAAACAAGAAACGCTCAAAATGTACCTATTATTTAAATATTTAGTTATTAGTCGAAAAAAATAAAGGAGGTACTCTATTTACCTGTATATTTTTATTTGTAGATATGCTTATTTCGGAATTATTTTGATACTTAATTATAATTTTTAGTATTGTGTTGGTTGGCAGATCATATTTTCGAGGTGATCATAAATAAAATAAAATCGATAATAAATATTATCGAAAAGCTTGAAAAACTAAACATATGCGCTGGGAAATCTTTTCACACTATCCTGGTTCTTGTGGAAAGGACATTTATGTTATGAAAAAACTGTATTGTCATTGAATCCAAATGGGACGGGAAGAAGTAGGACAAAATGGCTTTGCTAGACTTGACATTGATAAATTGATACATACATACCAGAAATATATGTATATGTACATAGATGAGGCTCGGGGTAGTAAAATCGTATTAAAAACAAAAAATCGGTCGAGTGAGAGTTAGTCGCGACCATCGAGGATTTTCGCACATATGCTTGTAAGTCAAGTTCATCATAACCAAATCCTATAAGAGTGCTATTGTTTTTCTTTTAAAGTACGGAACCCTAAAAAGGGAGATACAAATGACTATACCTATGCATAAGTCTATACTTAAACATTTTTATTTTATTTAATAAAACAATAATTTAACTTGTACAGCTGAATTCCGACGGGTACGGGTCGCACACGTCGCCGGCGCGCGCTCCGCTCGTCACGGACGAGTGCGAGGCGCCGGCGGACGAGACCGACGCCCTGACTCCTACCGAGGCAGTGCTGCGGTACCGCGCGTGCTGCCAGCCGGAGACCAAACCTAAGAACGCCAAGTATGTAAAAATAGATTCCTGACTATAAATAAATATACATAAAACTTTATGTATCTGTATAATATATTAAACGTTTTAATTTGACTTTAAAAAGATTTTAAAATTTCATTGCATTTTTTAAAATGTTTTGCGTTACATTTACATGAAATTGGACATCATTACAACTATTTATCGGTATTCAATGCGTGAGCATCTAGAGCACCGGTCAGGCAAGTCATGAATTGACCTATTAACTCATAGGGGACAAATAAAACCGATACAAAAACTTCATCGGACAATTTAAAAATAAATAAAGGGGAGGAAGCTGTAATCAAAGCACTTCCATGTTGTATGGATGGACAATCGATTAAATGGTTCCTATATACTTATATATATCAAATGAACACGTGGTATGATGGCCTCTCCAAAATCTACTTAATTATGAACGTAATACGGTTGTTGAATGATGAGCAGAGCATTACCTGCCTTAGAGCGCATGGACAACGCGATCCTTTGATAATGGAAGATCTATCTTCTTAAAGAATACTCTATTTTCTGATTATAATACCTGCACACTATAATGATCTTTACTTGACTTCTCTTTCAATTTTCTTGTGTCTACTGAATTTGTATCAGTCAGCATATTCTGTCAAATCTAGTATTAAATGCTTGGGTCATCTAATTTTACCCATCTTTGTGACCCACCTGCGATACGAACTCGATTGACCTTCCTCATTAGATGGCAGAATGGTAAGTAAAGTCAAGGCAAATACAAATTTTAAATTAAATACAACAAACACAAATAAAGCTAAAACTGTTCACCAGTGATATCATAAATCACGGCCAACATTATTATCAATCAAACATCAACATATACGTTGTTATTTTTGAATTTGATAAAGCTCTAATAGAAACATTTATTGGCGAATCGCATACATATTTCATAATCACGTCATCATTTCTCATGTTTCATTAATGGCATGTCCTCGTCCTCGGCCATACCCTGGTTAGGAGTTAGGCATGAATTTATGTTTATCGTTCCATCTTAGTCAGTGATTTATGTTCTAAAGGAAACGTTTAAAAAAGGAAAAAAATAATAATAATTAAATCAGCTTCACACTGTATCCCGCACACAGCAGGGTAGGCAGAGGGAATCTAGTGTTAAGACACTCTGTTTCCCATTTTCTGCCGTGAATTCTGGAAGCATCGTGTGTTAAGTGGCAGAACTCAACGCCGCGCTTTGCCTTGACACCAGAGCGAAGAAATGGAAATATAAATTGAAGTAAATATTTTATCTCCCCAAGCTGGGATCGAACCCACAATCTGTCGATTTTACAGTCACACTTTGTACCGCTGCGCCACGACTGGCCTGAATAGAATTTTTTTAAATATTAGGTACTTAAGTACTTAACCTAAAGCGGTAAAAATGTTTTATTCAGTTTCATTATTTCTTTTTAGGCTTACGCCCATATAAAAGTAATGATGTATTGTATGCAGCAACAAGGTTAGTCCCATCGATATTATGTCATTGAAGGCTTCAACGTAAACCATTAGAAATACTATAGCATTGTCAATATAATTAGTATTATTATTAAGTTGTTTGTCGGTTTGTTTACGCTGTTTTCAAATTTTAACAAAAGTAATTTACGTTAGGTAATGTAAGTTAAAATCGAATGTTTTTTATTCTTAAATTAATTATATTCTTAAAAAGTTATCCTACATGGAAGATGTAAGTGATTGTTGCGAAATATGTTTCCATTTTTAAATCATTATTTTTATAAGGATTATTATAAAGATTTTTTTATAAGGAGAGTTTTAGATACAAAATATAACAGTTTTTTATTAATTAAACAAACAACAAAACATCGCGATTACAATGTACACCAGCGCCATCTAGCATTTACAACAGTAACTAAAATAGAAGACGTCCATAATTATTTATAAGAACTAACAACAAATGATTTTGTAATTAATATGTTGTTATTTATTATGTAATTTAATATATTCTAGTATATTTAATACATTCTTACAAAAGTTTAATTTTCGTCATCCTCCGTCCAGAAAATAAAAATAAAACGTTTACACGAACATATTACCTGTTCAAAACCAGGCCAGGAAAACCCAGCAAATCGGTGCTGCTGTTTTGGATATTAGTACACACAAACAAACAGATTAAAAAAAATATTTCGATGTGTTTGGTATCGTGTAAATCACTATATGCAATTTAAAATACACGATTATTTTGTAATCACAGACAGATACTTCAATTCTATTTATATGTAAAAGTTCTTTTCTCATTGACTGAATTATTAAAAAGTACGGTACGGTGAGGCCAGTCGTGGCGCAAGCAAGAGGAATAAAATATTTATTTAAATTAATATTTCCATTTCTTTGCTTTGGTGTCGAAGTAAAGCGTGGCGTTGGGTTCCGCCACTCAACACGCAATGCCTCTAGAATTCTGCGTAAAGTAGGGAACGGATTGTCTTAACACCGGTTAACAGGGTAACAGGTTCCCGGTGCCTACTCTGCTATGTGCGCTATATTTTTTATTTATCTGTTGAAATTGTTACTAATGTCAATGTCATAACACAACCCATAATGTCATTATCGTACGATTATATGAATTAGGAAGTGACCTGAAATTTGAATATTGTTAATTTTCTTACTGTTAAACTTAAACAATTTTATTACATCGTTATAAATATGAATTGTAATTATTGAGTAAATGTTATTGATAAAACTATTCTGTGTGTAACAGCAAAAGTATAAAAACTAAAAACTTTTTTTAAATCTTTTTAAAAAAAATTGTAGTAAACAAAAGTAAAGTAGTTGTAGAAATATGCATATTGCAGTAGTAGAATATTGCAGTCATAGAAATATGCTACGAAGCAGTTTTAATATGAATGTAAGTATCCAAATTCTATTTATCATTAGGATTGTTTTACTTATTTAGAAAACGTCTAAAAATTTGAAAGTAGCTGGAGTCGAACCCGCGCCTCCTGGAAACCGACCAGTAAGCCATTATGTTAAAAGTAGAATTATTTTCTACTTCCCATTATTATTAGTTATATATATAATTTATATGAAAAAAAACGACGAATGGTTAACTACCGCTACTTTGTCATGGATCCCATAATTATTCTCATCAAACTACCCTTGAGGATGGTTGGTTGGTGTTATTGGTCCATTTGTAGGCATATACATAATAAAATTTAAGATTTATGTGATTATCGCATGCATTACATTGTTGGAATTGGGCTGAAAATGGGACCATATGGGAAGCAGCAGCTTTTAAGTAACAAAATAATCATCAAAATTAGTTCACCCAGTCCAAAGTTCTGAGGTAACAAACTTAACAAAAAATACAGTCAAATTGATAACTTTTTTCTTTTATAGAAGTTGATTGAATAGAGAGTAAATTGAATTTTCCTTAAACTAGGATTTTATTAGATTTTAAAAAAAAATGCATTCACAAAATAAGAAATATGACTAATATATAATATCACATTACACTTATTGCCAATTTTTTATTAGGCAAACAATTTTTTTTATATTCAGGTATACATTTTCATTTTACATGGTGGTACATTTTCTCCAATTTCTGTTTATCCCTTATATAATTAGCTATATAAGCTCATGCTACAATTATCTAAATTATCGTAAATCTCTATCAGTCCTAATTTCTATCAGGCATATATTATGGTCAAATGGATTATTTTGAGGATATCTTCTTTGGGACATGACTCAATACCTTTATTGAGTTGTAATTTACAGTAATTATAGTGCTTTTAGTGTCCACAACTCTAAGGTATAAGGAATATGCAAAACACTAGCATACAAGCTTAGTGAAGTTTTGTGGTTTGTGTCAAAAATTTGATAGTGATATATTTTATTATATTTTTCTATACTCTATTCACGGAGCCATGAGATATAAGGTAAACATTAATTTATAGGTCACAATTGATGGAGCTACTGTATTAAGTAAAAAACACATGTATGGTTTTATGGAAGTAATTTTTTAGGGAAGCTGATAACACTATAAATAATATTATTAAACAATATCTATCGAACTTATTAGTTCATAATAATTATGATTTAAATTTGTGGATATAGATGAAATAACAATGTACAATGTACAATTTTATAAAATTTCAAGTGACAAGAAACAATTACAATAATAAAAAATTAAGATTGTGTACATATTTTGAAGAGCCAGGAATATTGTAAATATCAAATTTAAAAACCAAATTAAATAGAAATTAAATAGTGACATAAAAATTTCAAAAATAATAATACATTGTTTACAATTTGTCTTATATCAAAATGAATAGAGTATAAATATTTATCACATATTACACCGTATATTTTTATTTCACGATGAATAAAAGACCCTCGTAGGGTTAATACACAGAACACATATACCCAAAGGGTGATACGTCAGGAATAACTTCCGCAGCCACAACATAGATGGCGTTGTACTACTTTAGATCGCGCTATCGTTACGTTCTGCCCGATGGTACAAGTTCGGACGGAACCATTAATATGGTACAGAGAGAACCTAGATAAAATATCTAAATTATTTTTTTGGTGCAGTCTGCTCGTTTGTAGAGACTGTATATCATATTAAATCCGTATTAATTAATTTAATTTATTAATATCCTATGTAAATAAATTATATAGGGTTATACTTATCATTCATATCATCACATAGCCATAATATTGCGTTGGTGACTGATAAATATAAAAACGAATAGGTATTCTCAGATACTGTCGATTATAAAATAAATAATAAATTATTTATCAGTGAAATATTAATATGATCTATGAAAGACATTAAGTGCATATTGCATATCGCATATCTATAATTAATAAATCTTTATACAAAAAAATAACAAATTTTACTAACGTCTACACACACTCGTAAGGTTAACGAACACATTTAAATCTTGAAAAACGACTATATCTCGTAAATTCAATTTCAAAATATTCTCTATTCACAGACTACGAAAGGAAATAAGCTATAAATATAACAAATAATTTTAATAATATAATTATTTTAATAAGAAATATAATCAAATTCTTCACGTCTATAAAATATTTTACATTTTAAAATTATTATTATACAAACTGACATGATCTCGTATTTCCTTATGGCTACGACAAAAAAATAGTTTCACAATTTCTATTTAGAATATATGTGATGATTTTAACATAATGAATGTCGAAGTAGGATGAGTATGTGCAGCTAATTAAATTAATACCTTCTTGAAACCGCATATGTTTTGCAATACGAGCTAATGTCTACCTTTGTGTATGTAAATGGTTTTGTAGTAAAGCTTAGTATTACAAATATCGTATTACAAATTCCTAATAAACGCATATAGGTATATATATATATATCGTATATATCGAAGATTTTATAATTATAAGCGATTTTATTAGAATATTGTTAGTTTTTACCAGAAAAAACAAATGATTAAAAATAACATGTTTTATATTTATTATGAAAATTATAGGATTTTAATGAATCCAAGAAATAAGAGACACAAGATAGAAGAGAATGTGTGTATAAAAGCAAACATGTTAAAATTTTGATACATTTAATTTAAACGACGCATAGAATTCGAACTCATGTAATGTATTAGATTAATCAATATTTTTCATATTTTGTTTTGTGTAATGTTAAAATATATTATCTTTTTCAAATGGATAACAGAAAAAAGTTACAGTTTCATAAGCTATTATAAAACAACCAAAATAGAAAAATATTTCATAAATCCAGTAACATTTTCTAAAGTTGAATAAGCGTTTTATGTTATCGTTATCATCACGAAACCTCGTTAGATACTTGTCTTGAAAGCTTGACCCAAAGCTCTATTATTTGAAGTGGTCGAGTTCAGTATTACGTAGTGTTGTGCTTTCACAGGGTTCACCGCCCTGTTACGGTCACTATTCAATCTGGATCGAGCATGCGCGCTTTTATCCTTCTAGACAGCTATTATGTGACTTTTAGCGACTTATAATGGGCGGACATTCAACCGTCGTGCATACAAGCTGTGATGTGAGAGGCTAGGGCTGCCACACCCGTAGGTGGTGGATTCTGATTTCTGACTGAGAGCAATTTTGATGGGTGTTTTCAACCAAAGGCCGGGTCAGTGGGTCGCGCAGCTTCCCAAAGCTTCTGGGATAGACGCGCCTATATCGACCGCGTGCCGCCAGATTAGGGCTGCCAGCGTTCTGATATTGGATTTAATTGTAGATATTATTTTTAATTACTATTTGGGACTAATTCATGAATGTAAATTATAAAAACATGATTGATTGTGAACGTATCTATGCTAAATTTTCTTTAGACAATACATTTAAAATTATGACTGTTATAAAT
This sequence comes from Heliconius himera, assembly GCA_021202915.1. NCBI lineage: Eukaryota > Metazoa > Arthropoda > Insecta > Lepidoptera > Nymphalidae > Heliconius > Heliconius himera. The sequence continues at coordinate 109,323 of JAJHJA010000302.1, forward strand.
AAAACTATAGGTTTAATTTTCATGTTAAGGTCCTCTTAAAAATAGCTTACATGACGCAATCAATGCATTGTTGAAACTACCCTCCCAATACCACCCCACGTAGTATAATAAAATCCCTCACATTTTAATTGCAATTTAGAATATAGGGGCGTCGATCGTTGCCGCCCCTGGTTCGGTTGGTCTTACGCGCAGCATCCATTTCTGCGCAACTCTCGGCGCACTTGAGCCGCGGGTTCTGGCAAAAGCCGCACCTTCGTGTTTCCGGAATCTCTTTGCCTTAAAAGGCTCCCTTTAAATCCTTCTTAACCTGGTCCTTACCCTCAATTCATTATCCTGTGCTATGTCCAACGTTGTGTGAAGTGTCCCTTATCAAGTGAAGTGCGATGGGGAAGGATAAGCACCAGCCCATGGAGGCTGAAGTGAAGGTGGCTACCGTGGAGCTGGAGTCAGTGGATAACATGGCTACCCTGCCTGTCGGCCAGCACCGCCAGCAGGGAAGCGATATAGCTATAGCCGAAAAGCATAACACCGCTAACAAAGAAATGGAGCTGAAGTGCGTTCAACCGAAGCCGTCAAAGAAGTACGATTCCGTATAAATTTATTAATTATGTAGTAATAAATTAAGGAACTAACAGAGTCTTTCAACGTCTTTTAAAAAATTAAAGTTTCTATTTTAAACAATTTTTAAAACTTTAAAATAAAATTCTAATTATATTAATAGCTTAGCAATCAAATGAGCGATCTCTCTTTTGATATGATTAGTTTTATTTTAACACATTTTTTTCATATTTCAATAAAAAAAATATTTTTATTTAAATCTATTTCTAATGTACGTATAACTTTGTATAACATACCTATAACTTTGTACTTACTCTGGAAAATATGTGTAAATTTTATAAAAAGTTTTTTATGTCTAAATTTTAAATATTATTTATAGTCCATGTTAAATATTATCCAACTGACCTTTAAATAAAACTCTAAAATAAACGGGCTACAGTAAAATTCAAATTATATTAAGAAAATTATTTTGCTAGGTAGTACAAATAGTATAATCAATAGTTAAATAAAAAATATTTTTTTATTTATTATGATGGACATATGTTAAAATATACTTATTAATTCGCAATAATATTACGTTGCGAATATGCATTGTCATTCAATAAATTTTATTTTTCAAATATTTTAAAATGTTATAAATATTTAACAAGTATAACTTAAAAGTGCGGCGTTGAGTTTTGCCACTCAACACGCAATGCCTCCAGAATTCGGCAGAAAGTGGGGAACGGAGTGTCTTAACACTAAGTTCCCTCTGCCTACAGCGTGAAGCTGATTTTGTTATTTAAAATAATACTTTTACACGGCTCAGTTTGCGGGATTTTGACTTTCTTTTGTCCATGACCCAGAATACCATTACGCGGTGGTTAATGAATACGGCCTGCACTTCTAGTGCGCTTAACCTGGATTTTCTGAAATATGCATAATCTGTTCGCTTTATTTTAATTAACATAAAACTTATTATTATGCAGACAATAATTTTGATTATAAAAAGAGGTTTTCATGTGTTGTCTTTGTGAAGTTAGTGTAATTATGTTTAAGCGCAAAATTATATACTTATTTATTTGAAAAGATATAATTTATATTTTTTAAAATTCAAGTTATTTAATATATTATGATGTAATTTTTTTAATATATAAATATGATTTTGTAATATAACAATTTTTTCAACTACACCAACTATGACTTTACTCCTTCATAAGTATTCATTCTAAAAGAAGTGCATGTCAAGATGAGAGCAATCTACCCACCAAGAGTTGCTTCGTGCAGTCGTATGGTGTAACAACTACAAATTAATACACACAAAGAATAAAAAGCATTTCATTTTTAAAATGTAGCTTTATAATATATGTTTATAATGATTTTTTTTAATTTGTATAATAATATGTTGTTAAAAAATAAATTAATCTAAGATTATAGCCAAGTCCAACTTTGAAAGCGCCGCTTATTTAGAATTAACAATAAACTCAAATTCATTTACATTATGCATATCCATTACAAGGTTTGTCTTAGCTTAGAAACTGTATCTTAGCGAGACCGGTCTTGTAGCTGAACACCAAACCCATATACACAGTTGCAGGCTTATCGTCTTTTTCTACATCGCTATACTGATCGTTATTTTAATTTAAGCTATATAATATATTGGACAAATACGGAATGCTGTCTGAACAATAAACACAATTGTGGTACAGTTTCTATATAAAAATATTCTGTGTTCTATTCAAAAATGATTTTTATTCTTTTTTTCATTTTCAGAACTTCGCTATTCATTATTTCGAGTTTCATCTATGCGAAGCTTCTGGTAGTTGTGTGCATTGCTTACGTCATCAGCGATGTAATCACTCACAACCTGCCTCTCTACTACTACGAGGGATTTTTCACTTATTTGTATGGCATGAGCATATTGTTCTTGCTATACGTATTCTGCTTCTTACTTCAAGGTACATTGGCTCATCATTACGTCACCTTATAAAATGTTTATAAGCAAAATTAAATACTACAAGGATTACTGCTATCAACTTTACAGAAAGCGCATGCTGCAGTGGCAGTCCTCCTAAACCCAAACCCCCTCCCAAAGAAAAGAAACAAAAGAAAGAAAAAGAAAAGAAAACCAAAGACAAAGAAGGTAAGGATGGAAAAGACGGGAAGAAAGATGGCAAAAAAGATGGAAAAAACAAGGAGAAGGACAAGAAAGAAGATTCTGGAAAGGATAAGGCAGCCAAAGAAACCAAGAAGCAAAGCCAGTTTCAGGTACGCAAAATAATATTTTATTCGAAGCACATCATCAGCACATCCAACCCATTGTTTATAACATAATTATTATATAATATATTTTGTTCATTGTGTTTGTGTTAGTTAACATACACATTATTATAAATACATTTTTGATTTAAACTTTTGTTACTTATTAGCTATCACACTTTCGCCATTTTTTTACCTGCTTTTGTCTTAAAACACCAATTTTGTAAATGCTTCTCTAGAACGTGACCGGCGCATGACCCCCTTTTTGTTTATGCTGCCTACTTTTTTGTTTTTTCCATATCATTTGGGCAGGAGGTGTATCCCCGTAAGATGCGTGATAAAGTACGACAACAACAATTGCAAATACAAATGGCGCAATTATATGCCTCTGAACAGGTGAGGTGTCTAGAAGAATCCTGCTTATCATTTGCGTATAATCACGGATAGCTTTGGATGTGCTGTTGTAATGTTGTGTGTTTGCAAAATTATATAGAACGCTTTATTATCGGCTATTTCACCGTTTTGCTTCGTTGGAATTATTGAAATAATAAGTTATTCCTAATATTAAGCCCCAAAAATAATATAAATATGGTGCATTCAGGTAACTTCCAAATTCGGATATTTCCAATGATTGCTTTACCAAACGCAGGAGTATTTCTTGCTGTGACAACACTCATATAGGTATCCTTAGGTATCCTAAAATACCCTAAACGACCTACCCGAAATACTACTGAGTTTGGTATGTAAAAGTAAATATTAGAAATACCCGATTTTCGGATTCGACACGTAACTCGTTTTCTACTTTTAAAGCCGACTACAATATGCTTACAACATATGATTGCATACTCGTCTAATTTAAAATCGTATATTGAAATTTATTCATAAAACTGCATTAATAAAAATACTTACCGAAAAAAAATACTTATTACCAATTTTTTATTCTACTATTCTTGATGTATTTATTTCTCTTAAATAGCAACAAGATGTGGTGGAGCTAGAAGCGGGACCGGTGGCGCGACCAATGCGACGTCGTAAAACATCTCAGAACGAACATAGTCATGGCAGTTTCTTCCTTCGAATTGGTGCTATTGGTAAATTTCATGCTCATATTGCCTAATATTTTATTATTGTGGAAAAGCCATTTTTCTAGTTATGAATAAAAAAAATGAATCAGCTTCATGCTGTATCCTGCACACAGCAGGGTAGGCAGCGGGAACCTAGTGTTAAGACACTCCGTTCCCCACTTTCTGACGTATTCTGGAGGCATTGCGTGTTCAGTTTTCTAGTTATGGTTTGGTTTTTTATTATTATTATTATTTTTGGAGAACGTTTATTGTCTGCTTAATTAAGAGAAGTAAAGCGTGAAACTAAAACAAAATCCTTCATATTTTACTATTGAATACACTGCATTCGGCTTTTAAATGTATTAAGAGAAGAACTTTAAGAGTATTTTTTTACAGCATTCGGCCTCGGAACAATGATTTACAATGGCCTGGAGTTTGGAACGTTCTTTGAATTGCCATTAGAGTCCCCCTGCTATTTGATATTGAAAGGTGTAAATCCTGTTCTACAAATGGTTTTTACATTCATGCAAATGTATTTTATATTTATGAATTCTCGTGTAAGTACTTATATAATATTAAATTTAAATTTATCTTATTATTAAACGTTTTTAAATACATATGTTGAACTGCTTAGAGAGATATAATAATATATAATTTTTATTTTCCAGCTGAATATTCATCGATTCAAAGTAATTGCTCGTTTTGGTCTAATGCACGTGGTTGCTACAAATATTTGTGTATGGATACGTACATTAGTTTTGGAATCACTGAAGGAAATTACTGATTACCACGTGAAAAATCCTCAAGGTGTGCCCGGCGAGGGTGTACTTGGAAGTAAGAATCACAGATTAATTTACATATAGAATTGGGTATATTTTTTAATGTAATAGAACCCATTACGAAGGGTTCATTATTTGTATAGATATGATATTTGTAAAACATATATTATAACAATATTATTTTCCCGCTTTAATAGAAGTCATCCGGAAGCACACTTTAAGACACTCTGGAAAAGTATTCGGCGCTATTACTACAGCTGCTACGACTTTAGCTTCAACTGCTAGTAATATTGCAAAATCGACCGGAGAACAACTTTTGAATGTTATAACTTCGACGTCTACCGTTCCTCCGACAACAGCGCCTACGAGTAAGCATTCATATTATAAATGATATACAGGTTGCGAGGCTTAAACTGAGCATTGCATTTGTGTGAGTGATCACTAAAGTAGAGCCATGAAAAAAAACTATTAATAAATAAAGTTTAGTATTGGAATTCAATGAAAAAATTGAACGTATCCTCATTTAGATGTGTAGTTTGCATTAATAATGAATCGCCCCGTTTTAGCGTCAAGAACATCACTCCGTCACTATTTGTTCTTTTTTTCTGCTTGGAAGGGTGATAACCCTTATCTTTCATTTTAATAAATCAAACATGAAAATAAAATATCAAATACTAAATATGTGATGCTGTTCCTTACAAGAGGTGTAGACCAGTTGTCAAAAAACAGTATAAACCGGTTTAGGCTAAGCATAAGACGCGTCGCACTTAATGGCCGACGTCGTACCTTATACTATATATATTTGAACACTCACACTAATGTAAAGTTCAGCTTGAAACTCGCAGACTGTTACCTATCGTTTGTAACCTTTTTTTTTAGATCCATAACTAAAATAATGTTCCCCGACATGAAATCCATTCATTTATGCATGTACATGTTATTCAAATAAGCATTGGACTAACTTTTCAGCGACTACAACACCTAAATCTAAAATATTTAGCTCTCTAAAGGCCACATTAGGATATGAACCGGTTTCTTTCGTCGAACCCAATAATAAAGATTATTGGCCAAATGACAACCCTTTCACAACCACGTCTACCGTAGCACCGATAACAGTAGGAGTTGACAAAGTGACGCAAACTCAAACAGCTATGTTGGAAGTATTCCAATGGCTGTATTCGTCTACAATGAAACCGATTATAAGCACTATGTCAACAATGGTCACACCTACAACCACTGGATCGTCTTTAGAGAGGGATGAGTGGGGGAATAATATAGAGACGTATCGTGTCGATGAACCACCACATTCACCAGGTTTGTCGACGGTGTCATCTACACATTTGGTCCGCCGTAGTAGATATTATAATTTGCGTCTTGTCATTTCTTTTTTTTTACAGTACAGAGTTGTGGCCGCTCTGGAGTTAGGTTATCTGAACTTTTGCGTATTGTTCACTTGGGAAGAAAATAAACAAAAGCTACAAAAATCCTGAAATCAAATCTGCGCAGCGAACGAGTTAACTTCAGAGCGGCCATAACTCGTCGACCGTGCTGTATTTTTTTGTAGGTCTAGCAGCACAACGTTTTTTATTCACGTGTAAGCATGTTGGTGTCTAGTTTTTAATTGCACAAAACGGTTATTATTTAAAGCTAAGCGTATACAAAAAACTGGTCGCCATTTATTGTAATATACGTATGCATTATAATAGAATTTTTCCGTGTACATAATCTTTGATCTATATTTTATTTTTCTAAAATCGTTATTTAACCAATTATAATATTTTTACAGTTAACAACGCTACAGAAATATTTGAATCTTTTGATGGTCTCAATCCTGCGGCATTAATTGCAAATATCGATAACACTACTGTTTGCGGTAGGAACCCAATTATGGGTACTATAGTGTCGGATTCTGCTCCATACCTGTATCCTTTCATCATAGAATACTCATTGATCGGAGCTGCTGTCATTTATGTTATGTGGAAGCATATTGGACGATACCCGAGGTAAATATAGTTTTACACTTTTTTTCGACACTTTCTTCTTATCATACTTAACAATAACTAACGTTATGTTTTGTGGTGATATAAAAACTCAAACGACATAACTCCTATAAAGATATTTTTATAACAACTAAGTCATACGTTCTTAACAAGCGAGTGTTGCTACATATAAATTTATATTCCTCTTTCTTAGTTTGTAATTACTTTACGAATATCTCGTTGTATGGATAAAATACGAAAGAGTTTGTACAGTAGAAAAGTAGAAAAGAGAATGATACTCAATAGGACAGTGCATGTTAAAACGAGACCCTGTTAAAATACTGCCTTTACCTATGTATTAACATGTACCTTAAGATGCACGATTAATAGCACGAACAATAGAAATTAGGCCGTCGTGGCGCGTGGATCGTGTGACTAAAGACGATATTTTCATTTCTTTACTCCGGTAACAAGGTAATCCGCCGCGAAGTTGAGTTTCGCCACTAACACGCAAAGCCTGGAGAATTCGGTGGGAGGTGGAGAACGAAGTGGCTTAACACTAGGTTGCCTCTGTCTATATACGAGATACAGCGTGAAGTTAAAAAAAAAACATTAGCAATAAACATCAAAAACCATCGCATGCGTTATGCACGCGTGCGTATGTGTTTTGGTTGCAGCGTTACCAAAGGCGAAGATCTGGGGCTACCTCTGGGGGCTGTTTTGTTCTGCAGGGCGGTAATTCATAACATTAACTCAATTCTTAAGCACGATTTTCACGTACTATATTATGTCACTAACACCAAAAACTATCGCATACGTAATTGACGTGTGCGTACGTGTTTGGTTGCAGCGTTGCCAACGACGAGGATCTGGAGCGACGTCTGGAGGCTGTTCTGTCCCGCAGGGCGGCGGCCATCGCGGCGGCGCAGCGCGGGAACAGGGTGGACTGCGCCGGCGCCTCCAAGGGACTCTTCTGTGGACTCCTTCTACTCGTTGCTTCTCTCATCTGCTTGATACTGTTCTTCGTGCTGATTAGACACCAGGAATTGAAACGTCTCTCGATTTACCTTGCCGATGTCTCCCATTGCGCTTTGATGGTGCTGTCCATTTTGGCTATACTGATTGGTTTTATTCGGTAAGTTTATAAATTGTATGTTAGTTTCGGTTTTATAGTACAGTCGACGAATCGTGACCGCGTGAAGTTAGCTTTAGATGGCTGCAAATTTGATTTAATTACGCTACTACATTTGATTATTTTTCTTCCGAATAAACAAGGCGCAAAAGTAAAAAAAACCTAACTTGAATGCGGTCACGACTCGAGGACCGTACTATAATTTAATGGCTATTTTATGTTAGTAGTCAATGAGAGAATCGCTTATTAAGTTAAACTAGATTTGTGGCTAATATTTTGTTACATGTTTTAATTTTACACGGCTCAAATAAAAGTTATAATTGTTATTTTTTCACTTTATGTTTACTATTTAGTTTTTATATTATTTATTTAGTCCTGTGTCTTATTTGTTGTTTTTGTTTCTTTTCCCTTAATTCCCCTTATCTCCTAACCCTCACATCCTATTATACAAAACGCTCCAATACACTTCGCATGTGCCACACTTTTTGTTAACTTCGTCATAATAAAAAAAATCTATGTTATAACACTTGTCTTAATTTGACACATTTGATTTAAATAAATCGAGTAGTGGTAGAAAAATGCAATGGAGCTCGAATCCCTCCTCCTGTACCGAACCTCTCCGCAGGGTACAATCGTTGAAGTTCCGCTCGGAGGAGCAGTCCGACTTGAATGATATACTACTTCGTGTCTCCGCATTTGGGCTCTTCGTGTACGCGGTGTTTAGCGTAATTGCTGGTGGAATGGGTGCGTTCACCCACGAACCAAATCTGTTGGTCATGATTACAGGATGTTTGAGCGTTCTTCAGGTGAGCTTTAAATATAAATAATCTTATAAATAATAAAAAATATAAATTATCTGAATATATATAATGAGATATTGTTTAAGATGTTAAACGTGGTGATCATAATAATGGTATTTTAACATGAGATACTTTCTAATTAAGTATCATTTTGAATTCTTATTATTTAGGAAGCCATCATGGTGAAGTGAGATAGCTTCCGACTGTAGGTACACACGATAACTACGTTTCTTTCGGTGATCAATCATTTATCACCTTTTTTCGTTCTCATAAGACAAAGCACGGGCTTAAGTTCCACAACTCAATACGAAATGTTTCTGGCGGAAAATGTAGTCCGAAGTGCCTTTTAGTGACAAGGCTCGCCGTACTCTCTCTCTACTTTGTGCTACTGCGCTGACTTGAATTTAGATGTTTTCTTGCTTTTGATTTACATCTCTAGAACTTCTTTAAAGTTCAGAAAGACTGATACATTCAGTAATAAATGTTAACATTTCAGGTGGTCCTTCAGTTGTTGTTTATCGCTGATGTGTCTCGTCGCCGTGTACACCTTCCGGAGCAGGAACGCAGCAAGCCCGCTCGTCAAGCTGTCACTTTTCTGCTTATTTGTAATGTGACCATGTGGCTAATTTACACCTTTGAAGCTCAAAAAGTCCTCGCGAATCCGGTAAGCTTATATTTATTGTTGTGATCATTAAAATATTAAGCTATTAACATTTCTAGTTATCGGTTTAAGAGTTTAGTTTGTAAAAATACTATAAAATTATTTAAGTATAATTTATATATAAAAATATTATATTATAATTACATTAATTTCAGGTGCAATTGGACTTCTACGGATTCGTCGCTTGGTCACTGGTACAACGTTTTACTCTCCCGCTTTGCATTTTCCATCGTTTCCACTCAGCTGTGACCCTCGCTGAAATCTGGAAGACCAGCTACAAAGCGCGTTTGGAGTGAATTATTGGACTAAAAAAAAAAATATAAAGTCCAAATTTATTTACACCCTAATTGAACTTGGGAGTAACTATCGATTTCGTCCTAATCCGGGACAGCAATTTTAAACGTAGGTTTGGTATTTTATCGCCAGTTAACAGTTTTCGATAGGTAATTCCGTAATAATAGGTAGTAGGTAACAGTAGGAGTTAATATCGAAATTATTTTCATTTTATGAGGTAGAACTGGAATACCTGATTGCTATCCCGGAATGAATCGTAGTACACCACAATGGCAAAACATACATAAATGGACTCCACTTAATTTCAAGGCTATGTTAGTCAATTTTTTTTCACATTCCACAATACAATAGTTTCGAATTACATTTGATTAGTTTTGAAGACTGAGTTGGGAGATTTTTTAACAAAACAAACAAATACGTATTACATTTTTGCTCACATTCGCGGAGTTTATCTGCAGTTGTGAAAAGTTCCCTCCTATGTTAGAAATAATTTCGAGTGCCATTGTTTATAGGACTTAGGATTTTTTGGAATCTGACAATATTTTTTAAAATATGTTATGTACTCAACGCATCAGTTCAAATCGTACAATTTGTAACGAAAAACAATAGCAATCAACGGAAGCCTTATTTTATCAACGTTCATACTGTAGAACGAATAACCTTAAAATATTATGAAAATTTCAATATTCGAGAAATATTAGAATGTATAAGATTTAGTGTTATAATGCTATAAGAAAGTATCAAAAGATTTATTAGAGCTACGTAATTATTCGAGATAGGCAATGTAGGGTTAACGCATACGAATATATTATAGTTGACGTGTCTAAACTTAAAATTCTTATTAAATGTACTTAAAGTTACAGAAACACCAGAGTATGAATTTTACTAATAGCAGTAAACTGCTTTATACTTGGATATATGATTTTATTGCAAGGGGCCATAAAGATCTAGATCACTTATCACTATTTCGCACTTTTCTTAGACGTTGCGTAAATTTGAAATTTTGAAAAGTTTATTGTTCTAGATGATAACAACTCTATAGATGTTCGATTAAACTGTCTGTGAAGCTCGAGAGAACCTTAGCCTTTTATTTGAAGGTATTTCTTAACTTATTTGGTGAATATCGTTCTTGTGACTTCTTCTTACACTTAGATTATTTTATGTTTAAATCTCACTGCAAATATTTTCGTATTGAATTTTATGTGCAATCTATTTTTATAGGCTGACTTATTTTGAATGTTAGGTGATACCTACGATATTGTGCGTCTATTCTTACAGACAACGGAGATAACGAACGCGTTGTGCGATATCAATATCATTTCTACTTTACAGATTTTGTATAAATAGGTCATATAAATTATTTATAAAATATTTATTAATTTTGTAATTAACTTTAAGATTTGATTGTATCTGATTGATTACTCTAGAAACAAAAAGTGGTGTGTGCTCGCATTGGTGAGGTTACGAGTGAATGTAGTTCGGAGTTTTTGACTGGAATAATTATTGTCTATAATTGTATTGTTAAAATTTAGTAATTTATCAAATTCGGTAATTCTTTAGTGGTCGCTGCCACTAAATGGGATTAAAAGTATTTCGTAACGTTCGGCGGTATATTGGTGCGTTTGTATTTGCGGTTTGGCTTGTTTTATCACTGCCGATATATTTAAAACCACATTTTAATAGTAAGTCTTTGATAAATCTATACTATTTCTAACTTGTTCAATTTTGTAGTGATATTTACTGTGTACCTAAATGTTTGGAACAAAATGTACCGAGTCTGTATCTTTAGGTTTAACATTATTACGTGGATACTCAAGTGTTATAGATACTTACCAAAAATTTAAAATTTGGAAACTCTACATTAAAATATAAAATTAATATAAATGTCTATTTGAATTAATTAAATAATACTTATGTGATTGTTGGTTTTATTTATCTCCTTTATTTTTTAGATAATAAGAAACACTCATCAAGAAGTGATGTATAAAAATTAAGTTACAATTACTTTTTAACAGTAGATTTATTATAACGAATTCCTTCATTATTTTTTTAACTAAACGGTCAAAAATTAGTCTTAATTTTGTGTGTGTTGTACAATTGACAAGTTAAGTCCCAACTTACTTACTAATATGCGTGTGGTATAGTTTTATTGTTATTAACAATTTACACAATTGTTTTTCAATATTTAAATTTTTACAATAAAATTCTCATGTTATTTTACAATGCATTTCAAGTGTTCGACTATGTGGGTAAGCTCTTAAGCTAAGCACTAAAAAATAATTTTATAAAAGAGATATGAACTAACTTCAGATCTGACACAAAATAAATTATTTTAGTAATTATAAAAAACAGCTTTAGAAGAACTTCATAGAGATCTGTACCAGCGTCACTTATATTTTTTTAATAATAATGTATTATATGGTACCGATCATATAATTATGGTAACATATATAATATTTTTTAATTAATTCTTCTTTATTGGCGCTCGTAAAATTGAACGTACGTCTTATTATAAATGTCAACATAGCGTAAATGTCAATTCACGGTTGTCAATTGTCATTGTTAATTTGTCAAATATTTGATTCAGTTCTCCTTAGATCCACTTTTAATTCTAAATAACAATATTTTGAATATCATTACAACTGTATTTTAATACATATAATTGTAGTTTTTTGTATTTTTTCTGTTTACTTTCTAAGTTAATAATTTATCAGTGCATTACTAAGTTAGTAGACATTCTCGGGCCACAGAGTGTATAAATTGCTTACGCCTTACAGGATAAATGGTTTAATTAAACAAAATTAAAAGTAACATCGCATCTTATTTATAGTTTAACTAATGCTTCGGACTTAAATTATCTAATATGATCATTTGTATTGGATTTTTGTTTCTCTTCCTTACATGCGCTAATGCCACTTACAATACCTACAATGAAGATGTATATAAAAATGATTTAGATAGTGTTTATGTGCAGTGGCCGTATATTAAAAATGTTCCGAACTTACACCTCCGAAAGCGTGAAGCAATTTTATCAACACAAAATAATCCTCAAGAGCAAAACAAAAATATTGTAGGGAGTGAAAAATCTGAACTTGAGGTAAAATCTCCAGTTGGATTAAGCGAGGGTGTTGGATTGAATGTCAATCCACCTTCAAATAGCTCAGTGTCTGAGCCAGCAAAGGCTCAACAACCACAGCTCACAAAGCCCAATAATATAACTGAAACAAAAGTTCAAAATACTACAAATACTTTGGAAAACTCAAAGAGTAAGTATTATTGTTATATATTTTTTAATTTTACTGAAAAAAAATTATAATATTCCTTTACTTTATTAACATGGTTTTAAAAGCAATATAAGATGATATAAAGTCATAAACAAATTATGAAAAATATTAATATATAATTGTGCTTTGTTGTGTAAGACTTTATGACACTATTTATAATTTGATTACTATTTATAGACTTCTACTTTACAGTATTTTTATTAAGATATTCATAAATACTAAAGAAGTATGTGTTGCTGTGATGCATAATATTAATATTGACAAACTTTGGTGTTGTATTTGAAAGATACAAATAACCTTTCTGATTGCAAGATCAGCGTAGATAGAAAGATATTAGAAGAGGTAAATGAAAGTGTATATCTGTGAAGTATGTCTGGTAGATAAAAAATGGGTGTAATCATTGTTGATACAACAGATGTAAACAACATAGTTTAGGAATTCATGCCGTAATGTGATGATGAATGATAAAATGTGATCTATTCATCAGTATGAGTTGATTGAATCCATATTTAAGAGATTTACAGAATGTGAATGTGAATTTACTAATAATGAAGAAAAAAAGAAATTACAATAATTAAATTCATTGAAATCTCTAACAATGAGTAGAATGTTGACAAATAAATAATCTACAAGGAAAATGTTGTAAAAACCTTAAGTTATGTTACACAAATATGAAATATGTTGCAGTATGAGTAATACTTTATAATATTATTTATTTAACACAAATAAATTAAATACTTAAATTGCTTCTATGTATAAAAGACATGCCAAAAGAGAGAAGGTTTACGAGAGATTGAAATAAAGGTGCATCATACTCTTAAAAAAATAAAATAAAATTATAAATATATAGTATAAGTTTCTGTTTATATTTTTATTTTACTGTCAACCTATTTTAAAATAGAATTTTTATACAGTTACAGATCCCAAAAATATAAAAACCACCAATGAGTCTACATCAGCATTGAATAAAACTGTCACAAAAACTAATGCAACCACAACTAATTCAGACAACCTACTTCCGATAAACAGTCCAGGAGTTGTAAAGAGAGGATTAATAGTGTTTGGTGGATTTGCAATTCTTGCTGTTGCTTACTTCATATTTTACAGGTATTTTTTTTATTTTTAATAGGTTTTATGTTGTATACTTTGTGTAAAAATTTGCACATATATCTAGATCTGATGTTAATATATTTTTTTTATTAAATTTAACCTAATAGCCACATGACTATATTTTTTTTACTGTTTTGTGACTACAGAAGTACATTGTGAATGCTGTTATTTATTTAAGAAGACAGTTTATAGTTTCTCGACTTCTATACATAGTTAGGTCTTCCTTTATAGCCTGTGAAAGATCTATGTACATATTAAAAGTAGCAAATTTAAACAAAATCTGCTTTCATTGCATATGCCAATACATGAATACAATCTTTTCCTTAGGGTTATGATGACTAATATAAACACGTTGCGCTTAATTTAATGCATCATCGATATTTTTCGCAGTGACTATTTTTTCGGAATGACTGTAAAATGTTTTTAATATCTTCGGCAATTTTCGTATAGTAGGGTCGACAAATCGTGGTCGTCCTGAAACTTGCCGTTTCTGCGCTTTTGCGTATTGTTCACTCGGGAAGAAAATAATCATAAGATATTCATGGGCCGTAATTTTTATAATATAATTTTTTTTTTTGCAAATATAGCCTACGATAGTCCTCCATATCTATAAATAAAATAATTATCGTTTTCTATACCTACGACGAAGTTATTTAAAAACTTTTGAATCATGAGGCCAGTCGTGGCGCAGCGGCACGAAGTGTGACTGTAAAAACGACTGGTTGTGGGTTCGATCCCCACTCGAGGAGATGAAATATTAATTTAAACTTATAATTTCAATTTCTTCGCTCTAGTGTCGAGGTTAAGCGCGGCGTTGAGTTCTGCCGCTCAACACGCAATGCCTCCAGAATTCGGCAGAAAGTGGGGAACGGAGTGTCTTAACACTAGGTTCCCTCTGCCTACTCTGCTGTGTGCGGGAAGCTGATTTTGAATCATTGCACTGTAAATAAATACATAAAAAAAACCTTATTGTGTAGGAAAATAAAACAGCTAGTTAGTCATTAAGTTAAATTTAGTTGCCTTTCTATTAAATCGAATTTACTAAGCGATATCGCATATCAAACCACTACCTCTAATAAACTTTACGTGAGTTGTAAGATGATTCACTATTGCACTCACTACAAGTGTGGCCAAAAGCCAAGTTTAGATTATTTCGACTTCAAAAGTCATTTTCAAGCTTGATTTATTATAGATAAAAAAACCACGATGAAAATAAAATTTTATTGTTATTTTCATTGCATTAAAATATATTCAATTTCCGTCTTCTGGTATTTTTTAAATAATATGTATTTTTTTAGCGTTACGATATATCCCGCACAGCAGGGTAGAGAGTAGTGTTAAGACACTCCGTTCCCCATTTAGCGTTGAATTTTGCAGGCATTGCGTGTTCAGTGGCGGAACTCACACTCGACACCAGAGAAAGAAATGGAAATACATATTTTAATCGAATATGGATTCGATTCCCACTCGAGGAAACCTGTCGCGGAAACGGAAACGGACTGTCTTGACACTAGATTTTATAAGCCTACTCTACTATGCGTGAAGCTATAAATATCTTACTTTTTGGGTTATTTAAAATTAGTAGATACCATTTCGAATGCTAAGGTGTAATAGCGCCTAGTCGTAGTAGTATTTGTTTAGCAACTGATTAGCATTATACACTATAATAGAGGTCAGTTTCATTATCAGTATTAATTGGATCATTAATAAAATGGAGCCAATTTATGGCCCCCACAAAAAATGATATTTTTTTTTGGACGTAGCGGGACTCGAAAACCCGCGCCTCCTGGAAATTGACCATTCATCTTGACCACTAAGCCATATATTCTCGTTCGTTTCGAGTCCCGCTACGTTAAAATTTTTATACGTTTTCTAAATAAGTATTTTTCTTTCCTAAGTGTGGAATAATACTTTAAAAATGTTAAAAATATTATTTTTAAATATTTTAACATGAATCTAAAAACCCGTTGCGTATTCGATTAACATATTTTTTTATTCGTAAAAAAAAATTGATATCAAAAATCAATAAAATTTTATGACATTGTTGTATTGTATAACTAACATAAGCAACGTTACTTTTGCATGTGTGTAATCTGATATACACAACATATTTATTGATAAGGAAACATATTAATTTTAGTTTATTAAAATGCTTATAAATTTTGTGTGTTTTTCATATTGTCGGGTATTTTTGTAATTAATACGTAGTTAGTTTTGCTCTCCCGAATGGCAAATGATATAGATATTATAATTTTTTTTTATCATTTAGAGATATCAGCGAAATGAGCCCAATGTCTTGCTTTGTCATACAAAAAATATATGTTTCAATTTCAAATCTAAATGTTCTTTGAGTAGAATTTGGACACAAGCTTGATGATTTTTTATTTTGTATAATTGTTTTAAATGTTTAGAAAATAAAAATAAAATGACAATTTTATAATAAAAAAAAATGATACTTTTTTTTCTGTCATGAGCATCATGTGGATGATGGAAAAAAATCTAAGTAGTAAAATATTTATCATGCCATCATATGTTGTAGCTAAGGTTTAAAGATAACTTTAAATATATAGTCAGGAAATTTGTACATATAAGCAAGAGTTATGAATAACTTAGGCAGAGGGAACTTAGTGTTAAGACACTGTTTGTAGGCATTGCGTGTTGAGTGGCGGAACTCAACGCCGCGCTTTGCCTCGACATCAGAGCGAAGAAATGACAATATAAATGTAAATAAATATTTAATTTCTTCGAGTGGGGATTGAATTCACAACCAGTTGATTTTACAGTCACACTTTGTGCCTCTGCTCTACTACTGGCCTCTAAACATCAGACAGACATCTTACTAATTTTTAACTAAACATAATTAACTCCATTTACTGCAAATTTCAGGAAAAAGAACAACAAATACGATTCAAACAGTGCACACAATACAAATGACGCTAATCAATTCCGATATGGTGTACTACAATCTGACGATCGTAGGGACAACCTTGAATTGGCTCGAATCCCATTGACTATGGAATCTGATGACGAAGATGACGAGGACCTGGAAATATTTGACCTGGAACAAAAGAAAAAATCACTCTCCTACGTGAATTTACAGGTGAATGATGAAGATATCGTATTGAATGGTTCAAAGGACGAATCGAAAAATAATCTTTTATTAGACATAGAGGATGCATCGTCGGACACTTTGATTAATTGGTCGAGTAATGGTAACAAGTCAATATTATAATTATGTACAAAGTAATATTATTCCTTATAAAATTTAAATTTAAGTTTTTTATACTAAAATGGTTGAATATTGAATTATATTTGAAATAGATAATAAATTAAAATAAATGAAAAAAAAATCTGTTTTATTGTCTATAATATTATAAATAAAAGGTTGTCATCCATTTTGGTATAGCTAATTTTATTTGCACTAGAATGTAAGCTAGTGTTGACAAAGTCTATTTCTATAATATAGAAATTATTTGTGCATTCATATCTTAATTACGGTTTATCTTGTACATTGAGTATCTGAAATTTACCATACAGTTAAAAGCAATTAGTTTTTTTAAATGATCGTAGGTCAGTAAATACAAACAGATCAAAAATCCATCCAGACGTATAAAAACAAAAATGTCAAAAAGCTTTAGTTGTGATTAGAAAGCTTTATCATGAACTTTTCGGCCAAAATAAATCATATATTCCAAGTGACAACATATTATAATATATTTTTTACTTTCTTTATTATTTGTATAATAATTTATATACTTTACTCACTCTTTATATAAATGATACTTACAAAAAAAAACAAATATAAAGGGTAAATTAATTGACATACTTTATAAAAAATAGGACTGTATGCTTTAAAAGTAGAACAAATTTTTGATCTCACTTTATGATTATAATAAAAAAAGAATAAAAAGATATACAAGGCAAGGACTGTGTAGGATATTTGCATAAACACTTCAATTTTTAATTTTTAATCTACCATTACTGACTTGTTAATGTTACCTATAACAGTGCAATATAATATTTAATTAATTAAGATGTAATATTGTTTTAATTAAAAATAAATGAAAATTTGACTTAAAGCTAGAAATTGTAAATTATATTTTTCAGTTCTGAGGTATAAAACGGATTTATTTTGGCCAAATTCTGTTATGTTGCTTAAATAGTATTTTTTGGCTATAGTTACCCTATCTATTTAGAAATATGCACATGTGTCAAAACATTACTTTTCTTGTTTAATACTATAGGTTGAAAATTCTAGATATATAAGGAATAAAAAATGTTTGTTAACATTATCTTTTGTATATACATTATGCATATTTATTAGGTGTTGAAAGTAGTACAGCTAATGTAAAGTAATAGAGTTAAAGTGGCAAAAATATAGCAAATTTTGTAAAATGGCCTAATATTGAAATTTATTACGTACATATATGGCCTGAAATTATGAGTACAAAATATTTTATCGTAACATTCATAATACTATTTATATACACAAAGAAAAAGAACGAAGTAAAAACAGAATTATATTTAATAGTTTTTTTCAAACACACAGTTAATACTAACATTTTAAACTGTGTTGGTTATTGAAATTGGAATTGGAAATAAAAAAAATATATATTTTATTACAGTTTTATATACATATTATATATTTAAAAATAACATAACTTTTTGCTTATTTTTAAAGATGGTTAAAATTTAAAGTTATTTTTTTTTTTATATTCAATGTACAAAATATAACCCTTAATACATTTTTAATACTATTTAGTGTATTAGTGTTTTATTCTGCCCAATATTGAGTGAGCACAGATCTTGATTATATCATATAAAATTAAATTATAATAATGTATATGATCAGTTGGAACAGTTCCTCAAAATATTTACTTAGTTTACTTTTAAACGTTTCTTTAAGATAAGATAATAAAAATAATAAATGTACGTCCTATATATAAACCGAAAATAACAAAGTCAACAACGGTTACTATTTCTTGTAAAAAAATTAAGCCCAATTGATTTGGAAATGCAATCGCTTGCGTAATTTTTTCCTACTATAAATGTTGTCAAAGCATAGATAATTTAATAAAGTTTTTTTTCTGTGCAAAATGTTTTAATTTGTAATTTTTTTCATGTTTTTATTAAAATAAAAAAAATTTTGATAATTTCTTAAGTAAAAATAACATATTATAGAAAAACATTGGAATAATTAGAGAAAAAATGAAAAGCATTGACCTCGATAACTATACAACACGATTTGGTTTGTAAAATACTTAATAATGTAAGTCTTGCGTATTTTAGGATTATTAATAATGCTTGTTCTTAATAACTTTATTAATAATTATATGTTTATATATAAAAATTACAATCATAAAAGGTTTTATAAGTATACCTTTCGTTTTTACTGTTATAATTTCGTATTTAAATGAAAGTCAAAAATAGTTTCAGTACGAAACTTTTTTATGTGAACATATAAAAATTTTTTTTTTGGGATTATGTGACACAATAACATGTAATTTTATACATTTTAGGTCACATAACATCACAAAATGTCATAATCTCATAATGAAAAACATTTTTTTTTCGAAATTTAACATAGATAATCTTTTGTTACTTTTTACTTTTAGTAATATTAGAAATAACAAAAACATTGAATTTGGTACATACATCAGGTCCATATGCAGTTGTCTAAATTATTAATTAATAAATATACAAAACAAAAAATTAAATCAGCTTCACGCTGTATCCCGCACACAGCAGGGTAGGCAGAGGAAACCTAGTGTTTATACAAGACATTTAATACAAAATATATTTTAAAATAAACCTTAGAAGTTTGGGCTATAAATAAAAACTTGTAACGATAGATTTTCCCTTCTACATCGAAAAATTGTGACACTTCTTGTTAGCTGTTCTTGTTAACGTAATTTTTTTAAACTTTTAAAAATACATAATTCTGACATGCACTTACATTACCGATATTAGTAATGTACTTGATTTTGAAACGATATGAAATTAGTATAACATGAGAGATGAATGATTTTTTCATTTCATTTTAATGTATTTCTTGTTTATACATTTTTTAATCGGTTACTTAAAAAATAATAAAAATACACCAATTAATATAATTTTATCGAGATCATATTGTTTTCGTGACAGTCAAACTTGGTCAGTTATTAAAAAAAACCCTATATTTTTCTAACAAACATTGTCATTTATGTTATTTTTTTTTAAATATTTTTTGTTGATTTTATCTTTTATATGTTATATGTTAGCATAATTGTTATAATAAGAAAGGTATCCTATCGAATGTAATTGTAATATAGTCTCTACATGAAAAACTAAACAATATTATTTTCTAATTTTTTATAAGAAACCTGTTTTACAAACAAAAATATTTCGAAATTTACTGTAGCAATGATAAGTTTTAAATAAAAAATACTAACATAACTAATTTGCAGTTGTATCGTTTGCATTTCTGATCTGCATCTTACATCGTCATAAGCTTTGGACTGTGATAGTAGAAGAGAGACTAAATAAATTATTGTACAAAGTATATTTTTTCAATAAGACATTTGTTTGCTACTCGTTTGTAGGACGCTCTACTTCGTACGCCTAACTGTTGCTAGTGTATAAGGCTGTTTCTTAATAGAATAAAATCTTCTAATATTTTGGCTTTTTTTATTGAATAAACCTCCCTCTGACATTATAAGCTGATATTGACTTGTTTTTTAAGCAAATATAACAGTAATAACAGAATACAACTATTAATTACCACTGTTTTCATAGATGGTTTCAAGAAAGAGAGAAAACCGTTTTTAGGTTATAGTCTATTATATCGGTGACGGATGAACGTGCCAACGGCGTCTTCATTTTTCATTCATTTGAGTGACGTCATGTGGCTTGGAAAGATATAATTATTTCATCTTGAAAGGTTCAGCCTGTTAATGAAGGGTAGAGTTTATCTGCATATATATCTCCGATCAATTTCAGAGTTTTGGTTCCTATGAGTTTGGCTACCATTACGATAGTTCCAAAATGATTCATCAAGGAATCGTCTATTAACATTCTATTTGGCCTATCTTGGCACCATTTATGAGGATTAAGGCGATCAAGCAAACCAAAGGTGTTTTTACTTGTGAGGTCTTCGGCTGCCTTAGTAGTTGTAGTTGCGACCAGGTCGCTGTCGGGGCTAAAGTTGCTTGCAATCCAGGTGGATTTCATGCAGCCAGGAACTCTGTTGACCCATTCTATTTCGAATGCTTCGCAGCCGCTACTGGGGTTAACCGAGGTGATGGATGGTTGTACCGTTTCAGCCATGGTGAGTATTCTGTGCTCTAGAGAAGCTTCTGTGCACCGAGCCACTACCAGAATTAGATCGTCGAAAAATGTTCTGTACCTGGGCGTGCTGCTTTCTTCATTTGTTTGGTTTTCCACGAAGCCACGTATCACGCTGTAGGCCGCCATATGGAGAAATTTTGGTGATATTCACAGCAAATATTATGATGTGCTGTTGTCAAAGATGGCGGCCTTCTCTTATTTCTGATCTTGTCATAGATCGCAATGTTGAATTTTATTTTGGTTTTTAATTTTTTTTCCCCTTCGATTGTGATGTACTCCAGGAGTGCGTTGACCATATGCTAGTTGGTATAACTCTGGGGTAGTTGTTGATGTATGTGAGCTAGTTACGGGGATAGGTGCGATCCTCCTTGACGTGATCTTATTGTCACTTCTCTTCATCGTGGTTTCCGAAGATATCCAATAGATACTCAAGAAGGACAGGTCCTTTGGTTGTCCGCCATTAGATTGTAGGCAGGCCTTGTTTCTCTTACATCAGACATATTACTCGTATACACAGAAATAATACAGCAAACATTGTGCTTGATTTAAATAAACATAAATATATAATAAATAAATAAATAAAAGGAAAACATGGAAAGTATATGGAAAGACAAAAATATATTCCAATTTAGGTACAATAGAGTAAAATCAGAACGGACGTGCGGCATTATCGTCTAGTGGAGACAGTAGACAGGTAACATTTTATTTCAGGAAGCACGTACGTGCGACCGTGTCCTCCGACATTGAGATAAACGAACCGGCACATTCGGCTATAGATAATCTTGTTGTTCTCACTCATATGACTGCGGGCGACGTTGCTTTTTTTATAAAGTTTGTTGATTTTAAAAATTTTATGTCAATTGTTTTATTTAAATTGATAAGTTACTGAATTTAAAAAAATAAATAAAAAAACAGTTTCTCGCTGTATCCCGCACACAGCGAGGTAGGTAAAGGGAACCTAGTATTAAGACACTCCGTTCCCCACTTTCCGCTGAGTTCTGGAGGCATTGCGTATTGAATGGCGAAACTCAACGCCGTGCTTTACCTCGACACCAGAGCGAAGAAAATGAAAATAAAAATTAAAATAAATATTTCATTTCCTCGAGGGGTCCCAGTCGATTTTACAGACATATTTTGTGCCCTGGCGCCACGACTTGCTTCATATTATTACATTCCGTTAGACCAGGGGTTCCCAACCTTTTCTTGATCAAGGATCACTTTTACATCACTCTTGGTAACAGGGACCACTATGCATGTAGGTATAATAAAAATTTACTGTGATAATCAAACAGAAACTTCTCCTCACCATCCTCAGTCATAAAATTAAAATCGTTCGCAGACCATTTTTAGGCTTCTGCGCCACTACCACGGATCACTTTTGGGAACTTGGGAACTTTTTTTTTCTAACGCACTGGGCGTTAGACAGACAGTCGTTAGTCGGTGATAATAAATATAATACTCGTACATATGTATAATTATGTTAAAGTAACTAAAGTACATATTACGTTAAAGTAGATACTATTTATGAGAATCAAATGTGCCTTTTTTAACTTCTAATTAATCGTAAGTCTTATTTTATAATCAATGATAGAAAAATAAATTGAGTTATTCGAGCTATAGAGCAATATTGAAGTGTCAATAGTTTTCACTTATTTATGTTTCGAAATCATTATTATTTATTATATTTACACTCTGGCCGCCCTTATTTCATAACACCATCATCCAATACTTGTACCCTGAAAAAAATATTAAGAAAATATACAAATTTTGATTAAATATAACAATTTCCTATTAGGAAATCTCTCACAAAGATGGGGAAATTTTCAATTTGTTTTTTTTTATCTTGTGATAAACAAGCTGCGTTAAAAAATTGATTGATAACACTCCTCTTTACATGGACGTGCGAATAAATAAACCTATAAAAGGGAACAGCAAAAAATAAAAAAAATACACTGGCATACACAATTGATTTAAGTGCTAAAGGACACAGAGTAAAATGGAAAACAGAAGTGTGCTTTAATTCCACGTTTCGTATTTTTGTAGATATAAGTTCATATTACTTTTTCATATTTTAAGAGGCCAGTTCAGGCCGTGGCGCAGTTGTAAAAGCAGATGACTGTAAACACGAAAGATTTTGGGTTCGATTCCCACTGGAGGAAATGAAATATTTATTATTTTCGTATTTTCGCTCTGGTGTAGAGTTCCGCCATTCAATATGTATTGTACTTAGAATTCGGCGGAAAGTGGGGAGCGGAGTGTTTTAACAGTAGATTCCCCCTGCTTATTCTGCTACATACCGGATACATCGTGAAGTTTAAAAAAAGTTCATATTATTTATTGGAGGAGAGGAGGAGATTGAGATAACCTAGTGGCAACACACTACGTGAGTCGTGTCGCGCCCTAATTCATGAACTAACGCTGAGTGCACAGCGTTCGGAAGTACAGCGAAATGAATATAATGATTTCCTCGAATGTGAAATGAACCCACTACTATTGCGTACACAGTCAAACGCTATGCCACTGAATCACAAGGCTTCAATGATATTTTTATTTACGTTTTATAAGTATAAGTTTATATATGGCAATGTTTCTTATTAAGGAGAAACGGACAGATCGATATGTTCTTATTTTTGTTTCTTGTCCTCACGTACTTCATCTTTAACACGCGTCATGTTGCTTTATGGTGTAAGTTAAAGATTTAGTGCTGGTATTTATTTGATAATACGCTTTAGTGTTCTAAGTAAATTAAGAAAATTTTTATTTTTTGCTTTTAAATAAAATTATTTCATATGGTAGAGACAAGAAGAGAAGTGCGAATTCTTATGTGATTTCAATTTTTCATATCTTACTCATTTCATAAAGAAGGTAGAGTTAAGACATGGATATTTTAACGTGCTTATTCAAATTTTCTTGCGAATTCCAAACATCGCTATGGCTAGATTAAAAATTGTAACAACAAAAATATAAAAAATAAAAACATAATTATTTTGCATCAATTAATACTTTATAATTTAGGTTTGTTCAACATAATTTCATCACTTGTGCCATCGCTGAGGGACGAGAGGGTTTCGAGCCGGAGGGTTCGACCGGACCGGGCGGAAATGAAAAATAAACACGTCCGGACGTCGCATGGCGCCGGCCGCGGAAAACGAAGGGGTGTCGCGCTACGAGCTACGAGCTACGAGCCGCGGGTTATGAGCTACGAAATATTACGTGCTACGACCGACGAATATAATTGAGATGATATATTATGTGTTACTTTATACAACTGCCGTTGGCTACTTATTTATTGGATTATATATTATAGATATATTTTTTTCAAGTATTTTGAGGTATTACGTTACATATTTTTGTCATTTCAAGTCTTATTTCAAACTTAGGAAAGAAAAATACTTTTTTTTAGAAACTTATAAAAAGTTGAATTTATCGGCATTTATACTATCACCTCTTGAACGGTTTTCGAGAGGCGCATTTACAAATTTCGCTACGCTCAAATTTTTATATAAAATAAATAAATCAGCTTCACGCAGCGGGGTATGCAGAGGAAACCTAATGTTAAGACATTCCGTTCCTCACTTTCTGCCGAATTCTGGAGGCATTGCGTATTGAGTGGCAGAACTCAACGCCGCGCTTAGACTCGACACCAGAGCGAAGAAATGGAAATATAACAATTTTTTATATGTTTCTAAAAAAATTAGTAGGTTACAGTTTTTTTCTTAGTAGTAAAGATCTATTCAATAACTTCATAGTACTTATTTCTTTTTATCTATTTAGAATTCTGAAAAAAAAATCTACCTAAAAAAAGTTTTATAAATAAGAAATAAACACTTCAAATACCTTCCAAGTTATAAAACCATTAATAAAGATATCATTATTTAATTTTCAAATATTTCTACTATTAACCACTCCATTGCTTTATAACTCAATAGAATAACATTGGGTCCATGTACCTACAGTTGTCCAAAATTAACGTAGCAAACGGGTGAATCATTTATTACTCGGCCGTTAGCGCTCATTTGTTTACACGCGATCAGTGTTGTGCCTGTGATGTGCAAATAATCTGTGGTGATACAAAATAAACAGTAAGGTAGAGCCTCTAAAGATGTTATAATTATAAATATTAAAAGAGAGGAAAAAAATATATATTAGTACATTATTATTTATTATTATTATTATAATTAGACATTTTAAAATATATTCACATTTTACGTTTTGATATGCTTGCACATCTAATTTAATTAACACTTCATCAAAAGTCACATTGTTCTCAACTTTCTGCCTGTTTAGATACTAGGTTGATAATTCTAGCTCGTAATTAGAGGCCAGTCCTGGCGCAGGACCACGAATGTGCGATTGCAAACGCGATATGTTGTGGGTGTCGATCCCCTTTAGATGGAATTTGATATTTTACATTTTCGTTTCCTGCTCTGGTAATGAGGCAAAGCGACGAGATGTTCTGCAACTTTTCTAGTAATGCCACCAGAATTCGCTGGAGAGTGAGAAACCGAAGTGTCTTAATAGAAACGGAGTGTCCGAACACTAGGTTCCCTGGTTCCCTTTGCATAACCTGCTTAGTTATAATAAATAACTATTCCATCGAGTGGGATTCAAGAACAGAAGTCAAACGTTTCGTCACAGCCAAAATTATATTGACGTTAATTGTACAATTCTTCATTAAGATACGTTAAAAATCTTCAAAGCCAAGTACCAATTTACAATATTTTTTGATTACAGCTTGTTTCACTTTACGACACATATATTTATAGTTTTGCTAGGGTATGTCAGCTATGGATAAGTCAAATTGAGCTATGTAGTCTGTGCCAGTTGCTGAAATACCAGTATTTGATAGCACACAGAATGCCACAAGTTCCTGATGTATTCAGGATTTTGGTTATTTCGCTGAATATGTCAGTATCTACTATTTACAATCCTTGTTTATTTTAGTAAACAGTATATATTGAAAAAGTCTAAAGACTGTTTCCTCTGAAGTCAAACAATGCAATATTCAAATAACTATATTACGGCTTGAGATCTCTGATTGAAGAGCTTTACCTTATCTTAATAATTTTCACGTGTAATTAGAGGCGGTGAATTCCGCCACTCAATGCCTGCAATGCCTCCAGAATTCGGCGGCAAGTGGGAAGCGGAGAGTATTAACACTAGGCTCCTATTACCTACGCTGCTACATACGGAAAACAGTGTAAAGCTGAAAAAAAATGTATAAGTAGAGTATGTAACTTTAAGTAAAGTATAATTTTTTGCTATTATTTTTCTTCGCTCTGGTATCAAGACAAAAGCTCGGCATTGAGTTCCGCCACTCAATAAGCAATATCAAAAATCAATAAAAAAATCTTAAGTCTCTTAACAATAGGTTCCCTCTGTCTAATCTGCTTAAGCGGGATACATCCTTAAGTTGATTTAAAAAAACAAATATATTAAATGTTATATGTATTTTATATTTCATGTTATTATATCCAAAGGCTTCATTATTTAATATAAACGTCTGTATTATTCACATAATTATTAATTAGTAGTACGGATTGTCGCAATTAATAACCGGATCTCAACAAGTAAAGAGCGTGTACTGTCAAAGGTAATTAATTAGAACTATCATTCCATTGATCACGACGGCGACGTTGGGAACTGATTAGCTTATTTGCGATTCCTGATCCACAAGAGGTGATGTGAGTTAATGAAACGTACGTAGGTACCGTCATATTGTGTTTATGTATTTATAACATGTACCTATAAATTCAGCTTCACGCTGTATCCCGCACTCAGCAGGGTAGGCAGAGGGAACCTGGTGTTAAGACACTCCGTTCCCCACTTTCTGCCAAATTCTGGAGGTATTGCGTGTTGAGTGGCAGAACACCAGACCTCGACATCAGAGCGAAGAAATAGAAATATAAATTTAAGTAAATATTCCATCTCATCGAGTGGGGATCGAACCCACAACCAGTCGGTTTTACAGTCACACCTCGTGCCACTGCGCCACGACTGGCCTTATTATACTCTCACCTATAAATTATTTGTTATTAATATTTTAATTTCCTCGCTCTGGTAACGAGGCAAATTGTAGCGTTGAGCGGCAAACGCCTCCAGAACTCCACGTAAAATGGGGAACGAGAGTATCTTAATGGGAACGGAGTGTCTTAAAGCTAGGTTCCCAGCTTACCCTACCCTGCTATGTACGGAAAAAAGCTTGAAGCCAAAAATAAGTATTTATTTATAATGGAGGAATGCAAATGTTTCAATTATCTTAGAAGATAAAACAGTATTTTTTATCTTGATGTACTTTTTATTAAATTACCAAATATAGATGACTCTACTCTAAAAGTTTTCGAGTAGTTTTCAATAAAACAGAGTCGATTCTCTAGTATTTACTGTAGCATATTGAAATATTATACAAATATATTCGACTGTCTGTCAATCAATATCTATTCTCGACTCCTTAAATTTATAGATTTTCCTTTAAGGAAATGTAATAACTTCAGAATGTTTTGGACGTTTATGGTTATGAGTATTAAAAATCAATACAATTTTTGTGGTATTATTGTAAATTATAATGATATACAAATAGGGGCCAGAAAATCAGTGGCTAAAACGGTTTAGCCCCATAAACCATGGGAAATGTGCATTGACTTCTAATAAATTGTTTTTCCATGATTGTATTGCTTTATGTGTATGTTAATATATACTAGATAAAGGCCACCGTGGTACAGGAGCACAAGGGTCTGACTGTAACGCGACGGTTGTAGGTTCTATCACCACTCGACCAAGGCAAAAATCCGGCGTTATATTCCGCCACTTAACACGCAATATCTCGAAAAAATCGGCGGAAAGTGGGGAAAGGAGTGTCTTAAAACTATAATAGGTTCCTTCTGCCTACCTTGTTATAGGCGGGATAAAACGTAAAGCTGATTTATTTTTAATATACACTAAATTAAAAGGATACGATATCATACGATTTTTATTTCGTATACATAACGAAATGTTTCCGATAGTACCAATATTAAAAGTATTACTAACCATTTTCCTCTTGTAATAAAAACATTTATGATTAGGTAAATGCCTTTATAGAACTTTTGTATTATTCATAAAATGTGAAACAAACCTCAATCAATTCTATTTAATTTGTACTGAAACAGCAGGTTCTGTTCTGACGTCGTTCCATGTTTGTGCCAATCTCATACCAGTGTTGAAGTAGCGCTGTTTGCTGAAGGTACACCTCAACTCTTTTAGTTTGTGTTGCCAGTAACTTTGATTGAAACTCCCTTTATTCTGGCAAATTGGTAAAACTTCCGAGATCGCTTTTATCCTTATTTTCCCTACGTAGCGTGTACAATGCTGTATTGGTATTCAATTGGAGTGCTACGATACGGACTGTTACTTACAGTTTTACTTACAATATTGGCGAAAATTAATTAAACAATATAAATATAAAAATACACTAGGTTCCCTCTGCCTACCCTGCTGTGTGCGGCATACAGCGTGAAGCTGATTTCATTTTATTATTAAATATAAAAACTATACACTGTACGAGACCATCATGGCGCTGGGGTGCAAGCGTGTGGGCGTGGGTTCGATTCTCCCATTTGGATAATTATTTTTTATTAATATTTTTTACTCATTTCTTCGCTCTGGTACCAAAGCAAAAGCGTAGCACTGTTCACCACTCAACGTCTGATGCCTCGAAAATTCGGCGAAAACATGGGAGCGGAGTGTCTTAACACTAGGTTCTCTCTGCCTAGCCTACTAAATGCGGGATACAGCGTGAAGCTGAAAAGAAATATAAAACTACATAATAACTCTGTAGGCATATGATATGAAGTACATATACAGGATGGTAGTTAAGCCGTACGAGATCTCACATTTCCATACGCTTAAGGCCGGGTTAGGTGAGATTTATTACGGCAAACTTTGTAACTAAATGCGGTAACTTTTAATCAATTTCATGTTGATGTTATGTTCACTTAAAGTACTTCACTTGTTACATAAGAGTGATGAAAAAGTTTGGGTACTTCAAAATTAATATACGTTTGTATATCATAAATTAAATTAAATCAGCGTCACGCTGTATTCCGCTTACAGCAGGGTAGGCAGAGGAAACCTAGTGTTAAGACATTCCGTTCCCCACTTTCCGCTGAGTTCTGGAGGTATTGTGTTTTGAGTGGCGGAACTCAGCGCTGCGCTTTGCCTCGACACCAGAGCGAAGAAATGAAAATATAAATGTAAATAAATATTTCACTTCCTCGAATGGGGATCGAACCCACAACCAGTCGATTTAACAGTCACACTTTGTACCTCTGCGCCACGACTGGCCTCTATTTTCATATTATTAATAAAATAAATAGAAATTGGAATTTAAAAATAAAAACTTACAAATATTCTTAAGGAATCGACAACAAGCCAATATAACGGCTTGGAAATCTAATTGAAAGCCGATGCAAGGAGTGGAGGATGAGATAAAAAGTATAAAACCGGACTTGTGCATGGCTGACGTCCGTCTGCTATCGCAAGCATTTTAATTATCTTCAATATACGAAAAGGAATAAGGAAAAACGAATGAGAAAATAATAGCGGCCGGATTAGCATAGCGTTCTTCAGTGAGGAAGGTATGGCGATTCTGTAATTTCTTGATGCTCCAGCGATGTTCAATATTTTTATAAATTATTTTAGTATCTTTTTTCCCCTAAACCTTAGATGTCACCAATAACTTAAAATGGAAACTTTTAAATTTGTATGGAATGCGGAAATGGAGTGTTTTATCACAAGGAGTTCTTTTATAAAACCCGCGGGGAAAAAAGATGATCCCTGTTTTCTACTTTCCTCCTGTAGGACATTGCCTGTTGGGTAGCGAAGATCAACGCTGTATTTTTTTTATCAGAACAAGCAATCAAGAAAACTTTTATGTATTAACTGTACTATTTTTCTATGGAGTTATTGTTTCTTTAAAAATATATATTCATAAGCCAAAGTTCGATGGACCACTTCAAATTTATTCAATGAGGAAACAAAGACTTTTACTTATTTATTTCAGTCTCGATAACTAAATTTACAATAAGAAGCTTTTTATTATTCATACAAATATATTTTTATTCCATTGTTATAAAATATATAATAAATAAAGTACTATCTTTTATTATATTGTTTCCTTTTGCATTCGTTCCATTCATTTCCGGCTGTAAGTTATGCATACATATACATACGTACGAGTATATAGATATCTATAAAAATAAGATTAAAGTTTTATAGTCTTTTGTTATCAGGTTCACGCTGTATCCCGCACACAGCAGGGTAGGCAGAGGGAACCTAGTGTTAAGACACACCGTTCCTCACTTTCCGTCGAGTTCTGGAGGCATTGCGTGATGAGTGGCGGAACTCAACGCCGCACTTTACCTCGAAACCAGAGTAAAGAAATGAAAATATAAATTTAAGTAAATATTTTATCTCCTCGAGTGGGGATCGAACCCACAACCAGTCGATTTTACAGTCACTCTGTGCACCTGCGCTACCACTGGCCTCAAGTTTTATAGATGATATAATAATTATTTTTACTGCCAATATTTATAACTGCTATAAGGAAGAAAAAATAAGATTGATACAGAGTAAGCACGATAGTATCGTTTTATTACAGGATTTTTATGTAAGTGAAACGTGGAATAAGCAACACGTGTCTGTAACGACTTTGAAGAAAATTTCACCTGTAACTTGGATTATGGCTCGTGGAAAAAGTAATAAATTCTTAAATGGCTGTTCGATTATAAATTAGTAATTTTATATTTGTTAAAGTGATAATTTATTGTAAAAATGTCATGAGAAAGGGCCATGATTTATGACTTTTATTGTATTTTTTTATTAATATTTTAATATTACGTAAATTTCATAGTTAGTATGTTTCTGTATTGTTTTATATACCTACCGCAGAAAGTACGCAAAAAAGTTTTTTAAAATGAGATAAAAAATTAATAAATAAATCAGCTTCACGCTGTATCCCGCACACTGCAGGGTAGGCAGAGGGAACCTAGTGTTGAGACACTATGTTCCCCATGAGTTTTTCGGATATATTGTAATGTAAAAGCTAAATGTGATATATGATTATATAATATTCAAGTCACAAAGTATCACATTGGGTTGTGACACCGCCAACAATTATTTATAGTTTGGATTGAGTGACACGGGTCAGAAAGGATTCTACGTTATAATAAATCATGCGCCACCTCTAGAAAGTTGGAGTCAAATCGTGTGGAGTTTTTGTTGACCTTTTGCTTGTGTGTGAATTATTACAAAGTCGAACCAATAAAACTAAAATTTTAATAATTAAATTTAGAACAAATATACATATATATATTAATCGTTTTGATATTTTATTTATTAACATTATTACCAAAACAATATTATTTAATTTATAAATTGTAAAAATAGTTTAAACTCTTCGAAGATTAATCGTGACTCTTTGTAAAATAAAGTACGATTTATGCATTTATTAAAAAAATCAGCTTCACGCTGTATCCCGCATACAGCAGGGTAGGCAGAGGGAACCTGTTAAGACACTCCGTTCCCCACTTTCTGTCGAATTCTGGAGGCATTGCGTGTTAAGTGGCAGAACTCAACGGCGCGCTGAGCCCCGACACCAGAGCGTAGAAATGGAAATATGAATTTAAGTAAATATTTTATCTCTTCGAGTGGGGATCGAACCCACAACCAGTCGATTTTACAGTCACGCTTCGTGCCGCTGCGCCACGACTGGACTCAATTTATGACTATTAAATTTCACAATTTTTAAACAGTAAGTAATAAGTAGATATCATGTGCACCGAGCAACTGTCATTGTAGGCTTGAGCTTCATTTTAAAATGCCTAACGATGACATAATGACGGAGTTTGAAAAAAAGTCACTTAGCGTTAACTAAAAGTGTATTAAATTTTTTTGCGAATGTCATCATCATAAGATTTTGATGCATCAGTCTATCAAAGTCAACGCTTAAAAAGCTCTCACACAGACCAACGTATAAAACTTTTAACTGAAAGATAAAAATATATTATATTGAAGTATAATATTTATTCTATTAAATATCCATTGGATTTGGGTTACAAGGAAAGTTCTAATAAGATTTTATGAGAAGCTTATATTAGAGCGATTCCACGAGCCTTTTACTTGGATTGCGTTCGGACGACGTACAATTTTTATAGGAGCCGATAAGTTAGATGTTCAATTGTCCGGGAGCAAGTGGTCAGCTTTTCAAATCACAAAGCCAACCAATGATGAGATCAAATGAAATAACAATCAGTTACCCATTCTCGTTGAAATATCTTTGCTTCGTTCCGTTTATAGAAATAATTTTAAGCTTTTATTTTATCACAAGTCCTTAGTTGTGTAGAGGCCGTCACGCTTGTGCCACTGCGCCATAGTGGCCACAGTCACTGTAAACGAGGCGGTTGTGGCTTGGATTCTCATTCGGGGAAATGAATTGTTGCTTAATATTTTCATTTCTTCGCTCTGGTAACAAGGCAAAGCGCGGCGATAAGTTACGCCACGCAATGCCTCGAAAATTCTGCGGTCTTAACCCTAGGCTCCCTGTGCCTACCCAGCTAAACCCATTTGTAGTTTTAAATTAGAAGGTACAAACACATTACTTATTAAATATTCTTTCTACAGCCTGATAAAATTAATTTTAACCACCACCCAAGTGCATTAACTAAGTCCCGGCCTGTGGCCTACGATAGCTTTACAATGTCAAAATATTTGTACTCAATAAACATTCGTCTGATTATAGAATACTGGTAAAAAATGCTAACACTTATGTAAATATGTACACAACATGAATTAAATATAGTTAACTCTCGTAATAAGAATAACATTTTTGTACTGTTTCATGATTTGATAGATGGATACATTCTTTAACATGTTGTCATTGAGCTGCGTCTATGAAACTTTCAGAAATTAATCTATACATTAGTATTAACTAGTAGTTTTTAAAATTAGTTCTGAAAAAAATCACCACTATTTTTTTTACGCTACAGCTACTACAGCTTCCTTAAAAGCATTTGATAAAATTTTGTTTTTTTTTAAATTATTTTTGTTTGCATGTTATTTTCAAGATTAAGAAGCCGATCGTTTTGAAATATGACATTGTACAAAATACCTACTATTGAGCTATAGTGAGAAAAAAGAAGCGCAGATTCAACAGTTTAGCTGGATTTGCGAATTTTCTTCATGAATCTGATTTTTTCCAAAAAATCACAAATTCACAAATATCTGCCGAACCACTGAAAAACATACATGGGAGTGAAATAAATGGATGTACCTATCAGGGAAGACAGAAGGAATTTAAGAACCTAGTGTTAAAACACTCCTAATGTGTTTACACTTGTCCCTCTGCGACAGGGCTGGTTCAGACATTAATATAATATTTTAATTTAAGGATTGAATTGCCAGATTTTTGTTATATATATCTAAAAAAGAAACTAACACTCGAAAATCTAAATAATTTTCACACTATCAAGTAATAAAAAAAATATATCTCATTAAAATAGCGAGCAGATTGTACACGCGAAACTTGTTCTATTATGATGGACAAAAATAGTTCAGCAAAGTTCGTTCGAGTCGGGAACTAACGGCCCTCGTTATTGCCTTAGTTTGACAATATTTTGTTGTGGACAGAGATGGGGAATTTCTTGTTATAAAAACCTATTATACTGCTGACAAATTAGTTGGGTTATTAAGGGTTTTGTGTTTGTATTTTTTTCTTTTTGCCTGTTACAATTTTTGTGATCGTTCATGTTGCTGAGAAGTTTCTAGACGATATTTAGATATATATTATATTTTATTATATTTATACGAGAGGAATATATTGTAATTTTTCTTGATAATTCGGTGAAAAGTGAGAAACGGAGTGTCTCAACTCTAGGAAAAAACGTGAATAGTCATCGAGGCCATCGAGGAACAGTGTCATAGCGTCTGATTGTAAATGTGATGTGTGGCTTCTATTACCATTCGGGAGAATAATAGTGATGATTATATTTAAATAATTTTCATTTTCCTACCCTGATAAAAAAACGCGCGGTGTTAAACTCCGTAATTCATTAAAGTGTTTTTATATGAGTTAAAAACAGTTAAACATTATAAATTATTAATTTTTAAAAAAATTTTATAAATTATGAAATAGATTGAAACAATTGAATTGATTTCTTAATATGTTTCCAACTTTTTTTGTGTTGTTACTATTAGTTTTTGTACTACATACTCAAAACATAAAGACTTAGAAGTAGCTAAGATTTTTTTTACTCAACGTAAATCCATTATTTAGCATTAGCATAAATACAAACAATATTAATTAAAGCTTTCCAAATTCAACAATACTATTCATGAAATAATAATTAACAAAATTTCTCTAAAATATGAATATTTTAGAAAATTTACAATTATAATAGAGTATAAATATGCTATGTGATCCGTTCCAGATACCGCCTTTTAGAATAGGTCTCATATTTAGTAATGAAGCTGATCCTGGGACGCTACAAAGGCTGTCAGGGGCAGCCATGAATCGAACAGGTAAATTAATATGATGCAATTTTACCTAGACTAAGCGTCTCTGTTATAGTGACAGCATTCATTCTACTATATTAAAACTGTAATAAAATATAGATAATCTATTTTAAAGTAAAATAATTCAAATTGAGATCTTGCTTGGGACATTTTAAAGCATAAAAGTCAATAAAATATGTATTTAGCATTTAAAGAGTTGTATAAAGAATTGTATGTTTTCTTTATTTTAATGTTTCTCAAAACAATTAACGCTTTATAACTTTTTCTTGTCTGTTTTCTCTCATCCTTAGTAAAATAACAAGGATATTAGATATAAAAATAAATTTAAGTCACCTTTTACTTGTTTTATTTAATGTAAATATGCCACAAAAAGATTTTTTTTTTAAATAATATTGTGCTACCATTATAGAGGAATATGCCATTAATTGGTCGAGTATGTATCGGTTTTCGGTGCTGTCCTTTTGGGATATGACCCCAGCGGGTTTATTCTCATATTAATTGAAATTCAAAATATTTCATACTCAATTTGCCGTTCCGAGCCGCGCCTAAAATATGTTAATTTTGCTTCGGTTTTATACGCGAGTGAATAACCGAAGTTTATAAATGCTTTTTGTGTAATGTATTTTTATGAACGAAAATTATAAACGCTGAAAAGAATTAACTGCTGTTGTTTTTGATAACAAAACCTTTTTAAAAATGTTTTATAAAATTTCAAACGTTGCGTCAAGTTCTGATATTTATGTTCAAAATATATTTCCTTTTCTTATTTATTATATGTACAACTAGAGGGCGCGCGCGGCTTCGCCCGCTTATTAGGAGTGAATTCTAAAAAAACCACGAAACACGTGTTCAATAAAATATTTTTAAGAGTCTGAATTTCAAATTTTATAAAAATCGGTACAGATTAATTTTTTTTTCCATACCCCTATTTCATCCCTTTAAGGTTAAAATTTTTCAAATTCCTTTCTTAGTGGATGTCCAGAATATGAAAATAAACATCTGCCCAATTTCACGTTTCTACCACCAGCGGTAACGGCTCTGCGTGCGTCTTACCTCAGTCAGTCAGCACAAGCCCTTTTATATATATAGATAAGCAAACTTTGTTTTGCAATATATGAACTCTCAATCAGCTTGAGTTCCGAGAGATCGTCTATTAATTACAAATTATTTTACAATTCGAATTCTAAATGTAAAGTACGTTATTGTAATCTATCTCACAGATTACAAATGTCCTGTTTAAGTAAATAAATGTCGTGTTTTCTGAAAGGTATCCCTTTCGGAGCTCGGGTTCCCTGATGTATCCAACTGGTCAGGCTTTGAAAGTGAGTCGTTGTAAAGAAAAACAAGGGTTGGATCTCCTCATTGGTTACCGCCTCACGAACTCACTTTGTTAAGAAAACACCGACGCCTTTTGATGTATTGACTGATTTTTTAATGCATATTTCGGGAGGCATTACTGATGTCTGAGGATAGAGATAATCGATTTAGGCGCTTCGCTTTTTTTGTTTATTTGATATTTTTTCAATTTATATTTCTACAGACTTCGAGCCACGAATTTCTGAAAAATGACATTTTTACAGTCAAAAATATTTTTTGTTGCAAAACCCTTATAAGTTATGTTTTTCATTATCAACCTTCTCTTTCGGAATCGTCGACAAACGCCCCCCAGTATTCCCCGAAGTCATGAAGAAGTCGAGTTAATGTTCTTTCTTTTATTTCGCTTAATTTAAAAGTTGCAGATTATTCAAATGTCACAAACGGCGCGATTCTAACTGTGCTCACGTAGGAACTTGGGTGATTTTTCAAATAAGCATCGCTTAGAGCATTCAGAGGTTCCAATCGTATTTCTTATCCTTCATTCATTAGCAAGTTCAATCAGAAGGCCGCAGCCTGCGGTTATTTATTACCTCACATCGGCCCCAACAATTACGGGGAAGGAAAAACTTTCTCCATTACTAGCCCTCGGGAGGGTTTTCATACAAAAAAGAAATTGTACACGTTGCCGTGTAGCGCGTAATGGATTCCCAATTTCTATTTCGATTTCATCTGTGATCGGCATTGTGTGGAAAATGTATTGAATTACATTAAATATATGTTTATGTAAATGATTTACTGAGGTTTATATACAAATTGCAGTATAATGTGGTGTATTTAAACATGATATTCGATGTATTGTATATATTGATAAATCTTCAATTTGAGTACGTCACTATGTTTTATTTAAAGTTTTTTATATATTACGTCATGGTTAGACCTACGACCGCGATTAAATAGTTGGTTGTAATTAGTCGTATAATTTTAGTTAATATCCTTTGGTTAGAATATAAAAGTAAGTTAAAATAAATATATAAGTATTAAAAGCGAGCGGAGTCGCAGTTCAATCTCTAGTAGTGTATAAATAAATCACATGATTTATTAATTATAC
The DNA here is from genome assembly GCA_021202915.1 of Heliconius himera. Lineage (NCBI taxonomy): Eukaryota > Metazoa > Arthropoda > Insecta > Lepidoptera > Nymphalidae > Heliconius > Heliconius himera. The sequence continues at coordinate 146,521 of JAJHJA010000302.1, forward strand.
ATTAATTCAAAAGCGACTCAAAAAAAATCAGGTGTTAAATTTACGAGCTCAAGGAAAAGTTTTATAAAAGTCTAATTTCTGTTCGGATTGTCAGAGCACCTGCTGACCGCATTACGCTCGGGCACGTGCTACGACAGTTGGGTGGGTGTATAGAGTAAGGAAGGAACCTCTAAGTGAAATGTATTACGTTGTTAGCGGTTCTAATGTTTTCTTTTATTTGATATATTTTATAAGTATTGCTTATTTTTTTGGGAAAGAAAACTCAGTAATATATTACATATATTTACATGATATGAGTAAAATGAATAAAATAGGAACAAAAAAACAGGAGGCCAGTCGTGGCGCAGAGGTACAAACGTGCCACTATAAAAGCGACCGATTATGGGTTCGATTCCTAAAAAACGCTTTAATAAATCGCTATATTGAGTTGAGACACTTATCACACAATGCCACTAGAATTGGTGGAAAGTAGGGAACGGAAATGTCTTAAGGAGAACGAAGTGTCTTAACACTACGTTCCCTGGGTACCTCTGCCAAAAAAAGAATAAATTTGGCCACCTATTATTTCAACAATCTTCGTAGGAAGCAGAATTAAAAAAAAAAGTTATTCTTGCAGGTCAAAACGGAAAGTTGTTGATGGTAAAAAGTATATTGAAACCTCAAGTTAGCTATAAAAAGCTAACTATAAGTTTAAACTTATTTTCAATAAGAAAATTCTTCGTTTTTAATAAATTTCTATAAGAATGTTAGTGGTTTGTTTATAGGGTGTGTATATCTAGTTTATAAACTTTCTTAATTGTTTTAGTGTATCTACTCTAGAATATTACTTGATGATCTTGTTAAAGTTGTTTTTGAAACTTTGTTACATTGTTTTTAGTTTTTCTTTAAAAAACACTTTGTAGCTAAGTATATTTAAAGTATAAAGTTATAAATTAAGTATCGGAAACATTTGGTATTCAGAATCGTCGTGGAGTAGCGGCATAGTATCTGACTGTAAGTCTTTTGTGGGTTCAATTCCCAGTTGTGGGAAATTAATTATTTTCATTTATTCGCTCTAGTAACACAACAAGGCGCGGCGCACTACCACTTCTTAACACTAGCTTCCCTCGTGTACTTTCAGGCTTCAGCGTAAAGCTATAAAAAGCTAATATTAAAAAAAATCAGCTTCACACTGCATCTTGCACATAGCAGAGTAGGCAGAGGGAACCTAGAGTCAATTACCACTACTAATACTAAAACAATATTTTAAAATAAATTATGTACATATTACTAAAGTATTAACAACATAGGCATATAAATAACTTTTATTACAAAAATATCTCTAAGACTATCAGACAGTCATTAGAATCAGTCCCTCGAGACTCAATAGAAATTACACAGAGCTACTTACAGGGCTATAGCCAAACAATACAATTGATAGAAATATAGTCGTAGTATGAACGGAATAAAAGCGAACTCAAAGGCATGGAGTGTAATACGCGATGTTGTTGATACTACTTACCAAATATAAAATGGAAAAGCCGATTACGAATCGCAATCGATATTATGTACGTTTCGTTCATTTTGTTCGGTGTGTGCGTTGAAACGTTTTATTTATAATGGTAACACATTGTACGTTTATAATGAGAATTGAGTTTCGTTTTACTTGTTATTGTTGTAAATTATCTTTTCTTTTTCAGTTTCACGCTGTATCCCGTATGTAGCAGGGTAGGCAGAGGCCAAGTGTTAAGACAGTCTGCTCCCTATTTTTCGCCGAATTCTGGAGGCATTTGGTTGAGTGGTGGAACTCAACGCCGCGCTTTGCCTCGACACTAGGCAGCACACTAGGTTCCGAAGCAGATTTTTTTTATTTGTATTGTAATTTAAATTTATATCCAATATCGAATATTAAATCTTTGGTTTAATTTCCAGGTCGCATTAGGAAACACATAAAATTTATACTGACTGTTTCTGCTGTTATTTTTGCAATTCACGATACAATAACAATAATATATTGTGAACAAAACTGACAAGTTTCACTATGCCATTAGAGTTGCACATTTGTGCCGCGGCATGCGCTGCGATCGTATCGAATAATAGTATAATACAATGTATAAATAATTTGCATTAATTTACTGTATTATTTGTAATTGTAATTTCATATTAAAATAGTGTCATACTTTAAAATTAGAGAAAAAAGTTGTATCACTCTTGAATATGCTCCAAATATACGAACCCAAAAGAAAATAGGATGGTTGAAAAAATATACATAAAAATTTTGGCACAGATTAATAGTAGGTATCTATAAAATATTTCTTGAGAAAAATATTTTCTATAAATATAAAACAAAGAACTCTAGAAAAATCCCAATAGCTACACTCTTAAATGGAACGTCCTACTTTCAGGCACTCGACGGCATTCTGTTATTTTGAACGTAGCAGTCGGCCTCTAGAAATATATTCCCATTTTACAGCTACGCTACATTTTTAATTAATAATAATAAAAATAATATTTGACTTTTATATAAAAACATCGTTTAATATTCAAGCTCATTTCCATTTGAATTTTGATGTATGATAATAGAAGATAACAATAATGTTAAATACATAAATCAAGTTTTCTTTTGTTATTGAAATGCGAAAATAAACGGTGGTTCCGAGTTCAATGCCCGGTCGCGGGATGAGCAATTTTCCGTTTCTCTGCTCTACAGAAAGCAGAACTAAATACAGCGTTTGATTCAAGTCGTAGTGTCCGCGACGACCGTCACTCAAGAATTTGGCGGAAATGAGAACAGAACATTTCAGAACAGTACTTGGCACCCTACTATCACACTATCTTCCACGCTTGGGAGGATATGTAAATATTTAAATTTCTTCTATTTCTAATTTTCATTTTTTATAAAGAAAATAATTAAACAAGCCATAATTAAAAAAAACAAACCACATAAAACAACCTGGTATAAAAATCATGAAAAACCACTCCCGGCCGAACGTTGACATATAATATTTCGCGGTCCCCACTCTCTAGTGCATATTGAATCTGAAATAAACCGCTCGAAGGCAACACGGGGGTACAATGGTGAAAATGACAGCGCGTCCCGCAACCGCTCAGGTGGGAAGGCCTTTTTATTATTTACATCGTATTTTCAACGAGTGTTTGCTATGAGTTTTACTTTGATTTTTCATAAAGTGGCGAGATGTAAGCGTGTGATCTGAATACATAGGGATGCTATTATATTCTCTTTTTATGGCAAGTGGTTGTTTTAGTACTGGAATAGGGCTCTTACGGTAATATGTACCTACTTTCAGACGGTATTGTAGCGGTTTTGGTATCCTTTGTTTGGATAGTACGTGCATTAGGGTAGTTTTGTAAATTTTTTTTTTCAGCTTCGTTTTTCGTTTATACATACATATATATATATATATATATATATATATATATATATATATATATATATATATATATATATATATATATATATATATATATATATAGATAGCAGGGTAGGCAGAAGGGAACTTAGTGTTAAGGCACTCTGTTCCAGACCACCCGCCACTTGTGCTCGTGACATTGCGTGTTGACTGGCAGAAATCAACGCCGCGCTTTGCCTTGTTACTATAGCTAAGAAATTAAAATATTAAATATGTTATTTCTTCGAGTGGGGTTCGTAACCAAAAACGTCGCGTCTACAGTCACACGCTTGTGTAGCCCAAGCGTTGCGCTAATACGACAGTTTCATATTTTGTTGATTTTTTGCTATATTAATTAACTTTCTGATTATTTTATTGTAAGTTTTAATGTTATATATTATTATATATATCTATAACTTAACATGCATAATTTGTTTCAAATAATAAATTAATAAAAAAATATTTATGTTACGATATATTTATTAAAACGATAAGATATTAAATATGCATATCGCTATAACTCTGTGCGTCCATCCGTTACTTTTTATGGCTATATCGTAATACAGACTTTGATGAAATTTGGCGTGAAAAATATTTAAAGCTCCAGGGAAGGATATAGGTCAAAAATATGTAAATTTTGAATGTAGAACTTTCATATTGGAAAATTGTTTATTTTTTACAAAAAATGGAATTGTTAATATCCGGTTTTATATTTTATATTGTAATTTTTTCTTAACTTGATTGATTGACATTATTTAATACGAGTACCTTCGATGAATTGGAGAATAAATATTCTTTTGTGTTGAAAAAAAATACATATTGTTATTTTTGAAATTGTTAAAGTGTTATTCCACATTTAGGAAAGAAAAATATTTATTTAGAAAACGTATAAAAATTTGAACGTAGCGGGACTCGAACCCGCGCCTCCTGGAAACCTGGTCGGTTTTCTAAATAAACATATCGTTAGTTGATAATGATAAATATTTATTATAATAATAGCACTATAATTAAATTTATTACAAGATCTGTATTCTGGTATTTAAGGTACGAATATTTCAGTATATGTAGGTCATAATCCTATTATATATTTTATATTTACTAAATATTTTTAGTTAAGTTAAGCTGATTTGATTTTACGTCTGATATCTAAAATCAAATCAGCTTTACGCTGTATCCCGCACACAGCAAAGTAGGCAGACGGAACCTAGTGTTAAAACACACCATATCCCACTTTCCGCCGAGTTCTGGAAGCATTGCGTGTTGAGTGGCGGAACTCAACGCCGCGTCTTGCCTCGACACCAGAGCGAAGAAATGAAAATATAAATGTAAGTTAATATTTTTATTCCTCGAGTGGGGATTGAACCCACAATCAATCGATTTTACAGTCACACCTTGTGCCCCTGCGCCACGACTGGCCCCAAGTATTTTATAGTAGTATCATATGTACTTTATGTTTACTGTATATATATAAAAAATAAATGTATGAGAGTAAATAATAGGTACACTGATGCACAGACTAATTGGTGCTGTTCCCTATAGATCCTACATACTCCAGGGAATGCAGATTGGTATCGAGTTACATACAGAATTTACCCTTCGAATAATGGTTCAGAGATGATATAAATATAAAAAATATTGAAAATGTTCAATTTACGTTTATATTCAAGCCAATTAATATCTTGTATTGCGTTATGTATGCTTCTCATTACTTTATAATGAAGTATTTAATTTTTGTTCAGTAAGTTTTATATATTTTTTCTTTTTTTTCCGCTTCACGCTGTATTCCGCATGTAGGTTAGGCAGAGGTATCCTAGTGTTAAGACACTCCAACATATCGCCACTTCCTGCTGAATTCTGGACGCATTACGTGTTGAGTGGCGGAACTTAACGCCGTGCTTTGCCTTGACACCAGAGTGAAGAAATGAAAATATTAAATACTAGAGGGCGCGCGCGGCTTCGCCCGCTTATTAGGAGTGAATTCTAAAAAAAACACCAAACACGTGTTCAATAAAATATTTTTAACAGTCTTAATTTAAATTTTTATAAAAATCGGTGGCAATTTAAAGATTTTCCATATAAACTTTCAACCCTTTATTTGAACCCTTAGAGGGTGAATTCTTAAAAATCCTGAAACACGTGTTCAATGAAATATTTTTAAGAGTCTGAATTTCAAATTTTATAAAAATCGGTACAGATTAAAATTTTTTTCCATACAAACTTTTAACCCCTATTTCATCCCTTTAGGGTTAAAATTTTTCAAATTCCCTTCTTAGTGGATGTCCAGAATATGAAAATAAACATCTGTCCAAATTTCACGTTTCTACCATCAGCGGTTATGGCTGTGCGTGCGTCTTACCTCAGTCAGTCAGCACAAGTCCTTTTATATATATAGATTACTAGAGGGCGTGCGCGGCTTCGCCCACTTATTAGGAGTGAATTCTAAAAAAATCACGTTCAATAAAATATTTTTAACACTCTGAATTTAATTTTTTATAAAAATCGGTGGCAATTTAAAGATTTTTCCATATAAACTTTTAACCCCTTATTTGAACCCTTAGGGGGTGAATTCTTAAAAACTGTGAAACACGTGTTCAATGAAATATTTTTAAGAGTCTGAATTTCAAATTTTATAAAAATCGGTGTAGATTAAATTTTTTTTCCATACAAACTTTCAACCCCTATTTCATCCCTTTATGGTTAAAATTTTTGAAATTCCTTTCTTAGTGGATGTCCAGAATATGAAAATAAACATCTGCCCAAGTTTCACGTTTCTACCATCAGCGGTTACGGCTCTGCGTGCGTCTTACCTCAGTCAGTCAGCACAAGTCCTTTTACATATATAGATTTCATTTCTGCGAGTGGGAATCGAACCCACAACCTGTCATGCTTACTGTCATACGCGTGTGCCACTGCCGCCTGGCCTTAATTAATTGACTGTTTCATAATTATTAAAAAATATATATATAGCAAAAATCTAAATTTGAGTGGACGTTTATGTAAATATATCACCTATTTGTTTACCTGTATAATATTTTCTTATGAATATGTAACGGTTTAAATTTTTTTTTATTATTCATTATTATTGTCCAAGTGTAAATAATTTTAACCTACTTAAAAAGGAGGTAAGGAGGTTAAGGAGGATAAGGAGGTTTTAAATTCGATTCTTTTTCTTTCAGTTTTATTATCATGTGTAAATTTGAAAATCGCTATATCATTGTTGAAAATAATTTATATAATTTTGAGAACTAGCACTAGAAAATTCCAGCAATTTATATTAAAAACGACGATACATACATATATATACATATATATATTGTATACGTATATTAATCAGTATATAACTGTTAATGTTAAATTTCACACGAACGAGCGCATTAGCTGAACTCCGTCGAAAGTGCTTCAACGGAAACGTGCTCTGACGCGTCCCAAATAATGTAAAAGATTATTGAAATGCCGTTTTATCACGTTATTCTACGTTAATATATTTAATGTAAAACATTATAACTTTATACTAGTTACGGTGTAGTATCGAATATGTTTGTCATGATTTATGATCATTGTGGGTTCAAATTCTGTTTCATTTAAAACTTGCGGCCCCCACGCGGCTTGATTCGCTTTAATTATACGCATATTTAGTTAAGTGTAATTAAGAAATATTTATTAATTATCTATATCTACTAGTAGGTATGTACTATAAAAATTATAATTAACATTTTTAGGAATTTATTTCTTACACAAAGTACATTAATGTATGATATCAAACGTAATGCATTCATAAATAGCCTCAAAATTGTTAAAAAAACGTAAATGATATCTGTTATTACAAGATAGAAGGATAGAAGATAGAGATTATAATAAAGGAAAAAAATAAATAAAAATTCTCTCTCTAAGTGTCTATATCTATTTTTTTGTTTATAAATTAAAAAAGACATTTAAATAGAAAAAAAAAAAGAAATTTCTATGTATAGAAATATACATATCTATGCGCAACAACTCCGCGGGCCCCAGATACTTCAGCTTATACTGTTCATTTGTCACTAGAATTACAAAAAGCCTGCGGTCACAGCTGAGCGCAATTACTATTTGCTGTGCTTTAATAACTTTGAATGCGATATTTCAATAGGTTGGTTTGTTTTTTTTTTTAATAAATGTTCCAGTTTAAAAAGTTTATGTTCCAGTTTAAAAAATAATTATATCACCATATATATTATTATTATTTTTTTAACAGCTTCACGCTGTATCCCGTACACAGCAGGATAGGCAGAGGGAATATAGTATTAAGACACTCCGTTCTCCACTATTTTTAATATTATTTAATATTTATTAAATAATATTATAAATGTGTTTAAGTTCGTATATACATTTAATTATCGTTACAAATTTTAAACTATATATTTAAAAATAATTTTGAAGTTAAAAGTGTATTTATAAAGTTCAAATTTCATAGCAAGTTTTGAGATTATAGTACACTTCCATACTATAGACGCAATATATTTTGTATTACTGAAATATATTATATTCGGTATATTAGGGTTCCGTAGCCAAAAGGTCTGACGAAATTAGAAGAAACCCTCTATTAATTATTTTATTAGAAGGCACCCTTCTAATTTCGTCATGTCCATTTTACTCGGAGACTATGGGTACTGTATAGTTAAATTTTAGAAGGTAGGTTTATTTTATAAATAATTATAAAATGAAGGTATAAAAAAAATATTAAGAGTACATATACAATGAAAAAAAAAAATTTGAGAGAATGCCGTGTCTTATCATATGTCTTTCTAAATTGTATGAATGTTTCTAAGAAAGTTTTTTTTTACTATATAAATCTTTGTGAGGTATTCACTTCTATTACTCTAACTTTTGAACTACGAAGGAAAAAAATTGTCTTGATTGAGTCGAATCGAGATTCCCCTCCTTTTTAAGTCGGTTAAAATAGTATAAGAATAATATAATGGTGGTGGTGATGGCAATATATGTGTTTGTTTGTTACTACGAAACCCTTCATAGGCGAATCCGACTCGCTCTTGGTTGGTTTTTTAATCTTATAATCGCCAAACATTACTTTAAATAAGCACAAAAATTAATATTACTGTGCAATCAAAGAAACAAAAGCTTATCTCTGTGTAATTTTTAAAGATTAATTCTTCGGATGAAATTTCACGCTTAAAATTTTATTACATTAAAAAAGATAAACAGCGTAATCCGTTATCTCGTTCTATTTAAAGAAGCATAAAACAAAGCAGGTCAGTTGTAAAAATGGTTTTATACTTGTTGTATTGAACTCATTCTTTATTTTTTAGAGAGTGTTCAGTGAACTAGGTGTTTTCTTAACTGAGATATAGATTTTATACTTCCTGTAGACTTAGCACATTATAATCTTTTGTTTGACTTACCGTATTGGTATGTGTGTTAGTGTATGTGAAACGCTTTCCAGTATCCAATAGAGCTGAAATTTGGATTACAACATCAGTTCAGATGTAATAAAATTATATGTTTTCAATATTATTGTAAATAGAAAATGGCCACCGCATCTAAAACTCAGATTACAAATTTTTGCACAACGTACCTAATATGGGTATTAAATGAAAAATAAAATCTAGAGAATTTGTTTTATAGAGTTATTTTTTAGTATTTATTTTATCTTTAGTTAGTTATTTTATCTTATAGTAGTTGCTGACCGAAATTTTGTTAGGTATTTATTTTTATGACAATATAATTTTCTTTTTCGTTCTATTTTGACTATATAGGTAGGTACTTGTATAATTTCAGCGAACAATTTTAATCTTTTTATTATTAAAATAGTAATATATAGTTATAAATCATCCTGTATTAATAATACGTTACGTTAATACTACGTTATACTCTATGTTAATATTTATTCGTCTACATATTATAGTAGTGCATCATCATGCATTAAATTAATTTCTTCTGCAAGTTCTTTTTCTTTTTTCTTTTTTCAACTTCACGCTGTATTCACGCTGAGTAGGCAGAGGGAACCTGCCGAATTCGGAAGGCATTGCGTGTTGAGTGGCAGAACTCGACGCCGCGCTTTGCCTCGACACCAGAGCGAAGAAATGGAAATATAAATTTAAGTAAATATTTCATCTCCTCGAGCGGGGATCGAACCCACAACCAGTCGGTTTTACAGTCACACTTTGTGCCACGACCGGCTTCAAGTGGCGTCAGGCGTTGAGTTCCGCCCACTCAGCGCACAATGCCTCCAGAATTTGGCGGAAAGTGCGGAGTGTCTTAACACTAGTTCCCTCTGCCTACCCTGCTGTATGCGGGATACAGCGTGAAGCTGATTTATTTATTTTCATACTTTAATTAATTGTGAATTTGCGTTCAAAATTATTTTATCGTAGCAAATTATGACTGGCACTTGTTTAAAAGTGTTTAAGAGCCATACCCATAATAGTACTAAAATATTTAATATTTTGTGTAATAATAACATTTTAAGCTTTAAAAATATTTTTAAGCAATATCACAAAAGTTTAATTGGTAGTTCTGTGAAAAAAGGTTATACAAGAGATAAGATATAGAGAGATAAGATTATACAGCGCCCAACACTATACCGAAAATGTATACATATATTAACAAAATTTCTTGTTTTTTTCGTAACACTTTTCACTTAGTCCATACTGAGAAACTGCCGGGTCGAGTTCCTACTTTTTTCAACTTCGTTCAGATAACAACTTTATAAAGTCAGTTTAGAAAGCGTTATCGTTTCTAGTTCCTCACGACAAAGATAAAAGGCGAGAGTTCCTACGGTGCGAAATATTTTAAATTGTTCAAATGAGAAAATCTTTTATTTTTATTTAGCTAAGATTATTGTGCTTATGTTTATAATATTTTTTGTGCTTATATTACTTTTGGAAAAAGGTTTGCTGATAATTTTCTTTTAAAATTATTCGTATATCATCAGATAGGAACTCAATATCTCGTTGGGTTCCAGAGGAAATCCGGGGAAAGGAAAATATTTTTTTTTCGAATAGTCATATATTGTGTTTAGTTTTTGAATTAGCGAAGTATGTAAAGCCATATTGTTTAGTTTTCTTATTTCTTTTAAATATAAAAAGTACACATCAACACGTCACACATTACAGGCGTCATTTCATTTGCTGAAAATTAATATATTCTAATAAAATAATTACACATCTTCAAAATAAAAAGACATTTTTCATTAGATTTTCTTATTATAGTAGAAGAAAAGTTATATATCTTATTCCAATTACAGCTTGGTATACTTATGTCATCCCGTTTTCCGGGAACAGTAATTTATTATGGATAAAAGTTAACATGAAGACAAACATGGTGTTTACGAAGAAATGTATGGAATAAAGGATTTTATTATGGCGACTAATATCAGTGGGGGGCTGGCGCCAGAGGGAAGTTTCATACTTAAATTAGTTCTTATGAACCCTATGATAACGCTCTAGAAGAGGAGTAATCAAAGAACTACTATAAAACGAAAAGTAGCAGTGCAATGTTGTTGTGAAAATTTACTTATTTTATTTATATATATTTGGATGTTTATAATAACTTAGTTCATAGAGGAGTGCATCCAAGTGGTACAGGTGGTACAATTTCGATTTCAATTTTTAATAATGTCGGGTGAGCAATGGAAATTATGTAATATTAAAAGTAAAGCAAAGATCATAAGGTATATCGCTAAATAATAAAATTGTTAAAATTAATTGAATATTCGATAAACTTAAAAATTCTGCCAGTCTTGCTTTTTTGATGTTTGTTTTAGTTTCACGCTGTATCTTGCCCTCTAAACAGGATAGCCAGAGAAAATCTGGGAACCTAGGGCCCCGTTCCCATTAAGATTGTTCCCCACTGTTCCCCATTTTCCGACAAATTCTGAATGTATTGTTAGTGTTAAGGGACAGAATTGAAATTCGGCGGTAAATATTAAATATTTAATTTTCTCGAGTATTAAAGGAATCCACAATCTGCTACATTTACAATCGCATGCTTTTACCTCTTCGCCATGACTGACCTTAAAAAAATAGTGAACCCATTTAAGGAAACACAATAAAACTTTTAAACAATAAAAACGTTAAATACAACAATGATTAAAAATCAAATGAAACTCGTTAATGCCCTCTCAAAAGAGTAAAAGGTTGGTAATGAGAAAACGGGATTTGAGTTATTTTGCCCGCCCGAGGGCGACTATGCAGTGCAATGCAATATTTACAGAAACAAAGGATTATCCGATTCCTGTCTATTTGAATACAGCAGTAAAACATTTTGCTACGAATAAATCGTCAGTGAATAAAATTGGAACGTTTTGCAGCCAAAAATACATTCGAAAGGAGTTTGTGCGTTGTAAATTAATTTCATTAAAGGTTATTTTCAAAAATATCGATGAAATATTGTGTCAGTATTGTTGGAAAATGGGATGGATTTTTCGAGTTTAATGTACGTATATTTTGTGTATGCAAAGTGTGTGTTTTAAATAGATTTGTAATTTATTGATTTAATATATGTGATTATATATTATGCATAATTTATGTACTCTATGTACTCATTAAAATGTAACATTAATTTCAATTATGTTATATATGGGAATTGGCATCATAATGTGATGCTTATAATAATAAGTTCTGCCACTTAACACGCAATGCCTCCAGAATTCGCGGAATGTGGGGAACGAAGTGTCTTAACGACGACGAGGGATGCAGCGTGAAGCTGATTTTGATTTAATCTAATTTTATTCATTTTTAGGGTTCCGTACTTTTTAAGGAAAATATCAACCCTTATAAGATTTTTTTGACTTTGTTGTCCGTCCGTCTGTCAAGAACCTTCAAAATCTCAGGAACGCTTGGAGTTATCAAGTTGAAGTTTCTGAATAAAATGTAATGTAGAAAACATTTATTTAAAAAAAGAAAGGGTGTTTATATCGCTAAAAACGCGTATTTCGACACTATAAAGGGAATCAAAATTAATAGGTTACTTCCGGGTGACCTACAATTGTGAAATTTGGCATTTAGAGATAGAGAAAGATACTAGTTTCGGAAAAATCTGAAACGTATACATTTGTGGTTAAATCCTAAAACACAATAGTCTTAAAAGAAGAGGGCAAAATTTGGTATTGAAGCTGCTAGTTCAAGTAACGTATCAGTTAAAAGGGCTCTGGTTAAGCTAAGCTTTAATTTTAGAAAAAGCTCGAGACCTCCAATTTTTGTACGGAACCCTCAGTGGGCGAGACTGCCTCGCGCTTGTCCGATTTTTTAGTATAAAAGTAATCACTTCACAACAAATTATAAAATAAACAATTACTTAATTATTGACTAATAAGTGTCTAATTTTTAATTAAGCAGAATACCGTTACAAGGGTTATCTCCATAGCATTTTATTCTGAGCAATAAAGGGCTATTCTTGTCATAAACGGGAAGGGTGGAAAACTTTAAGCAATATCAAAACATCCCCGTATGGTAATTTTCGGTCGCGTCAATTTATAGCTGTGCTAAAACAAGCATTCGTCCCTTCAGCCCCCTTCAATTAGAGAATCCTGTAACTGTTTAATATCTCAATACAACCTTATATTTGATAAGCGTTTGAATTTATCTGCTAAATGAGTTCCGAGGATTTAGTTTTATTATGTATGAAAGATAGTACTAATGGTATTTATATAAATAGTAGTATATTTATTGTAGTTTGATTGAGTAACCAGAGAGGAACTAAATCAAGAAATGGAAAATCTAAAGTATTGCCCAGGAGCTCATCTCTTTCTTTTCGTTTAGACGAAACTGACTGTAAAAAAAATCTCTAAATATCTTTTCCCTCTTTTGTGATTCGAAATCATAAGCACTATATGCATACATGAATGTGTCAGCCGCAACACGAGGTTTTTAGATGCGTAGTATAAAGAAGCTTCAAAATCATTAACGATTGCTAAATATTAAACTCTAATGATTAATGCCAAGTGTCCCACTGTAAACGCGTTAGGTTGTAGGCTCGATCCCCACATGAGGTAACGAAATATTTATTTTCGTTTCCTTGAGTGGGAAAATTTAGATAATAAGACAAAGCGCGGCGTACAGTTCCGCCACTCAACACGCAATGCGTCCAAAATTCAGCGGAAAATTCAGCGGAAAATTCAGCGGAAAGGAGTGTTTTAATTTCCTCTTACTCTACCTTGTCTACCTTGCTATGTGCGGTATAACTTAAATACATTTTTTTAATATTTTATTTTAAATATGTCAAAAATTAATAAGTCGTACCTCCATAAGCAATTGCACATAGACATAGAAAATTAACACTAAATTTAATAGCCCAACGAAGTTACATCTTTGTCTGGAAGCATGGTTGAGTCATCGGGTTAGTCTTATAAGAGGTCTTGAAATAGTACCGTAAATAATATATATCAAATTAAAGCTTGCTAGTTTGCCTCAATTTAAAACGACCTTTAGGACGTCTGGCGGGAGTAAAGGCCCACAAAAGGTCTGGTAATATAATAATAATAAATATTTTATAATATAAAATAATACTTTTTTTTTACATTATTTTAAAAACATATTTAAATACGAGCGTTTCTACTTTAACGTAGGTGAGCGTGTACCTTAAGTTGGCGCTACCTCTGAAAGGCCTCCACTTTCAAATTAGTAAGTATGCATACAGTCTTAACTACATATTAGACTATTATTCCTCAAAACCTCAGCTTTGCTATAATGACGTAGGTCTGGGGACCCTGGGATCGCAGTTTATAATAAAATATATCTGTCAAGTTAACAAATATTTTTAAAAATAAACGGCCATATCCTTTTTTGAGGAAATGTAAAAATACGATTTTTTCAAGAAATCAAGGGACCGTAGACCTGAGTATATAGTTTCTCAAGCGTTGCCCTGAAATAAAGGCTCTTGACAGACAGACAGACGGACGGACGGACATAAAGTGATGTTATATGGGTCCAAAAAGCATGAATATCTGTATTTCAATTCTATCTGAACATAAAGATTATTTTCTTCATACTATGAATATTACGCCCTTAAAATTTTATCAAATAGTAAAAACTTTATTCACTAACATAACAAACTCGTTATTTTAGTAAAGGTACGCTTGGAAAAGTTGTTTGTATTTGAGTTTCGGACCCACTTAGTGGTAGTTTATAAGCCTTTTCGCTATTATTTTATACATTTTCAATGTTTATCCATGCAAACCATAATTGAATTAAACTTACGTTTAACAACAAATAGTAAAATGGTTCTTTAATATTTTTTTTTAAATATTTAAAAAAATATATATATTAAATTACCATATAAATATATAATATATTATATACTTATATGCCATAAAACAATAATATATGGAACAATATATCTTCATTTTAATTACCAACTGCGATAATAATAAAATATTTGAAAAGTAAGTATCTTATACAATAAATCTCACAACAATAATACAATATAGTACTAGAAAATATCTGCTTTGCAATAGAGAATGCTTTCAATGTAATCTAAGATGCATATCAAAAATACGGTACAGAAAATGAAAACATTGCATGATATATATAATATGATGTAATCTTCCTATCACTATCATGTTTGAAATTTTTATGACACACCTTATCTTAAAGGACCAGAAATGTAGTAAGAATTTTAAATATTAATATTTCCCCCAAAATGGGAATCGAATCCGCGAATATTGTAAGTACAATATATTAAATAAATTAATTTATACTACTAGAGGCCAGTCGTAGCGCACCGGCACGAAGTGTGACCGTAAAACCGACTGGTTGTGGGTTCGATCCCCACTCGAGGAGCTGAAATATTTACTTAAATTTATATTTCCATTTCTTCGCTCTGGTGTCGAGGCTAAGCGCGGCGTTGAGTTCTGCCACTCAAGATGCAATGCCTCCAGAATTCGGCAGAAAGTGGGTCACGGAGTGTCTTAACACTAGGTTCCCTCTGCCTACCCTGCTGAGTGCGGGATACAGCCTGAAGCTGATTTTTTAATTTATACTATCAACATTATATAGGGCAAATATTTTTATAAAACGATAATCAGTTATATATGAAAGTTTCTATTGAAGTTAGAAGGAAGTTCAATTTGTACACAATAGCAATTTTAAAGTTGGCTGTTACGCAATTCAAATCTCTAAGTGGATTTCTGAATTAATTCGATTTTTGTTGAACTTCACAGACAGCCCGAGTTTTTCAGATTTAACATTTCAACTTTCAATGGTGCTTTTATCTTTGTTAAGAGCTCGTTTCGAAAGTCAATTAGTCTATCTTTCGAGTTGTAACTTTTCAGTTTTTGTTTTGTAACGATAATATTCTTAAGAAAGATGCATTTCTGTTCTAATTTGTATTAAAAAATAATAAATATTTTTTTTTTTTTCAGTTTTTTTTTCGTTCATAGCTAGGTAGCTAGGGGAACCTACTGTTGAGATTTTATAACCCACTTCCTGACCAATTTTTGAGTCATTGAGTAATATGAGGCGGGAACCAGAATTTTATTATATCAATATTGTACATTATGCACCAATCATATTTAGTTTCAAAAAATATATTGATTGGTGTGCAAAGTTCAATAAAATCACTACGGACTTGGAAGAATTTTGGACATTTATTTGATTTTAGATTGACAAGTTGACATTTATATTTAATTTTATACCCATTATGTCCTATTTTTGAATATATATTTTTGGCCCTCAGGAATAAGAGTGAAGCTAAAAATATCGCAGAATCGATCATGATACTATTTCTTGAACTTTTAACTTAGTCACGTGGGACACAGGAATTATTGGGCGTAGGATGCTGTAAGTATAAACACATTTTTATATATATTTTTATTCGTATACTTTTACAAAATGTAAATAAATTGGTTTCATTTATAATGATTAAAATATTTCTTTTGTTATTTTTATTTAAATAAAAATTAGTTTTGGTTCATCTTTCGTAGTTTTAGTAGCTTTTGGAGTAGAAATTTACATATTTTTATATGAGCTTAAGCATAAGTATATACTGTAATAAATAAAGTACATTTTTATGTCGTTCACCCACAAAACAATACAGAGCGCCTAACTTTTCCTTAACGTCAATTTCACTTCAAGAATATCATCAGTAGTCACTAATTTACATTTCTTTCATCGCGCTACGTTTGATTGACAAAGCCAAGCCGAGTTTTATAGAACAAAAGAAATGATTAGCCTACCCTGTCAATTCAACTATAAGTTTCCTTTTTAACTGCTATTATTTATTAGCGTTCGTCATGGTGCAGTGGCACAAGCGTGTGATTGTAAACTCGACGATTGTGGGTTCGATTCCCACTCGAAGAAATGATAAATTATTATTTATTATTATTTTCATTTCTTCGCTCTTGTACCAAGCAAAGTGCGGCGTTGTTTTCCGTTACTCAACACGCAATCCCCCAAGAATTCAGTGGAAAATACTTATTTTTTGATTATACAAAAAACTACGGGCCCCAAGAACTACGTGATTTAGCAGCGGCAAAAGCAGAAATTTTGAGGATTAATAGTCTAATATATAGTTACGACGGTATGCGTACTTACTAACTTGAAAATGGGGCCCTTTTAGAGGTAGCCCCAATTAAACGTAGTATTAAAGTAGAAACGCTCAATTGACGCTGAAATGCACAAAATGTATATTTATTATTGCTAGATCCTTTACATGGGACTTTACTCACGCCAGATGTTCTAAAGGTTGTTTAAAATTGGGTCAAACTATGTTTTATTAGCACACCTCAATTTTACCTTCATTTTTTACGATACTATTTCATAGCCCCTTATAAGCACCCAGAGACAGAGATGTACTTTTAGTTGGCGCTACCTCTGAAAGGCCCCCAAATTGAAAGTTAATTTCAGCTTTGCTAAAATGACTTAGGTCTAGGGGCCCTGGGATCTGTGCTAATAGTAATGCTTAACTAAAGCAAAAAAATATAATATATAAAAAGATTACAAAATCAAATAACAGAATAATATTAAATAAAATGTTAAAAATATTGCTAGTTTTGTCTCGGATCAGAAATCATACAGGCAAACACAATATAACGTCGACAAATGATGAAAGAAAATATAAAAACTGTACGTTTATAATTAATTACAATAAAAAATAACATATTTTTTCAGCTAAATTGTGATAAAATATATTTTACTAGCCTTCAGACACCACTGGTAAGTTAAATTAGCATTGTCAAGACCATACACATACATGTGTGCACACGCATCGCGTCACCCTGATATAGACTATATAAGAGGACGTGAATATACAGCTTTTAGGCTTGTACAAGTCCTTATATTCGTGTATTGTGGATTTGATAATTAAAAGCAATATATTTTTTTAAATGTTAATATATTTTTTTACCATTACGCTTATATAGCAGAGTAAGCAAACTTGGGAATCTATTAAGGCACTGTCGACACCGTTCTCATTAAGACTCTCCCAGCTCTTTCTGCCGAATTCTGGAGGCTTTGAAATGAAAATATTAAATATTTCAATACCTTGAATGAGAATCGAATCCACAACCTATCGCGTTTACTGTCCCACGCGCCTCGATTGGCTTCAATTCATAACCACAAAATTATTACATTTCATTTTCAAATATTTGTTTAAAACATATCTCGTATAAGTAGAAACACTGTCAATAAGTGTCAATTAGTTTTAAAGCATTTCCTCGTAAACATATTGTTGGGCGCGGGTTGCCAAATTAAAATTGACGCTTTGTTCGCCGCGGGAGTCATCCGGGACAATTTATTTTATTACTCGATTAAGAGCTTACATCGGATTTTGTATTAACATTATATATGATTTTAATAACTTATCGAAATATACTAATAAAACACGATCGGATGCTGCAATTACTTAAAAAAAAATTAAAATTGTATATTTAATTTGAAACAATATTTTTTGATGTTTCATACTAAAAGTTCAAATCTAAAAGCTAAATGTTTAGTGCACCCTCACACTGTAGGATTAAATTAGGTTTGATCCAACGACCCATGAAATTGTCAAGCTGCGGCGAACCGTGCCACAGTGCGATATGAACAATGTTATTTCAACTACAAACAATTATTTAATCGTAGATACGCATTCTATAAGATAGTAAGATATGAATTAATTGTTTTTTCCAGTTTCAAGCTGTATCATGCAAGTGGCAGGGTAGCCAGAGGGAGCCTAGAGTTAAAACACTCCGCTCTCCATTTACCACCGATTTCTGGAAGCATTGCCTGTTGAGTGGCGTAGCTAAAATGGTAACAGACCGAAGAAATTATAATATTAATGCCTTTTTATTTTACACATATAGATAAAGTCACATTTGCACTGAACTACTTTATATTGCGATGCACCTAGACGTATTCCTTGATAAAATTAATACATATTCTCTATTATTATCATCACTTTTATCGTTAATTTGAATTATGTTATTTTTATAACTAGTAAAAATTTGAGGCCAGTCGCGGCGCAAGGACGCAAACCTGTATACCACATACAGCAGGGTAGGCAGAGACTATCCAGCTGTATGCGGTATACAGGGATGAAGCTAATTTATTTTTGATGTCAATTTTATAATAAGAAAATTTATTCTCAAGCAAAGCCAGAAAATAGACAAAACAACAAAAAAAACGATAAAAAAGCCACCTAACAAGGAGCTCCAATATGTACAAAAAAATACAAACACTGTCTTCGTATTAAGATTAAACTGCACGTAAATGTTTTTGGTGAAGTTGTTAGGCACATTGTGAGGTTTTATCTCGGAAAGTTTCGCGGTTAATTAGCCCGAAAACCTCAAGTTTCCCAGCACGTTGCGCCGCGAGCTAGGAACTTGTTACACCGTGTTTCGGCTTCCCGGCTAAAAGGTCTTGTAACTTACTTTCAACATTAGTAATGCGTTTGCTTTTCTTATTGGGTGATGGAGAAAATTATTCTATTTATATTTATTTATATATTAATATATACGAATGCGATGGTTTTTGTTTGAAAATAACATTAAATAATGATGTGATATTATATCTATTTTATGAAAGAAATATTATTATAAAAGGGATCAAAAGACAGCGGTCGACTTATTTATGAAATAGTACATTACGTTACATAAAACAAGTGATAAAATACTAAGAGAATTTTAGCTTAGTAGATTCATTACACGACAATTATGATCTATCTGTTCTGTTATTTTTGAAAAATTTATTACATATACGTTACTAAATTATGTTATATAGAGTTATAATGAAAGTCCCTTCCTATATCCGTCCCACTTTTGAAATTAATATGCAGAATATATTAAAATAGGGACATTTTTTTTCAAAAACATTTCATTGTATAGAGAATTGCCATACAGACAGGAGTAACACAGTAGTTGCACTGTCGTAAAACTATTTGTAAAGTTAAAAATGTTTGGTACTAAAAATATAACATAACAAAATAGTATTTTGTCTGCTTTTCAATTTCAGTTTATAGTTTTAAGCTGGATGTTTTTAAATATTTTTTGTATTGTACCAAATTGATCAACGATTTGTTTTGCTAGCACAAGGGAGCTATCTTAACAGTAATATGCTTGATTCAGAATCTTAAGAAATATGGCACAACGTATGAAATAGCATTTTCTTTATCATCACGCAGAAGGAACCAAGTCTTAAGACACTCCGTTCCCCATTTTCCGCCGAATTCCGGAATAGCGGTTCGAGTGGAGAGAAATAATCAAAAAATATTTGTAAAAACAAACACCCCGACTGCATAAAACTAAAAAGAAAATAAACAAGCCCAATAGTTTATTAGGATTAACAGTCGGGACCACTTTAAATTATGCGGGGTTTCTGGTAAAGATTTTATTGATTGATGAATTACATATAGGTCCCGACTGTTAATCCTAATAAACTATTGGGCTTGTTTATTTTCTTTTTAGTTTTATGCAGTCGGGTTTTTTGTTTTTACAAATATTTTTTTATTTTTCACCTTTTTGTTAGAATTCATTATGGTAATGATAATCATGATATACATTTATGAAATCCTCGTATTGAGCTCTTGAATTTGATACCCATATTGTGGTATTCGAAACGATTTTTTTTTCTTTCACTAAGTTCAATGGCATTCCACAGCTGCCATGATTGTTTTTTTTAACGTCACCTATATAAGAACATTTGGTCTGCTAATATGAATCTAACGATACCTCAATTAAGTAAATCCGTTTTGTGGTTCTGGAGATATGAGGTAATAAAGAATATTACATACATACAAGATACGCGCGAAAAACATAACCCTTCCTTAGCAGTCGGGAAAAAAATATTAAATAATTTATTTTCTCAAGTGGATATCGAACCTGTCGCGTTTATACTCACACGCTTGTTCATCTGCGCCACGACTGGCCTCATAAAACTTTAATATTAAATAAAAACAGATATAAAAAGAAAGATCCATTATAAATAACATCTCTGTTCATTTTGTATTACAATAGCGCAATACATGTGGATTTATGGTGCAAAATAAACGATAAGCGGGCGGTAACATCGCAAGGTGTTACCCATTTTTCAATCACGCGTGAGTAAAATTCGTTCCTATCTAAAACATTTCCAGTGATATTTAAGTACGTGGCTTTCGCGAATTCATTGCTTTTACTTTGGAAAATGTTTCTATATTCTTACGTTTTCTTCGGATCATACACATACCTACGGGTACGTATCTAGCTTACAAGCCATAGAGAATATAGTAATAAATTTTGTTATTCCTTTTCAATTCTTAGTACAATATTATATAGTGTAGCCACTGGAACTGTTCTTAAGTTTTGTTAAAAATAAATTTCTTAATTTTTGCACTAATATAAAGACAGCATGCGGAGGAAAGTAGTTGTGGGTTTGATAGTAACTCAGAAGAATTAATTATTTTTATTTCCTCACTCTGGTGACAACACAAAGCGCGTTGAGGTTCGTCACTCAATATCTCGAAAATTAGATGGCAAGTGGGGAGGAAAAACGAAGTACCTTAACACTAGGTTCCCTCTGCATAACTTGTTATTAAAGGCTTCACTTAACCTTGTAATTTTTAAATCATATTATAAAATTATTATATTCGCAGTCATGCTCTTGTAAAGGAAAACATGAAAACACTATTTATTTTCCAAAAAAACATTATTTAAATCACCACTCTTTGTAACTCTAATATAATCCAAAACTAATAGGTATTGTAGTGGGAGACTATCGACAATCACAAAGGTCTACCCTTTGACGATAGCTAGATGAGGCATCACAAAGCGTATCTAAGAACGATCCATTCCACTACCGATCTATCAATTTGTTTAATTGGATTCTTTCTTTGTGATTTTGTTTTCCGTTTGCGAACGGCTCAAATTCATTGAGATTTAATGTTATTTTCTTTTTCTATCTTTTTTTCTTTTATATCTTTTCTCCGGCGTCGCTTTTGTTTGTTGCATCGGATGACAATTATTGCCCATTGTGAACAATGTAGCGTATTCCAGCTATTTGCTAAGTGAAAATGGTTTTTGAGTTCGAGCTCGTAGAAATTGATCTTGCACTTTCGAAAACGGAGTGTTTATTGTGTTTTTTTACATGAGGCTGATTGCATTTTTGCTGCAGTGTAATTTGTAGGATTTTTCTTTATTTACTTGCTGTACGTGGTGGGTGTGGGTTCAAGTCTTTAGCTTTTTTATATTTTTAATGGTGGATGTGATTGATGCATCACATTATGAAATCCCAATGCCTTCGGAATCCGGCGGAAAGTGGGAAACGGAATAGTCTTTGTGGGAGCGGAGTATCTTACCAGTTCCCTTTGCCTACCCTGCTATGTGCAGGATACAGCGTGAAGTTGAAAAATCTTATTATAATCGCGGCGAAGCGGCACAAAGTGACACTGTAAAATCGATTGGTTGTGGGTTCGATCCCCATTTGAAGAGATGAAATATTTATTTACATTTATATTTTCATTTCTTCGCTTTGGTGTCGGCGTCGAGGTCCGCCATTCAACATGCAATGCCTCCAGAACTTGGCGGTTCGTGGGGAACGGAGTGTCTTAACACTAAGCTCCCTCTGCCTTCCCTTTGCGGGATACAGCGTGAAGCTGATTTAATTTTTTTTTATTTTAAAATGAAAAAAGAGTAACATTAAATTCATTAAATGAAGCAGCGGCACGAGGTGTGACTGCAAAACCGACTGGTTGTGGGTTCGATCCCCACTCGAGGAGATGAAATATTTACTTAAAATTTATATTTCCATTTCTTCGCTCTGGTGTCGAGGTTAAGCGCGGCGTTGAGTTCTGCCACTCAACACGCAATGCCTCCAGAATTCGGCAGAAAGTAGGGAACGGAGTCTCTTAACATTAGGTTCCCTCTGCCTACCCTGCTGTGTGCGGGATACAGCGTGAAGCTAATTTAATTTATTTTTTTATTTATTAAAAACATACCAACAGCTTCTGTTGGTATGTTTTTACTAATAATTCTGATATATCGAGATGATTTGTAGTTGATCGTCACAATAATCAACTATAGTAATTTGTTCGTTCCGCATAGACCAATTAAGTCAGATAATGAAGCAATCGACAAAACATCTATATCGTTTTGGATAATGATATTTTGCTATGTAATTTAAACTCTATTTGTACCAACGATACATGAAATTGTGTAATGGATTAGATAATTTTGATACTTCATTTTTTTAAGTCAACATTTATTAGCATAAATTCTTTTCAAACACCATTTTCTTAGCACGAATTCGATTTTGAATTTGAGAATGAATGTGTTAGTGGTGGAAAATTATTCCCCTGAGTGGGAATCGAGTAGTCGAGTTTACCGTCGCCGTACCATAATTGCCTCATTTAATGAAAAATATAATCTTTAATATATTTTTATAGAAACGGATGCCTATTTAATAAAAAAAATAAAATATAATGGCATCATTTATATTGTTAGCTGATAAAATTTTGAGGTAAACAGTGTACTAAAATACACGTGGGTATATAATAGTTAATAGTTTTCTTTCGAAAAATGTAATTTATACCAAGGTTTAAGTCAAGGCTGGTTGATTTCTGGCACTCAGCACACAATACCTCAAAAATTCGGCATAAAGTGGGGAACAGAGTGTCTCAACTCTAGGTTCCCTCTAAATACCCTGGTATATGCGGGATGAAAAAATATAATATATAGATACTACAATTATATAAAAATAATCAACAAACAAATTAAAACCAAACAGCAAATATATTTGAAACAGTTTGATCTTGTAAACACAATAAATATTTTTGTGATCGTAAACTTTGTCAATTCAATTACCCAGCCGCGGTATCCGGGACAAGCCACTGTAAAATAAACCTTTTGAACTTCAGCCAGTATCGACATTTTATTGTATAGCAAATATAGTGTTTTATACAATTTTAGTCTTTATTACAATTGAATCAAATGTTAATATCAAATGCGTTTCCGCTTTATCGAGTACAAATAGCTCGGAGCACTTTTCGTATGACGGCCACGTGGTATGCACTGTAATTTCATTTTAACATTAATTTAAAATGGCTTTTAATGTCAGTGGAAAAATAGCCCTCTACACGGATGCTATTTTAGCTGGCCAATTCTTGTTATATTATTAATGGAAGAATTGAAATTTAAAAAAAAAAAACGTGTATAATTCAAAGAACATATGAAAATTGTTAAATATAGGAAATTGTTTCTTGTTGTAATTTTTGTAATAAAAAAATAAAAAAAACAAAGATAATTAATTCAGGAATAATTAAGAGTTACTATGTAAACTGTAGAAATAGGTGACGAAGGTATAGTCTATTAATAGATCTCAGCCTATTTTGTTTAGGTATTGCCTTTATGGAACATGCGTCAAAAGCGACACTAGCAGATTGTTTTTTTTGAGCTCGAAAAGCAATGCGCTGGCCCTGGCTCCCTGATAGTGAATCCATGGATTGCTACGTAGTTTATTCTCATATATTACAGTACTATTAGAAATCGGAAGCGGTTAAACACACATCGTCTATATGTTTCTAAACTATTTGGAAAGAGATACTATGTAATTGCAATACGTTATATGTATCACCTAATAACAATACTTCACACGAGTTTCTTTCCAATAGGGGCCGTCGCCTACAAGCAACTCTCCCCGATTGACACAATTTCACTGATTTACCATATTTTTCACCAACATCTACCCTCTTTTACACGAGTTCGCTAACAGTAGATATATCCTGTATATGTATATCTTCATACTTACTTATTGTTAAAATATAACACTTTATTCATTTATTTAAATATATACATAATGCGTTTATTATACCATCACGTACTCTACAACTTACGCCGAGTATCTAATGAAATATACCTTACCGCTATCATTAATCATTTGTTCTTATTTATACAATCCTTTGTGGGCAACAACACATTAAATCATTTCTTCCCACTGCAACATTAGCCGGAGATTTTTTCATTATATTTCTTTATTCGTGATGGACGCCAGCAGCTATTAGCTGGAGGAAATTAGACAAGAAAACAGACAGTAATCCATCACCTGCAACAAAAAATACAGCTGAAATTCTCTATGAAAACGTCATTTAAGACGAGGCTTCAATATGACTCAGCTACTTGTATTGTTTTATTTTAGTACTGTTTTATATATTTTTGCTATAATTAAATTTGATTATAAGAATGCGCAAGCGTGTGACTGTAAACTCGACGGGTTGTTGGTTCGATTCCCACTCGGGGAAATAATAGTGTTTAAATTTTTTCGCCCTGGTGCCGCAGCAAAGGACGGCATTGACTTTCGACACTCAACAACCAATGCCTGCTAATAAATTTGACGGAAAGTGGAAAGCAGAGTGTCTTAACATTAGGCTAGAGGGTCTCCTCTGCTACATACAGGATACAGCATGAAGCTTAAAAGATATAAAAAGAATAGAATTATTAGGTACTCTTGTCATACAGCCTAAGTAAATAGCTAGAAAACTGTGATACGTAACATCTTAACTTTAGATTTATTTTTAATCAGGTATTAAAAGTAGCATTCAGTTCCTAAAATAAATTTGTGTCATTACGATAAATTTTTCACCAAATCAAGTGTAAAATCTCCATTAAACTCACCTCTGATTGATCGGGGATGAGCCTTCTATTGGGCACGGCCCATTCCCGGAACTCCTGACCCGAATATTGCGTATCTAAAAAGTTTCCATTTTCAGGGCTCTAAAAGACATACGCGACTAGCGTTTGAAGAAATTAAAAAGTATGGTAAAATCTTTTCTGCTATAGATTTTATAGGAATGATTTATATAAGTAGACTGGTTTCCATTTTCAGTCGAGCCTATTGAAGGCGGAACTCAACGTCGGGCTTTTGCCTCGACACCAAAGAAGAAATGAAAATATTAAATATTTCCATTTCTGCGCATGAAAACATTAAATATTTCCATTTTTTCACATGAAAATATTAAATATTTCCATTTCTTCGAGTCAAACCCATAACCTGTCGTGTTGACAGTCATACGCTTGTGCTCCTGCGCTTCTGATGATGATGTGACGTGTGATGGTTTTTTAATTAATTAAATAGCATATTAAATGAAATATTGTACACATATTTAATTTCTAAAAAATCTAAAATGTCATGTCATTTAAAATGTAAAATGTCATAAAATATTGGTAAAAAAATATACAATATCCTTTTCCCTCGATCTTTTATAACTTAGTTCGTGTCCTAAAGCTCGCTGCTCTCTTTTACAAGGTTGACGAATGATGATCTTCCGTTACTTTTATGGAACTTTTATACAACCGATAAGCTTAAAAATAAGTCTCTTGGCGCTTTTTGACATTATTGGAAGCTTATAATAATTTAAAGGAAATTTTAGCCTGAAAATCTCATAAATCAAGTGATATATATTTTTGTATGCACTGAAACGATTTATATTTCTATAGGCTGTTTATTGTTATTAAATATGTATTTATATAATATTTAAAGGTATATATGACAAATTAATCGAAAAATCTTTTTGATATTTGTTTATCTTATATTAAATATAAAAAAAAAATAGTTAGTTAACATAAATAGTTTGTAGATAATTTTTAGCATATTACAAATGGTATCTATAAACATAAAAGTATGAATAATTACAGATGCCAAATTGAATAATTTGGTACACGTCGAGTGATTTCAATTAATATTTTATATATAAGTCGGCACTACGCTAATTATTCAACAGTTTGACCATCAAATTTAATGGATAGGCTTAATATATTTATATATGCATGTATATTTGATTACAGAGGTTGCATGCACGAGTACAAATGTAGAATAATAATTGCATTTATAAATGTTAATATCAGATTTAGTTGTACTAATAAATGTGATGATATAGCAAAATCTTCTTCCAGAACTAAATCATTATGGTACTCGTATAATAAAACTTTTAAAATAGTGAAATCTTTAGAAAATCTCTATTTTTATTGTTAACTTTAGAATATTATGTAAAGATTAGTTAGAGACTAGTTAGAGAGAGAGAGAAAGAGATCCTATACAATCAGGAGAAACACGTAAAAATTTAAGTCCTTGTGATGAGACAGATGTTAGTGTACTTACATTAAGAAAGAGTGTATGTAAATCATCCTTTTTAATTAATATAAATGCATTTTTTTATCCGAGGTTCTACTGTCCCATTGCAGGGCATAGGCGTGTTTGTTCTATTTCTTCCAATCTGGCCTTTATTGCTACTGTACACCAGTCAGGTCTCTTCGTTTTGGTCAGCCAAATTTTCTTTTAGAATCTGGAATCCAATTGAAATGATTAAATGCAACAATTTCAATAATTTCCATACGCTTCCATATATTGTACTTTAAATTTGGGAAATATTTTAAATTACATAAACTATATCGTAAAAAGGAAAGAAAAGAAAGAAGTGTTCGTTTAAGATTATTGGCTTTAACAATATTTTGTATAACGTATGAATGTAAATCTTGCTAAATTTAAGGAAAAAAATACTTAATGCTAGATAAAATATTATTACATAAAAAAACTAAATCCTAATACATGAAATATTATCGTTAAATGACTATAAACGCAAGAATCCCATCAATCTTTAAGGAGGAAAAAATATACAAGGTTGTCATATCATATAACGATTATTATAATATACAAATACATGAATAATGAAGTCAACACATTATATTAGAGATCACGTTTCTGTGAAAATTATTTTTTTCGTAATGATATCTTTGAAGTTACGTTGAATCTCAAGTAGAATTCAGAATACTTTGAATTGATTCTGCGATCTTTATTTACATTGAACAGGGGAAAGGCGTATCGGGAGGTGGTGTTAGCATTTCCTACTGCTAAAGTTAATAATAAAATTTTTATGCGTTTTCGTTGCCGTCTTAGTGCAGTAGAAATGTGTCTCGATGATCGAGATGGTCGTTTATATAAATTCTATTTGAGAAAAGAAGCGTTAGACGAATTTTGTGTAGTTAAAATCAGAAACGATTGCATTTAGGCAATCTGTTTGAGCAAAAAGTTGTTGATAGATTCTTAAAATGTAACCTTAGACGCCAAAAAACAGAGAGGATATCCTACTAATATAATAAAATTGAGAGATTGAGATATTGAGATTTGTGAGCATGGATACTTGTTCTACTTTCATATAAAATTTACTGAACGGACTTAGATTAAACTTTACAGTACAGCTTATACATCAGAATAACGTATGGACTACCATTTATGTAAAGATTTAACAATAGGGTAAAGCGAGCGAAGCACCGTGCAAGTCACTTGTGCAAAGATAAAAAGCAAAGAAAATATTTAAAATAATATTCGTTACTCATAAAGTAAATAAATACTTCATTTTATCATGAAAATGAAACGATTTTTAATACAACATTAAAATATGTTATGAATTATTCAACTATATGATGGCTTGTACTCACAAAGTCAATTTCAAACTCTGCGAATTTTAATGAAAATACTTTTCTTTCTCTTATTCGCCCATTTTTTACTCTGAATTCGTTTCTTATTTCATAAAAGAGATTAAGCATTCTTCAAATGCACGATTCGTTTTTCACTTACTGAGGTTTGTTTTGTTGAACGTTAAAAACAACATTAAGTATTTCAATTCAAGCATTGTACTGGTTTTTGTTTAAATTGTTTAACCAATTAAATTTTCAGTTTCTTTCCTGTATTATGGCGGAGTTCGTAAACAATGCATATAATAATAGATTTTTTTTTAAATTTTGTATTCTTTAGCGTCAGTAAAATTTGCATAATGGAAATATGTTTCCTTCTGTGAGAAATCTCCATTATTGTAAATAATATGTCCAAATCCATCTTTGCAATTGTATTCTAAAAATTAATATTGAAAAGTTATATAATAAGTTATTTTCACGATTATTACACATTTTAAATGAAACTATTTTAACCGGATTAATCGCGTATATTTAAAAATTATACATTTTGGAAACCCAACGATTCGAAAACTTTGCAGTAGT
The DNA here is from genome assembly GCA_021202915.1 of Heliconius himera. Lineage (NCBI taxonomy): Eukaryota > Metazoa > Arthropoda > Insecta > Lepidoptera > Nymphalidae > Heliconius > Heliconius himera. Next base: position 175,339 of record JAJHJA010000302.1, read on the forward strand.
CCGTGGTCTAGTCCGTAGACTGAATGAAGAGTTATACGGGTAGACTGGATGAAGAAATATAGTTATATCTTTGTCACCCATACCTGTAGTAGGGCAGGCAGAGATAACTTTTAGTGCTCTCTGCTTTAAACATTATTTCGAGATTCTACTTATAATATTGTTAAGAGGCATCGAACCCACGGCCGTTTACAGTCACGCCGCTGTGCCTTTGGGCCTCGACGGCCTTCATACATACAACAGTTATATACGCTTTGTATGAAACAAGTTTCAACGTTAAGTTGAATCTGCATTTTTTTTATTTCTTTTCCGTTTGTATTACAATGATCAGTTTTTTTTGTTACTTGCAAATTTATGTTTATATTAAATAAAAAACTAGGACGACTACTATCTAGACGTTTTGTTGTAAAGTTTATCCAGTATCTTCCGAATTTATCGAGAAACAAGTTTTCGATGGCAAAAGTCAATATCATACTATTTATTATTGCTGTTAAAAATGAGAAAATGTTGTTTCCTTCTTGGAACATTTCATATAAAGAGATCAATCGTGGTGCAGGGGCAAGTGTGTGACTGTACGTCACTGTTGTGGGTCTGATCCACGCTCGAGGTAATTAAATATTTAATTATATTTTCAGATTTTAGAGAGAACGCCAAAGCGCGGTGTTAAGTCCCGCCACTCAACACACAATGCGTCTAGAAATGAGCGGAAAATGAGGAATGGAGTGCCTTAACGCTAGGCTCCCTCTGCCTACCCAGCTGTGTGCGGGATATAGCGTGAAACATTTGATTAATAGCTATATCAAATTAGTTAGATCTCCTTCTTTAGTAACTATAAACACATAATTAGCTTAATTACAATTACAAAATTTACAACCACAGAATAAATCATTCAAAAAACCCCAGTACAATGTACGCGTGAAGCTTATGTATGTTAGCACGGCTTATGTACGTGCTAGTGATCCCAGCTTGCCATGACAAATTGCAGGCGTCTCCGCGCGCCGCGTCGTTAATTACACTCTGAATAGTATTGTGAATTTCGTTTTATTGTTATGAAATGCGTGATTATGTATTTGGTTTGTGGACTGTAAATGGGAGAGGTTGTGTGTTCGATTTCCACTCGAGGAAATGATATATTTATTTATTTAATATTCGAGGCCAGTCGTGGCGCTGCGCCATGAGGTGTGACCGTAAAACCGACTGGTTGTGGGTTCGATCCCCACTCGAGGAGATGAAATATTTACTTAAATTTATATTTACATTTCTTCGCTCTGGTGTCCAGGACAAGCCCGTTGAGTTCTGCCACTCAACACGCAATGTCTCCAGAATTCGGCAGAAAGTGGGGAACGGAGTGTCTTAACACTAGGTTCTCTTTGCCTACCCTGCTGTGTGCGGGATATAGCGTGAAGCTGATTAATATTTTCATGAAGCGTAGAGCGCGGCGTTCACTTTGCCGCTCAACCTACAGTGCCTCCAGAATTCGTCGGATAATTGGAAAAGGAGTGTTTTAACACTAGTTTCCCTATGCCTAAATTGCTGTGTGTGAAATACAGTATGGAGTTAGGAAGATAGGCAAAGAGAAATACATGCCACAACTTTAAAACTTTATTCTTTACTCCCCTATTTTAGAAAAGTTCTGATAACTAAAATGTAATTAGTGTAATGGTGCCTCTCCATTTTCTCTTTTTTTTTGCACAAAACGAAGTTTAGATTTAGGTACTATTCTGTCTTTTCTAAATAGAAAAATACAAATATCGTGAGAAAAGAATCGAGGCCAGTCGTGGCGCAGCGGCACAATGTGTGACTGTAAAACCGACTGGTTGTGGGTTCGATCCCCACTCGAGGAGATGAAATATTTACTTAAATTTATATTTCTATTTCTTCGCTCTGGTGTCGAGGCAAAGCGCGGCGTTGAGTACTGCCACTTAACACGCAATGCCTATAGAATAGCAATCTAGAATTCGGCAGAAAGTGGAGAACGGAGATTCGGCAGAAAGCCTTAACATTAGGTTCCCTCTGCCTACCCTGCTGTGTGCGGGATACAGCGTAAAGCAGTGAGAAAAGAATGTTTTAAAACCAAACCGTTTGTGAATGTCGGCTCGAATAAAAATAAAACAATAGGTGTAACATTTGCGTCAATCCCATATTGATCTTTGGGTGTGTACTAAATATAAAGTTCAATAAAAGTCCCCCTTTCCGATAGGAAGTCCCGGATTTATCGGACTAACCCCATGTAAATAAATAAGTTGGTAGAGCATGCATTTCTTATGAGAACTTTTTCGTGACAAGAGTTGATTTGGAACTGTCCAAGCATGTTGGAATACTGATTTTGATTTATTATAGAAATTTTGTCGATTATCTTATAGATTGACATATTTACTAATCATATAAGGAAGTTTGTTTTTTACTAAAATATAAAATAATTTTGATTATTAAATATAATTGTATTTCTACGTTAAATCGATTTTTTGATTTACTTTTTTGCAAGGCATGATAGAAGAATATAGTGACGAATATTCAAAAAAATATACATTTAGATATAATCTACATCTCTTTACCACCATCTGTATCAATAAGGTCTAACGAAGAAAAATGTATTAAAAATATAATAAAACTACTACTATGTTATATGATGTGAGGCCAGTCGTGGCGCAGGGGCACAAAGTGTGACTGTAAAACCAACAGGTTGAGGGTTCGATCCTTACTCGAAGAGATAAAATATTTACTTAAATTTATATTTCCATTTTTTCGCTCTGGTGTCAAGGCAAAGCGCGGTGTTGTTCTGCCAATCAACACGCAATGCCTCTAGAATCCGGCAGAAAGTGAAAAGGGGAACGGAGTGTCTTAACACTAGATTCCCTCTGCCTACCCTGCTGTGTGTAGGATACAGCGTGAAGCTGATTGATTAATTAATGTTATATGATAATATTTGATAAAAGAAAAACAAAACAAAATATACGTGGAAGAAGTCGGTACTCGAAGCGTTGTACTACACAATAATAGTGTAAAAGTACAAATTATTCTTCGTCAGTGCTATTTCAATCAGATTAGAGTATATTAGGTATTGGATAAATACAAGTTCAATTTGGAAAGGCGGAAAACTCGGAGAAGTATTCGGCGCAGGTAACAGATTTCAGTTCTATCGGCTTTCCTTTACTAGTTTTCCAAATAGAATAATTTTCAATAAGAATGAACTGAATAATATTTTATTAAATTATTTATTGCAATGTTTCTTTAACTTTATTAACTTGATGTAAAATATTATATTAAGTAGGAATTTAAAGCTGTTGTGGTGGCAGTGAGACAGTGTCTGAATATATACTTCATGCTCGAGAGTTCGATACCCACTCAAGGGAATGGTTATATTTATAACTTTTATTATTTGATACATTTACGCGCAAACACGCTTTTATCTTTTATTAAGTGTTATATTTTTTATTAGAGTTAATTTATTTTTAACTTTTTAGTTCATTTTATAAACAAATAATAAAAGTTTTTTTTTAAATTTTATTTTTAACTTTTTAATATTTTTAATTCAAAGATTTTCGATCGAATCAAACGAGCTCAAATTCCTGAGTTCCTATGGCCACCTGCCAGCTCCATCATCAGGTTACCATTTAGTATCAAAGTATTAGTCAAGCAGCCCCATCGAGTTTGTGCTCGTTTGATACATTCAAACGAGCACAAACGTCGTTTAATTACGGAGTTCCAGGTCCATCATCAGATCAGCTCTATGTCATAATAATATCGCATTGTCATCCGATTTATACATGCATGCAAAATTTTAGCTCAATCGGAAACCGGCAAGTGGATCAAATTTAACTTGCAAGATTTGATTACAGACAAACAACGGGACAAGTGAAAGTAAATAAAAGCTTGTAAAAACGTAAAATCACGTTAATATAAACATTGAATGTACTAAAAAGTGAATACACTAAAAACAAGAATAAAACCTAAACAATATATGGATACTTACTCAACTCACTCTCATATTAAACACAATTTCAAAATTCAGTTTTGAATACAAATCTAAACAACAGTTTTAATAATACTCTATATACAATATTGACAATTCCCTGTAAGCTTAGTCTCAACTACACATGTAAACACATACGTCCATACATACGTCCACATTTTAGTTTGTCCAAGCTCAAGCTCCCACGACATGGCTTTGTTGTGGAAAACTGTAAACTAGCCTCTATCGCCAATTTGAGAAAACAAACAAACAGTTTCGTATTCCGTATTTAACGCATTCCATACACATTCAAAGGGGCTGCTGCCTGACACTGCCCCTAAGCCCGGGGGGCTCTACGTGGTCTAAATGTTTCAGTGAATTTACATCCAGATATTACACTGAGGTAGTTGCTGTGTAATTGTAAGGAGTTAATGGATAGGGATCTAATGATTGGAATACTCTTGTTTTACAGATTTACAAGCTCTTGTGTTGTGTACTGTTGTGGTAGCTCTCTTGATGTGTATATATAATCGATTCTGATCAATTTTGAATAAAAGTAAAAAGTAAAGCTAAGGTAAAGTCTAAATAAAATATTAAGATATCAGAGTTATTACTAATGCTTTATGTGTATATAATAATCTACCTTTTTTACCACTAGATAATACTCGTTTATTGTCCAAAAGTCGTTTTATAGAAGCCATTGTGGCGCAATACTACAGTGTCAGTATATAAACGCGATAGTTATGTGTTCGATCTCTACTCGTGGGTATAATTATATTTAAATTATGTTGAGGCCAGTCGTGGCGCAGGGGCACAGAGTGTGACTGTAAAATCGACTGGTTGTGGGTTCGATCCCCACTTGAGGAGATAAAATATTTACTTACATTTATATTTTCATTTCTTCGCTCTGGTCTGGTCGCGACAAAGTGCGGCGTTGAGTTCCGCCACTCAACACGCAATGCCTCCAGAACTCGGAGGTTAGTGGCGAACGGTGTGTCTTAACACAAGGTTCCCTCTGCCTACCCTGCTGTGTGCGGGATACAGTGTGAAGCTGATTTAATTTAGTTTTAATATTAATTATGTTGAATTGCTGTCTATGGTAGACCAACCTAGTCATTGATTTCCGCCACTCATAAAGTAGTTCTATATAAATAATAAGCATATACGCAAAGCATCTTTACAAAATATTTTGATAACATAAGTTACTTAACTTAAAAATTAAAAGAGAAACGAAAAAAGTCACATAAAAGGAAACAAAAAAAGTGTTTTTCAAATTAGAGAACACACTCTCTTTATGCGAATAGCCCGTTGGGCTCAAGGGGGCAATGAACTGACACCCGGCACAATTGCCCATTCGTAAAGTTCGTAAACGGACGCAATGCTTATAAGTTGATATGAAGAGCCCTCACTTCATGTTGCTGATGTACTGAGATTTGCTTTAACCTTAAAATGTCTTGAAATAAGGATAAATTTAAACTTAAGCGTTTATGAAAATCTTAGGTATAATAAATATGTTTATTTAATTATTATGCAAAAGTATCTGGAAATTTTTGAAATTCTCACAATAATGAAAATGGAATACAAAATAGTGTCTTACTTTGTATTCCATTTTCTATTTTCTAAATGTAAATTTTATATACAGTGAATAAAATAGATAGTATAATATATAATTATCCAGTAAGACGTCTCGAATAATTTGTTCGTTTATGTTCACCTTAAGATAATAATAAATTATTATTTTAATAGAAATCTTATATATTGTCGAGTAAATTGTCCTTATTTTTCACATAATTTTGCGTCATGGCGACGCGTCCACACGAAATATTGATATATATATACAAGCGATGTTACATATTGATTTGCCTGGATTTTTTTTTGAACAAAATGTACAAATATTATTGAAACATTTAGATTATTGCTTGTGTTGCACATAAAAAAATACTAAAATCTAAAAATAAATAACGTTATTGTATCAGCAAATAAATGTATCGATCAGACCCCAAAACTCTCTTTTCAGGGTAACCAAAAATAGAAGGTTCATGCCGCCTTCTGTGTTTATTAAATCTCTAAAATCCTAGAAAATAAAAAAAAAAACCTACTTGATATATCTCTATATCTATATCTACAATCTTTTACTACAATTAGCAAACAACAATAATTTTTGCTCGTCATTACAACACAAATCAACTGGCAAGAGCTGAAGGCATCATAACTCTGCAGCAGGATGGCCTGGCATGCCACATCCACATAAGCCCGACGTACATTCAAGTCGGACGACGGGACTGCCCATCTGTCACGCTGGAACCGGGGCCCGGTAATTTACTTGCCTTCATCACGCCGAGTGACCTGCCGCGTGACTTGAGTTAGGCACGCTTTTATACAACATGAGTTATGCATATCTGGTATTAACTGAAAAGAATGGGAAATGTTTCTAATTTACGGTAATTTGCTTTATTATGTTGTTCATAATAACGCTTGTGTTTTGTAAATCGATGTTTAGGTTGTTTGTTTAAAAAATAAGCAATTTTATCAGTTTGTTGACTGATCTAAAGAAAATAAGTGATATGTCGCAAAATTGTTAAAAAAGTAGCTTTTTCTCACAGCGCAGTAGGTAGAGAGAAGTTAATAATAAGACACTTCAGTCGTCACTTTCCACCAAAATTCAAAATATCAAGTAATATAATATAATAAACGTATTGTTTAAATAAACTTGTATTTATATAAAAACATGGGGGCATTTGTGTGTGATATAGAAGCCAAAACTAGTTAACAAAATAGATGAATATAATGATGGATTTTATTCACACTACACTCAGCAATTATTTTAAGCAACAAACCAAAATTTTACTTAATTAACTTCATGTCAATCTTATGTTCATTTACATGAAAATGAGACCAAAATAAATCCTATCTTATTCTAGTGGTATGTTGATATAAAGGCACTAGCGGTATTTTTGATAGTTTACACGTTTTGTTTATTTACTTGTTTCCACAGTACTATCGTAAATGGAAGGAATACGACAGAAGGGTAAGTAATGTTATCGACATTTGAGCCAGCATCTTTCTGAAATCACCTTTGCATCAGACTCGTCAGGTATAATCCCTGGAAGTTTTCTGTTTATTTTCGCTTCCAATTTCGTCAGAGTGCCTGCCAAGGTGTTGTCTTACAGCGCTCTGGTATTCGTGACATACGGTTTTATTTTGTGTGTGCATTACTCCTTTTTTAATAGTCACGCTGTGTCCCTCCACACAGCATGATAGGCAATGAGAACCTAGTGTTAAGACACCCCGTTCCCTACTTTCCGCCAAGTTCTGGAGACATTGCGTGTTGAGTGGCGGAACTCAACGCCGCGCTTTGCCTTGACACCAGAACGAAGAAATGAAAATGTAAATAAATATTTCAGTTCCTCGAGTGGGAATCGAACCCACAACAAGTCGATTTTACAGTCACACTTTGTGCCCCTGCGCCACGTCTGGCCTCAAAAACTAATTAAAAGTTAATAATATTTATTGATGACTGGCTATTAAATTATAGCGGTATATTATTTTTATTTATTAAATAATAATTTTAAGTTCAACGTATATTATTAATAATAATGAAATATAATAATAATAATTCATTTATTTTATTTATTACTTACATAGTTTGGGTGGCGGTGTGTAGTTAAGTGTAACCAACTTTAAGTTTTCTAGCAGTTTCACGCCAATGTTTAAGTTTATTTTTAAAATTTTAAAACTTTACTCGATCTTTTAGTTTTGTGTACGCTTTGTGTTTCTTAAAACACTTCAAATTTATTCATCAAAACCCTATTATTATTTTTAATTTTTATTTTTCCAAAAACATCTAATTAAATATCGCTTATTTATAATAATTATTCATTCATTACTAAACTTTTTATACTAGTATGTATAATGATTATTTCAGTTATATATATTATAATTATTTTTTTATGATCTAAATATTCTTCGAGAATCTCTAATGACGCGAAGTTATTGGTAAAAACTTTTAAAATATTATTTTTAACATTTTTAAAGTGTCATTCGACACTTGGGAAAAGAAAAAAACTTTTATAGAAAACGTATAAAAATTTATAAAAAAATATAAAAATTCCCCGCTACGTTTAAATTTTTTTTACGGTTTTTATACGTTTTCTAAATAAGTATTATTTTAACATATTGTTCTATTTTATAAATCACGTTTAAACTAAAAGCTGATCGTATGCAAAACTATATAGATTTATTTTTTTATCTAAATACCCAAAAAGAAAATCAAAACTGAAAATGCGATTATTAAAAAAACACGATTTACATATATAAAACAAGTTTAAAATTATTTAAGTTTTAAAATTATTACTGTTGCATTAACAACAAGCCTATCTCTCAGCCCCATGCTATTGTATCTCAAATTACCTAATAAATATCTTGAAAATTTAAGCCTACAGACGCTGACGACGCTGTTGAGACGTCTGCCACAGATAATCCTCGTACTCATAAAGCCTTCAGCGGAATAATACAAATTAAGTAAACGGATCGTTTAGTTACAATCCCAGGGAAGCTAATAAATATTGTGATTTGTAAATATTTTGTTGTTTCTTTTGTCGTATACGTTTGGTTAGAGGGTTTTTTTACATTAAAATACAGTTACAGTGGGTTATGACGGTTGAACAAAAAAAAATTTTAAATCTATAAATAAAGGTTTTTAATGAACGTAAAATACTCGTTAAACATATTTTTTATACAAATGCAACAATAATAGAAATAAGGTATTTGTTGTATTTTCTTTCAAAGTTTTGAAATAGAAGCCTATTAATTGCTTTCAATACATCAAAGTATTGTAGTTGTTAAAAACAGTCACTTTTGAACGTATAAAATAATTATACATAATTACAAATTGCTATTGTAAAATTTGGAAGGTCAACTGGAATAACAAGATATTAAGCACTACCCAAAACTACCAAATAATTTTCTTAAAAAGTCTTAAAAATTTAACACTGTGTTTTTTACGTTTTCCTAATAAATTTAGCACTGTGTTCTTTATACTGGAAGAGAGTATAAAAAATATATTGGAAAAATACTTAATCATGGCTCTATCTTTTGAATAATAATTGTGGCTAGCAAAACACGATGCTCCAGCTTTATAGTTACTGTGCACATTCGTTAACGTAATTATTCGGGACGCTTTATGCATATTTAACCAAGCCCTTACTTATACTTCAAATTCAACAGAATTGGACACGAGTTTGTGTTATGTGGAACTGAATTGTCACTTTATATTGTCCGTGCAGGTTATTTTAAAAGCTTTATAATATTTTATATTATAAACATTCGTAATATTTTATTCGGTTGTTGTGGCGCAGGGGTACAAAGAGTGACTGTAAACGTGACAGGTTGTGGGCTTAATTCTCACTTGAGGAAATGAAATATTTAATATTTTCATATTTAGAAAACATATAAAAATTTGAACGTAGCGGGACTCGAACCCGCGCCTCCTAAACCGACCAGGCGCTCTGACCACTAAGCCATACGTTCTCATCGAGCTACGTCGAAATGTTTATACGCTTGTTACAACTTATTTATGTTATTAGTATCTCTGTAGGGAGATTTTTACAAATTTCCGCTACCCAAAGATAACTAAGAATTATCGTTTGGCAAGAGAAAATACTATTTTTTTAAATATTTTTAACATTTTTTAAAGTGTTATTCCACACTTAGGAAAGAAAAATACTTATTTAGAAAACGTATAAAAATTTGAACGTAGCGGGACTCGAACCCGCGAGGCGGCGCGTAAATAATATTTTCATTTTTTTTCTCTGGTTTCGAGACAATGCGTGGCATTGAGTTTCGCCACTCAACACGCAATTCTTTCAGAATTCTATGAAAAAATAGAGGCGGGGTGTCTTAATACTAGGTTCCATCTGTCTAAACTGTTTAGCGCGACATACAGCGTGAAGCTGAAAAAAAAATTGATGTTAACTTGTGAGCGAAAAGCTGTGAAAGCAATTTAACCTTAATGCTTTGAAGATAAGAAAAAGGTAGTTTCCACTATATTTGTTTAAATCCCACAAGTTTTATCTATTTAAATAGAAATACTGAGGTATATTTAATAAAAGATAATATTTTAATAAAATAATATATAGTAGGTACAAGTAGTTTTCTGAGCAACCAATCTAACGAAATTCGTATTTTTCCTGAGGGCAAAACAAAATTATAATATATTTATTTCCTTATAACATCCCCGGGATGATATTTTAATGTATTTCTTGTTAGCCTCAAACCTCTTCTTAAATATTCAGTGACCCAGTTATCGGAGTTTAGCTTTCATGGCGATTACGTTAATAAGCCTTAATTAAATTCGTTGCCGAGTCGTGCTTGCATTAACAATGTAGGCGTTTCTAAATTTTGTACACGTGTTCAAATTTATTTTCATGTTTAACTATTATGGTTTGTGGTCATATGATTTTTTTATAAAAAACAAGAGGATTGGAGGCCATTCGTGGCGCAGAGGACAAGTGTGTGACTGCAAAGGCGGCAGCTTGTGTATTCATTTCATCGATGATTCATCATTCATCATCATTCATTCACTCGAAAAAATCTTCTTTTTCGCTCTGGTGTCGTGGCAAAGTGCGGTGTTGAGTTTCGCCACTCAACTACCAATGCCTCAAGAAATCAGCGGAAATAGGGAAGAGAGTGCTTTAACACTAGTTTCCCAGATTCCCTCTGCCACCATGTTATGTGCAGAATACAGCGTGTAACTAAAACAAAAAAAAAAGATTGGTAAGTTTGGTTTCATTCGTAGATTCAATCCCACGAGGATTATTTTATGAATGATTCCCCGTTGCACCTAAAATTTCTTGTAAATAATCATAATTCCTATATTTTCCTCATATGAAACAATGCTGCGTATGCTTATATAGATATTAAAAACAGAGATTGCAATTTTGAAGCAAAAAATACTTAACTCGAAATATCTACAACTCTGTTATTGTTACAATATTTTACACAAATTATAAATCATACAATGAATTCACTTTCATTTCTTTGCGATATATATACCTATTATATAAGTACGCTGGCGATGGTATAAGCGGAGCTCCACTAATGTAGTCAGTGTATTTGCGGAATTTCCGCCGCCGCAGGGTAAGGTTGAATATTCAGGGCCACCTGTGCTATGTTATTATCTCATTACGGTTCTTTGCTGTTCTAATGTCTGTTGTGAATGTACTCGCAGTATTCTGTATAGGTAGTATTATTTTGATTGGTAGAAAATATTTCTTTTCTATTACAATTTGCTAAATTTAGACAATTTTTAAAAAAAAAGTACATTAGATATCCAAGAAAAAGCATGATAAAGATTCGAGTGATATTATTATAAGCATATTTTGAGAGTTTATTACGTTTAAATTTAAATATCGAATTTCATGTTTAACGTCAAAGTCAGTATTTTTTTCTTTTCAAATATACATTTTTTTATTATTTAATGAATAGGTTTATTATGATCTTAAAACTATAATTTTATTCTTGGCTCTTATTTTCAAACGCTCCGTCAACGTACATTGCTCAAATGAAAAGTAAATACGAATGTAGGGCAACTCTCGTGGGAACAAAATTGAGACGAAATATTTACCTTGTAATCAAAAGCATTTTGATTATTATACTTATTGTATCATTCATATATAAATTATTCTAATGCTCGTATATTATTCTTTTTATGAACCGATCGTATAAGTAATAACATATTTTTATTACATTATTTAATTTTTTACTTAGACAGGCGTACATGAAATATAGAATTGAAAAATCGATTTACGATTAAGAATTTAGATGAAATAAAAATAAAAGACATAATAATTTACTTATTTAGAAAACGTATAAAAATTTGAACGTAACGGGACTCGAACCCGCACCTCCTGGAAACCGACCAGGCGCCCTGACCGCTTAGAAATACGTTCTCATCAAGCAACGATACGATGGGTTCGAGTCCCGCTACGTTTTAATTCTTATACGTAAATGAAAAATAAAGTAAATAAGTATTTTTCTTTCCTAAGTGTGCAATAACATTTTAAAAATGTAAAAAATATAATATATTTATCTGTAGAATTGCTTAATTTATTATTTTAGTAAAAGCAGTGCTGAAAATTGATATTTAAATAGCCAGTAGCGCATAGTGCATAAAAATTCCGAAAAAAAATCTTAAATACTAAATTAAAAATGCTCATACGCTTAAGAAATAAAAAATATTTATTTCATATATTTTTATATTTGAGAAATATTTACTGGTGCAAAAAACAAATTAGAATTGTCTTCATTATTTTTTTTACATGACAAAAACCGGTATAAAAAATAAATAAATGGGAGCGAGGCAAATAGTATATGTTATTTAAAAGGCGCAAGTAAAATAGAGAAGTTACATGAAGTTGTTGATTGTGAGAAAGTCCGTTGTACATATATATACGAGTTCATAATTATATTACATTTAAAATGAAATTGAGGCCAGTCGTGGCGCAGTGGCACGAGGTGTGACTGTAAAACCGACTGGTTGTGGGTCTGATCCCCACTCGAGGAGATGAAATATTTACTTAAATTTATATTTCCATTTTCTTCGCTCTGGTGTCGAGGTTAAGCGCGGTGTTGAGTTCTGCTACTCAATGCCTCCAGAATTCGGCAGAAAGTAGGGAACGGAGTGTCTTAACACTAGGTTCCCTCTGCCTACCCTGCTGTGTGCGGGATACAGCGTGAAGCTGATTTAATTTAATTTTGATTTTATGAAATTGATATAATTAAAAAAATCCGTAAATTTAGATTTACTCAAAAAAAAATGCCAAATTCTTAAGATTCTCTAGAAATTTGAATAAATTATTTCATTGTATTGAGTGAAAATAGGTAACTTTTATTCTGGTGGGAGAAGTATATCCGTTTTGCAGTATTTAAAATATATATTATATATTGGATGCGAAAAAATCATATTTCATATTAGTGTTATAAAATATCTTAGATACAAAATTTTTCTATAAACATATTTATGTATATCGCTGACTAATAGAACATTTTTGCCTCTTTTAATAAAAACCTCTTCAAAAGCACACAATAAAATGTATTAAAAGCTATTACATTATGCATAATATGAAAACAGGGAACTATAACTTGCAGAAATGACAACAAAAAGCAGTCTAGACAAAGCAGTCTTACTGTGCTTCTACTTCATCAGTTCTTACTCTGGTCGATCGTTTAAAAGTAAAGTAAACAGTAAATGCTATGCAACGTAAAGAAGGGAGATGCAACTTTTAAATCTTTCGACTACATATTATATTGAATTAGCTATAATATTATGATATTTAGAACTTCGTCATTTAAAAAAAAAAACAGCTTCACGCTGTATCCCGCACACAGCAGGGTAGGCAGAGGGAACCTAGTGTTAAGACACTCCGTTCCCCTCTTTCTGCCGAATTTTGTAGGCATTGCTTGTTGAGTGACAGAACTCAACGCCGCGCTTAGCCTCGACACCAGAGAGAAGAAATGGAAATATAAATTTAAGTAAATATTTCATCTCTTCGAGTGGGGATTGAACCCACAACCAGTCGGTTTTACAGTCACACTTCGTGCCGCTGCGCCACGACTGGCCTCGTCATTTTAGCAAAGCTGAAATTTTGAAGACAATTAGTCTTATATGTAGTGAAGACAGTACGTGTACTCACTAATTTAAAAATAGGGCCTTTTTAGAGATAGCGCCAAATAAAGGTACATCTCTGTCTAGGAGGATTGAGGATTGAGCCAGCGGATTGGTTTGGGTGCTTTATAAGGACTCTTGATATAGTCCGTAAATAATAGATATATGTAAAATTAAAGCTTGCTAGTATAAAATATTTTGCTTTGCCAATTTTATATCAAAAATCAACATTTAGGACGCTTGGTAGAAGTAAAGGCCCACGTAAAGGGCCTGGTAATGATAAATATATTTTCTTACATTATTCTTAAAAATATATTGAAATAGCTAGAAATAAAAAAATAAATTAATCAGCTTACTACTCTGTATTCCGTACACAGCAGGGTAAGTAGAGAGAACCTAGTATTAAAACACTCCGTTCTACATTTTCCACTAAATCGAACTCAACGCCCTTGTTACCAGAGTTTCTCTGAGTGAATCAAGCTTACAACTGTCGTGTTTACACGCATCGGCCTCAACTTAGTATAGTTTTTTTACAACTATTATAAAGTTATCATAAATTTAAATTATTATATAATCAATCAAAATTCAATTATCCAAACCAAAAAAATAATTATTATATAATTGTATTAAAACTGTACCTAACTCCAAAAACAAAAACATTAAAAAAAAGGTTACAAACTTTTTATTTCAACTCTAAAGAAAGTCTTAAAGAAATAGACAGTAAAAAAATAAATCGTAAAAGATCGTAAAAGCTTTCCCTGTAAGAGAATACTTGTTTACCTTCATCCTAATAGACGGCGTGAAACCGGATGCGAACCCACGTCCTGTCCACCTATGACGCTTATGAGGGTAGCAACACGAGTATGTAATTTGATATATCTATAAAGCAATCCCTTCGCAATTTATTACCTTTCACGTGTATTTTCATTTCTATTATGTGTTTACGATATGTTTGTTGTTGAATAATTTTATGTGTTTCATTTGTTTATAAGTAAGTTTAGCATAAATAAATATGAGAATGACTCAATTTCTGAGTTTCTTGCCGGTTCTTCTCAGTAGAAGTGACTTCTGAGTCGGTGGTATGGTAGCTTTAGGTTCATTCGACGATTTAAAAGTTCTTGTAAAAGTCTATTTGAATAAATAATATTTAAATTTGAAAAACACATAGTAAAACATTGTAATTGTTATCCAGTCGGGGAATAAATTATTTTGATTTCCTGGCAAAGTTCCTCTACAGGCCATGTCTCGATTTAGGATGAAGAGCCAAAAATGGAGTGTTACATGTCTACATTTTTCTGCTTATCCTACTATATATATACGGAATAAAGCATAAAGCTGAAAACACATAACTTATATTGAAATATTTTGATATTTTAGAAGCCTCATATATTAATAAATATTACCACACATTTATATAATACATGTATATTTATATACTATCTAATACAAACTCGATGAGCCAGTGCATCATTAGGGGATGGAATTGAATATGGGTCAATTTGATATTAGAGCGAAATCTATCGGAACAGCTATTTCAGTAATGATATCAATCACGCGAAACGCTATCGCCCAGCTCTTCCTATTATTATATCTACTGTACGTATATGGTATTACCGTGTAATTTTGTATATTGTATGTAATAGGCTCCCCGCAGTGCTACCAAATTTTACGTATTATTTTTTGTTAGTTTAATATTGTATATATTGAACATTTGTAGTTTGATTGGCGGAACTTAACGCCGCGCTTTGCCTCATAACCAGACCGAAAAGATGAATTTTTTTAATATTTCGTTTCCGCGACTGGGAATCAACCCCAGAACCTATCGCCTTTACAGTCTCACGCTTCTGCTCTTGCGCCACGACCGAACTACCTCCGCGTCACTTTATTATTTTTTTATTTAATAACCTAAAACTCCTTCATATTATTCTAATATATGCGCGCTTACACACTATAATTGCGCTATAAATATGTAGAAGCCATTATTTATTTTACTTATGATCTATTTTGTAGTATCTACAAGATTTTTTTACCACTGAAGGTAATTTGTAATCATTTTTTGTATTTCCTAGAACCATTGACGAAAAAAAAATTAAACTGGGGCTTCGCCTTGGTTTCTAAATATGACTTAGAGTATATAGCTACGACTTATTCCCAAAGTAAGTGCACAAAGAAAGTAAAAAACAAAGAAATTTTTCAAAACAAAAAAGCATTTCCATCTAACAGAATAAATGTATTAAAATTCGCATATGAAGTGTTGTCATTAAGAGCATGCTAGAGGATCCTCTAAGAGTACTTTTCACCCTGTCTGATACGGCAGTCGCAAAAATCATAATGTTTCAGTCAAAGTATACCCCTGTGCACTTGAACCTTAAGATTTATTCCATTATTATGTAAAACTTTATAAAGGCTGACTTAGTAATATAACGACAATATAAGGCTTTTAAAATTACTTTTATGTCAAAAAACATTTAATTTTGTGTCATATAAGATACTATTAATATAAAGTTCTACCTTCCACATTACCACAAAAAGTACATAAAGTTACAAGTTATTCAATTCCATGTAAGGTAAGAAGAGATCTAGTAAAGTATATAACTCACTTATATCAAAACTGTGTGTTTTGTTACAAAATATATAATATAGTAAATTCATTATAATATACTTTCTCAATACCAATGCCGAAAATCAAATAAAACCAATAAAATATCCCAGACTAAGTTAATATCATTTATACTCTATAGTTTGAAATAATAAAAAAGAAACGATATCTAAGCTAGTCGTAAACAAGTTATAAACTTGCATATAGTTCATTATTTTAACCCATCAACTAAAGTCCTTGTCCAGCCATAACCATTGAGTCAAAGAGCATGATAGACGGGGGATTCCCCGCGGCTAAATTATTCTCGTGCACGTACAGAAGTGCAAGGCTTTGTTCTGAATTTTTAATCAGCGCCGCTAAAAATAAAAATTCGAATATACTATAAGCTCGCACAATAGCATAATATTAAAGTTTTGCAGACAATAAATAAAAGAAAAATGTTATATAGCATTGCAAAGCAAGTTTTTATAACACGCCGGATAACTATTATATAAAATTTAAAAGTGTATCCACTAGACATGTGAATATTTTATCTTTTTTTTAGCTTCACTCTGTATCCCGCATATAGCGTAAACAAAGGAAAATCAATGTTAAGACACTTCGTTCTCCATTTTTCACTAAATCTTCGAGATTCTCTCCGTCTATCCTGCTATGTGCGGGAGACAGCGTGAAGCTGATTACTATTTTTTTCTTTTTTTTATATACTTGTTTTTTACGTACGTTTTGGTACTGAAGTGGAACAAAACATATTTAAATAATAAATGAAAACGTTGTAAAGCTTTAGTGCGGAACTTCTAATACATAAATTCGAAGCTTTTCTAATAAACGTAAGTTAGGAAGAGATATAACGAAGGAAACTTGTGGAGCCAGAGATGCTATGAGAGGAAGTAGAAACTTCGCTAGTTGTGAAGTGGTGCGGTTGGACTTCCCTTGTATCAGTTTAAAATCTATTACATTTTATCTATACTTTGTACGTGATTGTTCTCGTTTACAAGAAATCTATAAAATGAAGTTTAATAGTTTAATCTTTTATTTAGTTGAAAGTAAATGAATATAAATTTTAATATATTATAGTTTATCGATGTGATTTTCTGACAATTTTCTTTTTACTTTAAATTTAAATTAAATAACTTAAATTTTTCCCCCGTATTACTCTTCTTCTTACGTCTTACCTTGTGTTATGAGACTCTGTCGCCGACTTATCGATCTGGAAACACTACATACAGGTAGGTCATTCCATAATTGTGTGGCGCGTAGAAAGAAGTTCCTACGAAACCGCACAATGGTGGAGAGCAAATTCAGTTGGTGTAGATGTTACAGGTAGAAAAAGAGTACATGCACGGATCACTAGAGAAGAGATAAAAACTTGCCTGCTTAACTTGTGAACGTACAAGGTAGACGGAGCATGCTAAATAGCTTGGCTCTGGCATCGCGGGAAGGTTTGATCTCAAATATCTCTATCTATAGTGATCCAACCCCCAAATTAGAACGTTTAAAGTCAGACGCTATAGGAGCGTCTGTTTTTGCGCCAGGATAACTTCTTTTTTAAATAAAAGAAAAATAAAAAATATGTTTTAAATATACACCATTTTTAAGCTATAAAGCCGCTACGCCTTTTGTGTACAATTGCTGTCATGGAAAAGAAAGCGATCAAACTTTCATCACTCAAAATAAATGGGACGAATTCGAGTTTTCAAATTAAAAGAAAATGTGAAGGAAATTTTTGTTACATTGTTGTCAATCAGTCAGTGCCCTAACGCGTTTACCGCTCACTTTCCTGATGTGATTGAAAACTTCTTGCAGCACCTGAGACTCGAGGAAAGTATTTCGTATGGATATATTATATAGATAGACTAGCGGACCCGGACGCGGCTTCGCCCGCTTAAACTTTACGAATGCTTATAGATATATTTAGGAAATTGTTTGTGAAAATATGTAACTAATTTAAATAAATAAAATATAAGTAAACGTAACCATAGTAAAATATTAATAAAAAAACTAAACAAAACCAGCTACATTATTAATAATTTTATCTCTTTCTGTCTTTCTATTTTCCCGAGCTAATATCCAGAATAACTGAACTAATTTTTATTGGACTTTCAGTGATCGATTTTACTGATTTACCCGGGAAAAATCTTTTTACTCGTTTTCCTTGCGCGCGTACATAGATACTATATGAAATAACTAAAGTCCTTTCTACATTAAATATGATAAGTTTTGCGAGCAATATCAAATAAAATCCCAGAAAACTAAAACCACAATTTATTAAGTGCACCACACCAAGAAATTTATGAAAATCTAACTAATCTGCTCCTCGAATAAGCGAAGAACCAAAGAAAAGTATAAATTAATTATAAACAGCAAATAATTACATAAAAATTAACAGTAGTTCGAAAATGTATGAAAATTTACAAAACCGTCAAAATCATCTGCCCGTTCGCGTCGGTCATACTATGCCGGTCGTATGCTAGGTTATTTCGAATCAGTGACATCTCCTTAATTATTTATTAGAATGTTATACAGTGAACTATAATTTCAATTTAGATGAAATGCTAAAAGTGACTATTATATTCATTTTCATAAGGATCAATATCAAATTATAGAAAATACATACAACAAAAACCCGATAAATATAAAGTAAATGAATTAAAATGGTTACTTGTTGTTACTGTGTTACTTTGCTCAAGCTTCAGAGATAAATATGGTATGTGTATCGCGGACTTTTTTAAACATTATTTAAAGGACAATATTTTTGTAAAACATTATTTTTATGTATCTCAAAAGGTTGAGTCGGCGCACGCCATGTATGCGTTAAGCAAGCTCATTTTGGGTGACGTTTGCTTATAACAACAAATAAACCGTACCGTCCGCCATGTTAATAACAACCGACTGTTGCAAACCGTTGCTTAGCAACGGTCGGTTGTTATTAACATGGCGGAATAAATTGCCTGTCAAATTGAAAAATATTTTAATATATTAGTATATATCGACAATATTACAAATATGAGAAAAAAAAGTAACCTATGTTCATCCGAAGACCCTCAAGTATCTCTGTATGAGTATTTTATTACAATTAAATTAGCGGTTTGGCCCTGATTGCGGCACAGACAGACAGACAGACAGACAGACAGACAGACAGACAGACAGACAGAGTTACTTTCGAATTTATAATATAGGTATGGATGGGTTTTATTTAATTTATATTTTGACTTGTTCTGTTTTTGAGTTTTGGTTTTAATTTTTTTTTATATTTGTATGGTTTATGTTTAATATTTTATATGAATAACGGTAAATAAATTGTAATTTTAATTTATTATTTTCAAAGGAAACATGTTTTTCAGAAAAAATATATAAACAGAGTAAATTGTTTTTGAAAGTTCAAAGTAGCCAAAAATATATAGAATAATAATAATAATAATAATAAAAATAATACTTTATTGCACTAAAAACGAAAAAAAAACAATATAATAACAGTTTCTAATATTAACAAAAAAGACAACAAATAGTGCAATGGCGGCCTTATCACTAAAAGCGATTTCTTACAGGCAACCATTTGAAAGAATTTATTACATAAAAGACAGCAGAAAGGTGCAAAAAGTAAATAGAAATTGAATGTGAGCATTTAAAAAAATATCATTCCGTTATAAAAAAAAATAAAAAGGTTTTTTTTAATATTGCGAGCACACACTATATTCTTTATTCTTAATTAAAAAGGGGCCCCCCCTTTTTACAAAATCGGCTTTATTAACAATTTTTATACATTCTACGTATCTACTTGTTAGTACTAACAAAATAAACAAATCGTAAAATATCCCAACCTAAAGTTATTTACCATAGCTGCCATCATACCAACAATTACTGCTTAGGGTTCCACTCAGCCACTAAAGTTTTGCGTTAAAATTGTTAGGTTGAATTCGTTTATGTGTCCCAATTCAAGTCGGGTAACGCTCAATCGCTCCCGGGACGCCCGAGTTTCAGGTTATATCGTATATAGCTAACAATCGACGGCTAAATTAGAGCAAGTTTATATATACTATATGAATTTCTATATATAAAGCTGTGATTTAAGTATCGTTTTACTTTACATTTATATTAGATATTTTTTTTTATTTGTGTTGGTTCATTTTATGATGCCAGTCGGGCAGGAAGGGGCACAAGTATATGATTGAAAGTGCGACTGGTATCGAGGCAATATGCGGCGTTGAGTTCCACCACTCTAAATACAATTCCTGTGGGATTCGGCGGAAAGTGGGAAACGGAGTGTTTTAAGTTAACTATTGTTCTAGGTTAATAAATATAAATTAACACTAGCTTTCATTTGCATGGAAAATAGCGTTTTATTTTTATTTAATTTAATTAATTATATGCTATTAATATAAATAAATGCATATTTCACTGTAAGCTTCGCTGAAAATATATTATTAAATTTAAAAAAGTAAGGTTGAAATTGCTTATGTGGTTAATGTTCAATCGCTCCCGATGGAAACTTATATGAAACTTATATAATGCTGTGATTGAGCAGCGAAATGATTTATATAAGAACTAGCGGACCCGGACGCGGCTTCGCCTGCTTAAACTTTACGAATGCTTATAGATATATTTAGGAAATTATTTGTGAAAATATGTAACTAATTTAAATAAAAAAAATATAAGTAAACGTAACCATAGTAAAATATTAATAAAAAAACTAAACAAAACCAGTTACATTATTAATAATTTTGTCTCTTTCTGTCTTTCTATTTCCCCGAGCTAATATCCAGAATAACTGAATTAATTTTTATTGGACTTTCAGTGATCGATTTTACTGATTTACCCGGGAAAAATCTTTTTACTCGTTTTCCTTGCGCGCGTACATAGATACTATATGAAATAACTAAAGTCCTTTCTACATTAAATATGATAAGTTTTGCGAGCAATATCAAATAAAATCCCAGAAAACTAAAACCACAATTTATTAAGTGTATAACAACGGTATAGATAACCATCCAACCAAGATGAAATAACCAACAATTCTCTCCTTAATACTTAAATAATATTACACCGATACCGCGCAGGGCCGCAACTTACACCACACCAAGAAATTTATGAAAATCTAACTAATCTGCTCCTCGAATAAGCGAAGAACCAAAGAAAAGTATAAATTAATTATAAACAGCAAATAATTACATAAAAATTAACAGTAGTTCGAAAATGTATGAAAATTTACAAAACCGTCAAAGTCATCTGCCCGTTCGCGTCGGTCATACTATGCCGGTCGTATGCTAGGTTATTTCGAATCAGTGACATCTCCTTAATTATTTATTAGAATGTTATACAGTGAACTATAATTTCAATCTAGATGAAATGCTAAAAGTGACTATTATATTCATTTTCATAAGGATCAATATCAAGTTATAGAAAATACATACAACAAAAACCCGATAAATATAAAGTAAATTATTTAAAATGGTTACTTGTTGTTACTGTGTTACTTTGCTCAAGCTTCAGAGATAAACATGGTATATGTATCGCGGACTTTTTTAAACATTATTTAAAGGACAATATTTTTGTAAAACATTATTTTTATGTATCTCATAAGGTTGAGTCGGCGCACGCCATGTATGCGTTAAGCAAGCTCATTTTGGTTGACGTTTGCTTATAACAACAAATAAACTTTGCAATCCGTTGCTTAGCAACGGTAGGTTGTTATTAACATGGCGGAATAAATTGCCTGTCAAATTGAAAAATATTTTAATATATTAGTATATATCGACAATATTACAAATATGAGAAAAAAAGTAGCCTATGTTCATCCGAAGACCCTCAAGTATCTCTATATGAGTATTTTATCATAATTGAATTAGCGGTTTGGCCCTGATTGCGTAACAGACAGACAGACAGACAGACAGACAGACAGACAGACAGACAGACAGAGTTACTTTCGAATTTATAATATAGGTATGGATTATATTTGGGTTAATTTTCGTAATTTTTATTGGAATATTTATTTTATTTTTTATAAATTTTTACCAAGTATATTTATTTAGAATATTTGCAAAAAAGGAGGAATTTGTTAATGTGGATAAAGGTCAATCGTAACTAGCCACCGACTTATGAATTATATGAAATTGTTTTATATTAGAAATTAAAATGGATTCATTTTATTTACTAGAGTCAGACTTATCTACCTAGGATTGTGCAATTTACAAAAGTTGACAAACTTAAGTTTACGGATGTATGCACTCATTTTGTATGTTATGAACTACAATTATAAGAGTGGAATAGTTTTTATCTGTAATATAGCTAATTAAACATTTACATTTTCGGATGTTAACCTTTATTTGTACAGTAAGTTCTCACTTGTTGCCAAATTTCGCAACTGGATATCTACCGGAACTACCCTATAGATTTGATTACGCGGATTATCAATCAATTTGACAAGTTTAAGTTTGTGGGCCTATGCATAAATTTTGTATGAAATTAGAAATATACTTTTTTTTCTATGGCGGACGTAACATTGTGATTCTATAAGAGTTCCGTCTTTTTCTTTTAAAAATTAATTAATTAATTCGTATATACCAAAGCTTATTCAGTTCTTGTATAAAATTTGTATTTAGAATAAATTAAGATTCTGATTTAAAAAAAAAATTAGAGCAATAGCTAAAACTTGATTTTTTTCTTATATTTAATATGCAAGAAAGAAAGAACAGAAAAACATATAACAACAGAAAGAAGAACAACGGATAACTTATCTCTATCAGAAACCCTTGAATACTACTATTACCTAACTATAATAAACTTTCTTACGTTATATTGTTTCTTTGATATCATAGAACACTAGCAATTTATTTCATTTAAGCTTACTTAAGCTTTACATTGCATCTGTTCTATTTTATCTTTAAAACTTGTTGTAAAGCTTCAACGCTAGAAGGCAATTTTTCCTTGCGCTCGTGAAACTAAAATATAGTTACAATTTTTAAAGGAGCAGTTTCTTAGTAAAGATAAGAAAACTAGTAAACGTATACTAAAATATAAAAATGCACAAAGTATATATCCAATAATAAAATCTCAGCAAGGCATTGTGGGTAAAAACATTTTCTTGCTTTAAATGAACTGAAATAAGGGCATAATGGTAATATGGCGTCTATTGTCTAACTTTTTGAAACTCAGCACTCACCCGAAAACTTGAGAGCGTCTATTAAACTTTACGAGGCATCGTGTCGCTAAACTTTTTAATAAATTCATCCATCTGAAACCAACGACATTACTTACAGGTCCGGAACGACAAAGGCAACACCATTTGTGAGCCATTCCTTCATCTATCAGAGTGACACGCAATCAAACAATACAATAAAACTTCTCTGTCGAAAAATACTTGAAAATAATTCCCCATTTAAATTCTGGGAGGGCAGCTAGTGTGTTCACAAAAGCTGCTCCGGAGGAAACTGGGTTCCTGCATTAAATTTGGAATCGTAATAGACTGAAATAACGAAATGAAATGTCTAAATCTATCGCCTTCAGCTGGATTTATTTCAGCAAAGTAAGCTCGCAAGCGTGTTTAATTGTGAAACTTATGTTATGAACCGTCGGGTAGAATTACTTTTAGAAGCAAAATTTTACCGTAGAAGTAACTAAGTTGTTAAAAAAGAATAATTATTGTTCAGAATATGTGAAGCAATTTATTTAAGAAATCTTTTATTAGTTTTTAGACTAGGCAGAGGGAAATTAGAAAACTAGTGTTAAGACACTCTATTCTCAATTTTCCGCCGAATTCTGGCGGTATTGTGTGTTAAACGACGGAATTCAACCATCCTCAACCTCGCGCTATGCCTGGACACCAGAGAGAGGAAATGATAATATTAAATATTTCGTTCCCTCGAGTGGCGATCGAAGCCCCTGCGCCACTACTTACCTCAATCTTTAATATTTTTAACATGAAACGTATTATTATTCATACATGACTTCCCTTACAAATTATAATTAACATTTAAAATACAAGTAACCTTCCTCGTTTTAACTGTTTAAAATATAAATTGTATGTATACGTAAATAAAGAATGAACATTTTCAAGTATCTTTATGAAGATTATTTTCTCCAATTCATTTCAGATTATGCGTTTACCAGGCTTGTATAAGGTGCTCCAGGCGCAGATGTAGGCGTCGTTATGCTTCAGAACTCATAACGATAATTGGACTCATCATCACAGTCATTATTGTGATCACTTTAGGTTCCCTTCGCTTTGTAGACATACATACATACATATATTTAATTAAATTCGGGGTGACATTATGTAAGTCTATTAGGAGGCCAGTTGTGGCGCAAACGTACAAAGTGTGACTGTAAACGCGATTGGTTGTGGGTACGATCTCCACTTGAGGAAATTAAATATTAATTTAAATTGATATTTTAATTTCTTCGCTCTGGTGTCGCTAGGTGCGGCGTTGAGTTCCGCCACTCAACGCGCAATGCCGCCATAATTTGGATACAGCGTGAAGCTGATCTATTTATTTTGTTTTATTTATTAGATAGTAGGGAATGGAGAGTAACAATGTATTTTTTTAATTGTTTTGCAATAGATTACAACAAAGCATTTTTATGTAAGTATTTTTATTATCTAAAAAATAAAAAATAACATTTTTTTAAAAATAAAATTAATAAGTTTATCTAACCGATCGGCAAATTTTTTAAAATAAAAAGATTATAATAAGATCGTCGAATGCCATTTGAACCACGAATATCGTTTAGTTAGACATGTATAAAATTGTATCACTTATAGATTTTCTAAATCATAAATAAAATATTTTATTGGGGTCCTTATTTAAAATAAAAAAAACACAATTTATAAAGCAAAATAATATAATAAAACTATTAAATAAATATTTGGATTTAGAGATTTAGTTCATTCATACAATACTAGGTCGAGCCCCATTTCCATACCAGTGTACGAGATATAAGTGGAATAATCCCCCGTGATTCATATCACAGCGCTCTAGCGATGGCTGTGATAATCGCCGACGTATGCAGATTACTACTATTGTTCAGAGTATAAGGTAAACGATTTTGGACGGGGACTTTAATTATAGTTTGAAATAAAGATTTGTTTTAACGTTTTATGTTATTATTTTTTATTATAAAACCAGCTTTACGCTGTAGCGGCATTGAGTTCCGCCATGAAAAGGGGGGGAGCGGAGTGTCTTAACACTAGGTTCCCTTCATTTCTTCGCTCTAGTGTAAAGCGCGGCATCGAGTTCCGCTACTCACCGCGCAATGCGTCCAGG
Source organism: Heliconius himera (assembly GCA_021202915.1). Taxonomy (NCBI): domain Eukaryota; kingdom Metazoa; phylum Arthropoda; class Insecta; order Lepidoptera; family Nymphalidae; genus Heliconius; species Heliconius himera. The sequence goes on from JAJHJA010000302.1 coordinate 200,808, forward strand.
ATCCGACGCAAAATGGGGAACGGAGTATATTAACACTAGTTTTCCTCGGTCAACCTTGCTATGTTCGGGATACGGCTTGAAGTTGATTTTGATTTATTCTATTACATATTTTGTAAATATGTACTAGCTTCGTAAAAGTATAGTTTATAACATTTTCCTCTTTATATGTTTTTTATAATAAAACATTTTATTTAAAAACTTATAAGACATTAAATAGGATTTCTTTGACTTTGTCCCTATTGAGCGTTTAATGGTGTTAAATAAATGAATAATTTTGCTTTAAAAATAAAATAAGATTTAAAAAAAAATTATAATTTTCTGTCTTCAACTTGAGAGTTTCACTACAGTTATAAGTATAATAATATACAAACGGATTTTTGTAGTTATCATTATACAGTAGATATCATTCAGGCTTGGTTGACCGGACGATGTCAGTGACAACAGGATTTACATAGATTAATTTTGTTTCTGATACATGTACGTTGTGTTGTACATGTGAACCTTGTAAATTCTAGTTGTGTTTAATTTTATATTTTAGTTAAGTTAGCTATAAAAAAGTAGGGGTGCTATGTCGGTTACCTCCTCGTGGTGCACCCTGGGCAACGGGACGGACAGCAGCATCACATTCGTGGTGCTGCTGCTCGTCGCGGCTAATAAACCGACACGCGGGAATGCGCTCCGGCGCTCTGTATCGTAAGAGTTGTCCCGTGAGCGCATTGTAGGGAGGGATTCCTTTGATGGCTCTGCGCTCATGCGCTAGGTCATCGTGGAGGTAGGGCGGGTTCGGCGTGCGCTTACCCCGCCGTCGGACAGAGCGAGGCTCGCCGTCCTCTTCGTAATTCCGTGCGCGGTGTCTGTGGTCATGTCTCACGGCCACGCACGGGACCGAGGGTCTTGCCTTCACCGGCCGGACCGCGAGGAAGACAACCTCTATAAAAAATTACCCCAATCCAAGCGGCGACGCAGCGCGAGGGATGCATGGCTGTTGGGTGGTTCAGTCGCTACTGCTATCCCCGACCGGGCAGAGGCCAATGTCCGGGTCGGGTTACGGGGCTGGGGCGGCTGTTTGGTCGTCTTGGCTCGGGGCTTACCCAGGTACAGGGGGCACTACCTGGGTGGACCGTCTTTTCCCCCATACTCGTGGGATTCAAAATGGATGATTCACAAATTTTTTCGTTAGGTTTAAGTTGTTTGTCGGATAGTCAGGCTGTTCTCGATCCTGATGACAGTCTGCCATTAGGGAATAGGAGCTCACAGGTATCCGGGCCTGCGAGTGTCAAATTGGTGACCGATGGATGTGCAGGGGTAGGCGACCAGGCCTCTGTAGCGGATATGAATACTGGAAGCGTTGAAAATCGGTCGCGTGTTACGTCTTCTGTTAAGAAACGTCCAGTATGCCAGACCTCAGACGAGGAAAGCCTGCCGGCTCCCAAGTTGCCAACTTCGAGGAGGGGTCGGCAGGCATCGAGAGGGGCGAGTGCTTCGCAGCCGCGGAGGGGTAAGCACGGAAGGCTTGCGCGCTCCAATACTACGGCGGCTAGCGAAGCAGAGAGTGACATGGTGGTCACTACAGAGGACCCTGGCGATGGCGGTGAAAGTGGTGCCTCGCTGGGGAGCTCAAAGGCGGAGCTCAGCGCCGCTAAGAGGGAGCAGCGCAAAGCCGTCGCGGCTGACGAAGTGTCGGAAATGGCCCGTCGCGCTCGAGAGTGACGAGCGGCTCTTGCGGCGGAAGGGGGAGAGCCATCTGCGGTGGCCTTGAGCCAGTTGGCTCTGGATGGGGTGGACTTAGTCCTCAAAGTTGCCACCAAGTCAGGAAGCCTGAAGGGCACGTTCATCCGTGGCTTAAAGGAGGCTGCCGCGGATATTAGGGAGGCGGTTGACATCCTCCTCAACAGAACGACCTCGGACGAGGTCGCAAAGTTACAGGAGGAAAACAGTCGCCTCCGAACTGACCTGGAGGACCTCCGGCGGCAAGTCGCTGCGCTAAGTGAGCAACAGCAGCAATGCACGTCCATCGCTGCTGCACCCGTAATGGCGCCGACTGCCGCTCCACGACCGGCAAGCCCTCGTACCGACGAAGAGATTGAGCGCATTGTCCAACTCTGCATGCTCAAGTGCGGGAACATGGTTGACGCTAAGCTTGAGGCGAATCGTCGTCGTCTCCCGGCGGAAATACTCCGTCCGCCTTTGGCGGCTGACAAGCGGAGGATCGAGCAGCCGCCGAGATTTCCACCTCAGAAGGGGAAGCCCACGGAGGGTAACAAAAAGCCCTCGGAGGGAGCTCCTCCGAGCGACCATCCCACGACTGCCGGGTCAAACCCGGGTGAGACCTGGGTGAAAGTCGTGGGTCGCAAGAAGGCCCGCAAAGCCACCAAGAAGACCGCAGTAAATACATCTGGTGGAAACGCAAAGATGACATCGCAGCCTGTGCGGCGGAATGCTAAAGGCGGTCGCAAAGGACCAACTATACATGCCCCACGTTCCGAAGCTGTGACGCTCACGCTACAGCCCGGAGCTGCAGAGCGGGGCGTAACGTACCAGTCGGTCATTGCCGAGGCCAAGGCCAAGATCAAATTATCAGATCTTGGCCTCCAATCCGTCACCCTCAGGCAGGCTGCCACGGGTGCGCGGTTGTTCGAGGTAGCTGGTGCTGCGAGCGGCAGTGCCGAAAAGGCGGACGCTCTGGCCGCCAAGATGAGGGAGGTCCTCAACCCTGAGGACGTCCGGGTCTCCAGGCCAATAAAAACCGCAGAGGTGCGGATTGCTGGTCTGGATGACTCTGTGACACCTGAGGAGGTGGTAGCGGCCGTTGCTCGAAGCGGAGAGTGTCTGCCAGACAATGTGCGGACCGGCGACATACGCGCAGACGCCACCGGACTCGGCGTAGTCTGGGTTCGGTGCCCTGTAGCGTCGGCGAAAAAGATAGCCGATAGTGGCAGATTGCTGGTTGGCTGGGTTGCAGCGAGAGTGAAACTCCTACAGCCCCGGGCTTTGCGGTGCTTCCGGTGCCTGGAGAAGGGGCACGTCCGGGCAAAGTGTACCGCCGAGATTGACCGTACTGATCTTTGTTATCGCTGCGGTCAGCCCGGTCATAAAGCGGCTCAGTGTTCCGCGGCACTCAACTGCAGCTTATGTTCGGCTGCGGGGAAGCCTGCCGGACACAAAGTGGGTGAAGGGGCCTGTGGCGCGCCTGCCAGCAAGGCCATGAATAAAAAGAAGAGGAGATCTAAACCTGCCGGGGAAACCTCGTCACCACCGCAGGCTAGTAGCTCCGCGGCCGACTCCCGGCCGAGGACTGTTGCCGAGGGAATGGAATGCCAATAATGGCACAATTTCATTTTCTCCAGGGCAACATCAACCACTGTGCCAGAGCTCAGGATCTCCTACTCCAGAGCATGGCAGAGTGGTCGATTCACGTGGCTGTGGTCGCCGAACCGTACTTGGTTCCCGCCCGTGACAACTGGCTGGGATGCGCTGACGGTTTGGTTGCCATTATCGGCGAGACTCTGAAAGAGCCGTCTCGGGGTCGCGGCTGGGTGGCTGCGGTCTCAGGCGGCATTGTCATTGTGGGGGCATATTTCTCTCCCAACAAGAATCTCGCCGACTTTGAGGGTTTCCTTGGCGAGTTGGGCACCGTCGTGGGCCGCTATCACCCTCGTTCCGTTCTGGTGCTCGGGGATTTTAACGCCAAGTCATTGGCGTGGGGATCTCCGGTCACTGACCCGCGGGGCGAGGTGCTAGAAGAGTGGGCGGTGACGACTGGTCTAGTCGTCCTGAATCGGGGCTCGGAATACACGTGCGTGCGGCAGCGGGGCGGGTCGATAGTGGATGTCTCGTTCGCTAGTCCCTCTGTTGCGAGCCGAGTCCGCGACTGGCGTGTCGCCGTGGAGGTGGAGACGCTGTCGGACCATCGGTATATCCGGTTTGATGTCTCTGCCCAAACCGCGAGCGGCCATCGTCCAATAACCCCAACTAACGACGGACCGCGTTGGGCGCTAAAGCGCATCGACAGGGAACTACTTGAGGAAGCTGCCTTAGTCCAGTCCTGGGTCTGGGAGTCGATGGACGGCCCCGTCGACGTCGAGGCGGTGGCACTGTGGTTTCGCGGAGCGATGATGCGGATCTGTGATGCATCCATGCCCCGCGTCCGCCAACAGTCCGCAGGGCGCCAGGTGTACTGGTGGACCGCTGAGATTGCGCAATTGCGCGTAGCGTGCGTTGCGGCTCGTCGCCGGTACACCCGATACAGGAGACGGCGTCGACGGGATCCCACCGAGGAGGATGCCTTGTATGAGGTGTATCGTGAGTCTAAGGAGAATCTGTGGCTGGCCATTGGTGACTCAAAGTCGCGCGCCAGGGAGGAGTTGCTGGGGTCACTAGATCGGGATCCGTGGGGGCGCCCCTACCGTTGGGTACGGGGCAAGTTGCGTCCGTGGGCACCTCCATTAACGCAAAGCATGCAACCCCAGTTGCTGGAGGCAGTGGTATCGACCCTTTTCCCAGAGCGAACAGGACACGTTCCTCCGGCGATGGCTTCATCCTACGCCACAGACTCTTCAGAAGAGGAGAGCACTGATGTCCCCGAGGTAACGCAAACAGAGACGAGAGCGGCCGTGTCGCGACTCCGGGCTAAGAACACGGCACCCGGACCCGACGGAGTTCCTGGTCGAGCTCTTGTCCTTGCTCTGAAGGAGCTAGAGCCCCAGCTGAGGGGGCTCTTTACGGCATGTCTCGAGCAGGGTCAGTTTCCCAGTGTGTGGAAGGAGGGGAGACTGGTTCTACTCAGAAAAGAAGGGCGCCCTGCGGACTCGCCGTCTGCTTATCGGCCCATAGTGCTGCTTGACGAGGCGGGCAAACTATTTGAGCGCATTATCGCAGATCGCCTCGTCGGCCACTTATCCAGGGAGGGGCCGAACCTGGACGACAACCAATTTGGTTTTCGTCGGGGGCGCTCCACCATAGACGCCATCATGCGCGTGAGGGTCCTGGTGGAGGAGACGGTGTCCCGAGGTGGGGTGGTGCTGGCAGTGTCTTTAGACATCTCCAATGCATTTAACACCCTACCCTGGAGTTGTATTCGGGAGGCTCTGAAATATCATCGCGTGCCTCTCTATCTCCGCCGTACAGTAGAGACTTACCTAGAGGGTAGATGCGTTATCTATCGGGGACGTGACGGTGCTGGCCGGCACCTCATGTCGTGCGGTGTTCCACAGGGTTCGGTCTTAGGACCGCTTCTGTGGAACATTGGTTACGACTGGGTGCTGAGAGGCGAACTCCCGTTGGGCGCCGACTTGACGTGTTATGCGGACGACACGCTCATAACTGCCCGGGGGAGTTCGCATAGGGAAGCGACGTTGATAGCCACGGCTGCGGTGTCACAAGTGGTGAACCGCATCCGCTGCCTAGGACTGGAGGTGGCCTTAAACAAGTCGGAGGCCATGGTGTTTCATGGCCCCCGACGTGCGCCGGCGCCGGGATCACACATCGTGGTCAGTGGGGCCCGGATAGCTGTCGAGTCTACCATGAAGTATCTAGGATTGGTACTCGACAGTCGATGGGAATTCGGGCCACACTTCCGGCGGCTGGCACCCAAGTTGATGGGCGCAGCGGGCGCGCTTTCATCGTTGCTTCCCAACTTGGGTGGCCCGAGCGCCGACTGTAGGCGGTTGTACGTAGGAATCGTGCGTTCTATGGCCCTGTATGGGGCCCCTGTGTGGGCATTGGACATGACGGCCGGCACTCTCGCCATTCTGCGCAAGCCGCAGAGGGCGATGGCCGTCAGAGTCGTCCGCGGGTATCGCACGATTTCCTGCGAGGCGGCTTGCGTCTTGGCCGGATCACCGCCATGGGACCTAGAGGCGAAAGTACTCGCGTCATTATATCGATGGCGCGAGGAGGAGCGGGCACGGGGCTCGAGCCCGGTGCAGCGGGAGATCGCGCTGCGCCGAGTGAAGCTCCGTCAGATCCTGGTGGCGGAATGGCGGCAAAGGCTTCTGCGCCCTACCGCCGGCCTCGCTACCGTCGAGGCGATCCGACCAGTACTCGAGGACTGGCTCGGGAGAAGGCACGGCTCCCTGTCATTTAGGATGACGCAGGTGCTGTCGGGGCACGGCTGCTTCGGCAAGTACCTGTGCCGCATAGACAGAGAGCCGGACGCTCGGTGCCACCACTGCGTCCATTGCGAGGAAGACACGGCGCAACACACGCTAGCCGAGTGTGTAGCTTGGGCGGAGCAGCGCCGTGTCCTCACAGATGAAGTAGGGGGCGATCTGTCGCTGCCTGCCGTAGTGCGGAGGATGGTTGGTAGCGTAGAGTCTTGGGACGCGGTGGCGTCCTTCTGCGAAGACGTGATGTCCAAGAAGGAAACTGCGGAAAGGGAGAGGGCGATCTTGGTTCCCTTTTCCGGCCGCAGAAGGCGCACAGGGCGCAGGAGAAGGGCTGACAACGCCCTTTTCCGGCCACCATGAATGGGTCTAGGGGCGATGGACTTGGGGAAGTCCTCGCCCCCTATTCGATAGACCCGTGTCGTAGGTACGCGCGGGTGTCGACGCGCGCCTCTGAGTCGATGCACGAGTTAGCTCACCATCTCGCTAACCCGCGCAGGAGACGAGGCCAGGACAGACCCGGCCAGCACTAGTGAGGGGCTGCGGATGAATGTGGACTCCCGCGGCCCCGCGCTCACGTGGGAGGTGACACCGGGGTGGTTTTAGCCGGTAAGAGTCCGGCACGCCCCTCCGTCTTTCCTAGGCGGAGGCAGTCCATGAGGATTTCCCCCCGTAAAAAAAAAAAAAAGCTATAAAAAAGTAGTTACAACGTTAGTGACCTTGGATAAACCATTACAAAGAAAATATCAAAAGTATAACTTAATATTTTTTTTATGATGTTTGTTAAGAAAGAATTAAGTTAAAGATTAAATTGCATATAAAACAAATATTCAAAAGCTATGATTTGATATATTTTTGGCCTTTTATTTTGTTTCTTGTTCTTGTGAATATTTTATGCAATGGAATAGAATAAAAAATAAATAAATAATGAACAATTTTTAAAGTTATGAATATTCGTCCAAATATTCACGGATATCCTTTGAAATCTGCTTAACATAGACGCTAAAATATTATAACATAACTTGGCACTCCCCACAGCCTTGCATATTGAATTTGAAATAAACCGCTTGAAGGGGAAAAAGGAAGTGACAATAGTGATGTCAGGGTGGACCCGCTTCTCAGGTGGGAAGCTTTTTATTATTTACAACCTATTTTCACAGAGTGTTTGCTATGAACTTTAAGGCTGATTTTGCAAAAATGAGATGTGAATATGTGGTTATAAAGATATGGTAGAGTGAGCTTTTTTTCACCTGAGGGCTGTCTACACAAGCTGTATTTTGTGAAAAAAAGATTTGTTGTACAAGTAGAGAAAAATATGTTTTTTTTAATAATACGTAATATATTATTGTCAAATATATTTCTTTTGCCCTTTGTTTAAAGATATTGCACGAATGACGATCCGATTCTCACTTCTTCTGCTCAGCTAAATATAAATGATAATATACCCATATTATGGGATGAACGTCGAGTATTACAACGTTCATACCGACTAAAACATCTGTATAGTTTTCTTTATATTAAATCTAATATTACATACTTATAGTATATTTGACAATGAAATAGAGTTTTATCTATTAATCAATGACATTTAAGAACGTACATTAACTATATCTTTCGATTTATTCTAATTTTTCGTTCACTTAAACATAACATTTTTTTATTTATTCTTTCTTTGGTTGAGTAATTTTTGAAGTGGACTGTGAGGCCGTTTTAAAATATACATATTAAGACGGTATCTACCTATTGTTTCACTCCCTAGTGAGAGTGTGTTTTTCTCTTTTTTTGATATTTGGATTTGGTTCCCTACATGTTTCCAAACATTTTAAAAGTTAAATTTTGTGTTCATAGCACCAAATAAATGTTGTATTTAATATGAATTGAAACTAAGATATTAAATTTTCCAAATATAAATAATTCTTGCATAGTATTAGCAAAGGCTTTTTCCCCCTACATACATGTACATACGTTTAAATCGTATAAATAATGCTATGGATTTGATTATGATCTCCCTAATAGATATGATAATAATTAATTATAACGGGAATCGACCCCACAACAGTCGACACATTTACTCGCTTGTGCCTCTGCACCACGACGGTTTCAAAAGTCTGATAATACGATATTAAAATATTATATTTCACATTTATAAAAACATGAAAAGTAAAGTTATTTAATTATGTAAATTCTTGGTTCTAGTAGCCTGTTTTCTCCGGTGACCTATTGTATAAAGCAAAGCCCAAGAGGGAATCTAGAGAAAAGAAATCAGATTAATTTAGTTCCAGTATTAATAAATTACAGTTTTTCAAATTAAAATTGGAATACGTTTGAGGATAAAACGTACTTATACTTATTAGTGGCGCAGGGCACAAGCGTATAATTTTAGTTTACGTTTGTAGGTTCTATTCTCAGTCGGTGAAATTATATATTTAATAATTATGTTCATTTCCTCGGTATCGTAATAAGACAAAGTACGGCGTTGAGTTTCGCTACTCAAAACGCAATGGCTCGAGAAGGAAATGTTTTAATGGGAACGGATTATTTTAATACTAGGTACCCAGGAAGCTAAAAAGACTTACAATTTTAAATGGAGTAATTAAATTACAATATTTCCGTATTTGTGAACACAACATAGTAAAAACTATTTTGTGTTTATAATAAAAATATAATTGGTAACTACCTACTTTTAAATAATATTTAATATATTTTATATACTTTCAAATAAGTCCTACAAACAAAGCAAGGCCCGACCGACTTAGACAATACGCAGCTATAACTCACTGAGCATATTCAAGTAAATCGAGTTAGTGAGTGTGTGAAATCACACTGTTATTTATCACCGCAAAACTGGTAACGTGATGTTTAATTCCAAATGAGTAGGTCGACGCGAGCGACTCGTCTCCCGGAAGCAGCCGCGCCGACGGGTTTCAATTATTGTCAAATTTTAATTAATGTATTATGTTTGTTATATGGTTTTAATAATAAAAAAGTGATATATTTATTTTATTATGATTTATGTTTATAGTTAACTAAAAGTTCTACGTAAGCTTGGGGCACAAGCGTGCGACTGTAAACGTAACGATTGGGTTCTATGCTCACTCTATAGCATCTGGTATCGATACAAAATGCGGCGTTGAGTACCGCCGCTCAACACACAATGCCTCATGAATTCGGCGGAAAGTGGAGAACGGAATATCTTACCACTGCCTAGTGGTTAGTGGTAGTGGTGCCCAGGTTCCTTCTGCCTCTGCTATATGCGGCATATAAAGTAAATCTAAAAAAAGCTTAATTATTCATCATCATAAATCTACCATAAACATACCATGTCAGCCGTTGTAAATCATTATTTTTCCTGCTTATGGCCAATCTAGAAAAATTACGTTTTAGGTATAAAAACACATTAACACAATAAAATATTGGAAAATCTATCTTTAATGGTAATCAAGATATTCTTTTTTAACCTTTTCTAATTCGATTAAAATAAAGAATTGAACTGAATCAGTGGCGGAAAACAACTTCTAAAGATTAATTCTCGTGATAAAATTTCGCTCCAGAAATGGTGTTAGTGACTTCCGAAGAGGGCAAAGCCAGAACTGATATCAGTAAGATTTTAAAGGTGTACAAACATTTAGACTTGACAAATTATTGCAATTATCATTTCGAATTATTTCACATAAATTAAATATGTTTTAGGAAATTATGATATGTTGAACGCTCGAGTAAATTATATATTTAATATGTTCATTTCTTCTGGTAACGAGACAAAGAGCGGTGTTGAGTTCCGCTCAACTGAACACGGAATACGGAAACGAAGATGTCTTAGCGGAAACGGAGTGCCTTAACATTAGGTTCCCAGATTCCCTGCCTGCCCTACACGGCTATGTACAGAGTACAACGTGAACCTAAAAAAAAGATTAGGTATGGATAACGTGAGTTGTTCTACTTTCATAGGTCTTTCTATTAATTTGGCTCAGTAGACAAGCGAGGCAGAGGTCCCTGCGGGCCGAAGCTCTGCCTTTTTTATGGGTTTCTTTCAAGGCAACAGCTCTTTAATGTCTGTTAAGGAACATTTTATCTTTCTTAGTTTGTCTTGTCAAAGGAAAAGGGTTCTGTGTGACACATTTCGGATAACGGAAAAAGATAAACCGTGTCTTCAGTTTTATCAAGTTTTTCCGCTTTGGAGATTTAGCGTGTATTTGAAATAAAGGATCTAAATGAAGTTTCTCGAGGGTTTGATTAAGTTTCTGGGTGTACAATTTACGGTTTCAAACACTTATTTATTTATATATTTATAATTTACTTACTTTCTGCATATTTTTTGCTTGAAAATGTGTACAGGTACGAATCTTAAATATTTTTTAAGTATATCTTTTATTCATAGCTATGCACTTTTTAGCGTATTTTTTAAATAGTACATCTTTTAAAATCAAAAACAAAAAATAAAGTAATATTTTTTTTACAGTAACTAATAATCTTTTAGGTAATCATAAAAAAGAAATGATAAATTTTGAAATATATATTACCTAAAAGATTAATAGTTACTGCAAAAAAAATATTAGTTTATTTTTTGTTTTTGATTTTAAAAGATCTACTATTAATGTCGGAAATTGTGCATTATAGCACACAAACAATTTACAAACTAACCTAAGCTTACTCTTTATTTTATTTGTATTTTTTTCTAGATTTATATAGCAGAGTATGCAAAGGGAATCTAATGTAAAGATCCCTCGGTTCCATTTTCTCCGCCAGAATTCAAGATTCAACGCGGTACTTTCTTTTATAAAAATCAAATCAAATCAAATCAGCTTCACGCTGAATCCCGCACACAATAAGATAGGCAGAGGGAACTTAGTGTCAAGACACTCCGTTCCCCTCTTTCTGCCGAATTCTGGAGGCATTGCCTGTTGAGTGACAGAACTCAGCGCCGCGCTTTGCCTCGACACCAGAACGGAGAAATGAAAATATAAATTTAAGTAAATATTTCATCTCCTCGATTGGGGATCGAACGCACAACCAGTCGATTTTACATTCACACTCTGTGCCACTGCGCTACGACTGGCCTCTTTTATAAAAATCTGGGAAATAAAATCTATTTATTCATATTCACAGACAGACGCATGCCTAATGCGCAGCGATAGCCTCGAGAAAAATTCAACTTAAAGAAAAAAACCAACAACAACAAGAATAACTACAAAATAATGCTACAATTTCACTCTTTTTGAACTATCTAATCAGCTCTAATTAAATCCTTTCTCTATGTCAGAGTAAATAGAGGGCATCCATTGTCGCCGGATTGCCGTTTTGCAGGACGGCCGATAATGGAAGCAATTAAAATGTATGGCGGCTTAACTGCAGCCCTGCACAAAATTAATTTATAGTCACGCTAAAATAACCCCAATTTTGTATCGCTTAGCCCTCGCCTTTATTTGACTTGTAATCACCGGAATTGAGGGTAAGTGCGCCAATTTTACGTAATTACTTGAAAAATATGCATTTTAGTACAACAGGTTACTGTTGTGGTGTGTTTAGATGAACTTTTGGTTATATTTTTATCTTCTACCGTCATTTCGTTAAAAAAATGTGAATCAATTTTATGACCGAATTCTTTGATGTTTTCCATTTTGTTTGAAATTGTCTGTTATTGAGTGTCAAAATAATGGTAATTGTTTATATATGTACATATTTTTAAATCTTTTATTTTGTGTAAAATAGGCTGAAATATATACGAATGTTAAATTATTCTTCTCCAATTCGGAGAGATTAATACCAAACAATCTTTATAAATTTTATCGATACTATTATAAAATATGAATTCCTAATAAAATTCCTCTATCCACTGAACGTAAATACACGTCATACACCGTCACCCTAAAGCAAGCAGAACGTCCCTCCGCCAATTAGCGACGGACTCTAACTGTTTAATGTCTCAATAGAACCTTTACATTTGATAAGCATTAAAACCATTTCACACGAATAATGCATGCTATTGGTTCTAATTGACGAATAAACCCTCATTTGAGACGTTTATCGACTTGGTAGAAAGTGAATGTGTTTTATTATAGGATTAGGTACATACATAAATATTAAATTGCGGCGTTGAGTTCTGCCACCCAACAGGCAATGCCTCCAGAGTTCGGCAGAAAGTGGGGAATGGAGAGTCTTAACACTAGGTTCCCTCTGCCTACCCTGTTGTGTGCGGGATACAGCGGGAAACTGATTTATTTCTTATTTTATTTATAAATATTAAATACCTAGAGTAATTTTATTTTTAATATTAACATAATATAATAATATTTTAATATTATTTTTCTGATTGTGTGCGCGATGGTTGAGGGGTTCGATTTCTACTCATGGCAATTAATTATTTTCATTTTCCAGCTCTGGTAAAGCTGCTGAAACTTAAGAATGTTTTATAAGTAAATAATAAAAGAATAAGATTTTCAAACTATAAAGAATAGAGATGTGGTTTTCTGAGTGAAGTATTCCAAAATTCAAATGTAAAAAGGCGAAATGAGGTGTATAATTTGGTAAAGAACATCGCACTCCCTGGGGTATCTGTGAACGGCTAGCACGATTTATGTATATGGAGGAATAGCGTTCAAAATATATAAGAAACCTTTAGCGTTATTTATAGTATAGTATTTCTATTAAAATATTATAAATATTTAATTTAAAAACTAACAACTGATAATAATGTTTATCAAAATTCAAAATTGCACATTGTATGCAAAGAGAGCATTACAAATACCTTGCATATTTAAAACCATTTAAAGGAAAAAGCTAAATACTTGTAAATAAAAAAAAATTATGAAGAAGCAAGATTTATATCAAGGAAAGGTGCTCAAAGTATTAAAAAAAATAAGAAATCAAAATTCAGTATTCTTTTAAGTTAAAGTTTACAATTAAAATATTACAAATAAAAGTAAACATTTGAGTTTAAAAAATATTTTTCCCAATTTCAAAATAGGATACCGTATACTAACATCGTTTTAAAAACCTTTTGCATATTTAAAACCGTTTAAAACGCTATGAATATTATATATAGAGCCAATAACAAATTATTTGAATTCTTGAAGAAAAAAATCTAATTTTCCATAAAGCCAGGCAATTAGGGGGGAGTATGTCTAACTGCGCAGCGGATAGGGGCTCTGAACGAAGCACTGTAATTCTATTAAAAGATTAAATAATTCAAGCAACTTCAAAGGAAATGCGCTTTCACAAGTAAAACGAATCAAATAACCTCGCAAAAAAAAGATGGAGGGAGATAGATCTAAACGCATTCGTTTATCTGTGGTCTAGCAACGATTTATTAATAAAGTATCGATATAATTAAATTAAAAATAATTATATATTTTTTTAGTTTAAGAAATATTTAGTTTTCATTTGTACGAGCTATTTAAACTAAATAGATTGTACTTATATAAAAAAGTAATTTATATTAAAAATGATTATAATAGTTAACTTTACATACATTCAAACTAAATATTGTCCTTAAATTGAAATGAAATGAAAATTTATTGTCAAAAAATGTGCGAGTACAATAACCAGATATAATAAATCAAATCTATTTCTTATAGCATTCAGTAACATCATTTTACTCTGGTTTTATTGAACTCTGGTACTCATTGTAAAATTTAACTTGTGTTATGGGTACCAGTGCTCTTATAATTTTTAGATGACCTAGAAATCGGTAGATCCATCAAACATCCTTGTGTCTGGTTGGTTAATTTAAAAATAAGATAATAACAACGTAAATATATTGATATCTTTATCATAATTCCAATATTGAGGACAGTCGTACCGCAGAGGCACAAGCGTGTGACTGTTAACGCGGCAGGTTATGGTTTTGATTCCCATTGGATTGAATGAAATATTTAATATTTTAATTTCCTCGCTCTGGTCACGATACAAAACACGGCGTTCTGCTCTACCACTTAACACGCAATGCCTCCAGAATTGACCAGATAGTGGGGAACCAAAATGTCGTAGTGAGAACCGAGTGTCTTAACACAAGGTAGCCAGGTTACCTCTGCCTACCCTATTATGTGCGGGATATAGCGTAACGCTAACAAAAAAAACAAAAAAAACATAAGTTCTAAGTATCATAACCAACACTTTACCTAACATAATGTAAAAATATGCCTATCGATTGTCGCAAAGTACTTCACTAAAGCGAATCGCTCTGCAGAGGCTTTACATGAAGAGGCCGGTGCAATAAGGTGCACAAATTAGAGCAATTTAACTTTTGAACGTGTCTTATACACCATGTATCCTACATTGAGGACGGAGCTTAAAGAGCAAATGAATAACTCGAAATAGTTTAAATGGCACTCAGTATAGAGTCCTACGCCTTTAGAAGTGAATGAAAAGTATATTTTTTTATATATTTTTGTTTCTGTTGGGTAAAATGGGTTATTTTGTATATTGAGATACAAAATTTTATGTGATCGGTTTAGTAGAATTTTGTATATCTACGTTTTAATTTTGTAAGCGAAAAGCAACATTCTGCAAGAAAAAATAAAAAATAATAAATATGTATGTAGATATATGTACATTGTATATGTAGAAAATTGGAATGATATTTTTTGTCTTTTGCTTCATAAACACAGTAAGTTCACAGTAAGTAGAGTTGAGTTGCGCAGCTTAACGTCGTAGTTCGCCTTATTAGGGCGAAGACATGAAAAAAAAACCGCGTTTATAGCACGATTGTGCCCCTGTTCACACGTTCTAATCGAACTAGCTATTACTACTTATTTTTTCAGTTCAACGAGTTGGATAGAAGATTTTATTATAATAGGGACTTTTATATTCAAATTATTATAAAGTTCTACTTATAGTTCCTTATTTAGGGTTCTGTATTTGAAAAGGTCTTGCCTTATCTACGGGACCAGTATAGGCTCACTTTACTGTTGTTGCTCGAGATCGCGTGCAGAACACAAAAAAATGAAGCACAGAAAAAATTAAGTTTCTAAGTTAAATCAATACGATATGAGCATTTGTGTATCGATATGGTTGCATTTTGTATGAAATTTGTCGCGTAATCAAAATCTATAACTTCTCGTGGACCTACAGTTATGAAAGTTAAAACTAAGCAAGAAGGTTCCGTAAAAAATTTGGGGTCTTGAACTTTTTCTGAAGCTTAGCCAGAACCCTTTCATCTGACCTCACTTGAACTAGCGCCTTTAGTACAAAATTTTAGTAACTAGCACTACCTGTAGATGCTAGCTACCAAATTTCATAATTTTAAGTTAACCGGAAGCACCCTATTAATTTTAATTCCCTTTATAATGTCTTTTTTAATTATTTAAGGCTATTATTTTTTGGATTTAACCACTATTGTATAGTTATTAGATTTTTTCCTGAGCTAGTATAACCTGTAGATGCTGGCTGCCAATTTCATAATTCTAGGTCAACTGATAGTACCCTGTAAATTTTGATTCCTTTGATAGTGATTTGAGAATGGTCATATCTCTTTTTAAGTTAATGTAGAATTTTTTTTTCAGGAAATCAGGGAGCCATATATCTGACTATATAGTTTGAATTTCAACTCGATATCTCCAAGCGTTCCTGAGATAAAAGCTCTTAACAGACAGACAGAAGACAGAAAAGGAATCCGTATAAGATCGCTTTGTTGTCCAAAGCAATATTCAATATCTAATCAAAATTGTTTTGAGTAAATGTTATTTAAATTGTATATAACTAGAATTTTATAAGTGATCCAAAATAACGCAATCTGGAAAACTATGTTGGAAATGAATCCATAATATCAGTTATCAGCTTCACGTGTATCCCGCACACAGCAGGGTAGGCAGAGGGAACTTAGTGTTAAGGCACTCCGTTGCCCACTTTCTGCTGAATTCTGGAGGCAGTGCGTGTTGAGTGGCAGAACTCAACGCCGCAAGTGGCAGAACTCAACGCCACACTTCATAATATGCGTTGCATAAATTTATGGTACTGTGCATGGTAGACCATGTCATGTGCTTGATAGATGGAACTTAAAGTTACATTTAAATATGTTTAAGAAAAAAAAACAAAACTAATTAAGGCAGTATATTGAATAATTTATTAATATTTTTACTACTTCCAAATAAAAAATATATAAAATCAAATTACCCTTTGTCGGTTTAGTTGTTAGGAAATCAAAACAACCTTCACAAGTCAATTAGTTCATCGTTCAGTTTGGTCACGACTTCGGAAACTTTATAAATAACGAAAAAAAAAATTGTTAAGAGAAAAACAATTTACGAAACAGACTTTCAAAGCTTAGTCTATTAGCAACTCAGGTTTATTTTTGCATCAAAAAGGTTTCTTTATAATGGTACTTTGTATCCACTTTTCTCTAGTTATACAACGATATGCCTTTGTTCATAAATTAGATGTTTGTGATACGAAACGAAAGTACTGACTTTTTTATAAAATGAATTTTATTGCTTGAAGCCAGTCGTGGCGCAGGGGCATAAGCGTGTGACTGTAAATGCGTCAGGTCGTGGGTTCGATCCCCATTCGGGGAAATTAAATATTCTATACTTTCATTATATACTATTATACTGTATATTTCGAAATATACTTTTTTATTAATGCTATTTTTGCTTGGCTCAAATGTGAAATGCTTACATATGTTTTATAAGAAAATTACAACTAGAACTTATACGGTTAATAAGTTATATACAGAAGTAAAGCGTTTCCGTCAGAAATAATCAAAAATAATTAACAATTTAAGCTATCCTACATGAAGGTGTCATAGAAAACAATTCCCTTTAAAATGTCTCAAAGTAATCTCATGGAAACCTGAAGGTGGCAACAGCCCAAATTTAGTTATACCGTCAGCCCCAACACATAAATCCACGCGTATTTAATGAGTTTCCTCTGTCGTTAAGCGTCCGTCCCCTGGCAATAATGTAGCGCTATCATCGCCTGGCATTATCTACGTCCCTGGAACATATGTGACGAGACTATAAATATACTTTTTTTTTGAACATTTCATTTCTACTGTCTACCAGCCAACGTTCGTGGAAAAAGTGTAATTTTTCTTACTTTAGTAGTAACGTTAAGTTTTATTTGGTTTTTTTTTTCAGCTTCACGGTCAATTCCGCATTAGTTGCGCTTTATCTCGACACTAGAGCTAAGATATGAGAATATTAATTTTAAAAAATATATAATAGAGGGGATCCAACCCACAACCAGTAGGGTTTTCAGTCACACACTCATGCTCTTGCGCCACGACTGGCCTCTGTCTCTATTTTATCAATTTTAGTGTTTTCTTTTAAAATAGGCAGAGTACATTTGTGGTATTGGTAGAATACCATAATATATTAAGTTATATGGTTTTCCAAATGACACAATAACTTAAAAATACCAGATGACATGTCATTCCCTCTACTATTGATCCTATCCTCGTAATTATTGATCTAAAATAAATTATTTACTAGCGTAGGAAATAAACACTTGTTTTATTAAGTATAGTGCTTATTGGCTATTCATTGAAGTTTATGGAGCAAACTTAGAAACGTTGACTAAGTACGACAGTAATAACCACTTATATTTTCTAGCTTACTGCTGTCAGTCAAACGACTAATGGACGTTGAAACTGAAAATTATTAAAATCCTTCAAGAAATTAAAATTATATATTGAGGAATAAAAGTGGATATATTCCCTTATAGAGTCCCGTACCTTTTAAAGAAAAAGGAAACCCTCATAAGATCACTTTGTTGTCTGTTTGTCTGTCAAGAGCCTTTATCTTACACATTAGAAAGGAAACATTAGAAATATCGAGTATTCATGTCTACGGTTTTTTAATTTCATAAGAAAATCGTATGTGCACATCTACTTAAAAAAAAGATATGGCCGTTTATAGCGCAAAAAACGCATATTTCGACATGGTAAAAGGAATCACAATTAATAGGTCAAAAATTAAAAGGTAATCTAAATTACATCCGGTTGAACGGTTCCGGTTGATAATTGTGAAATTTGGCAACTAGCAACTACAGGTAGTACTAATTCAGTAATCAATAATTGAAGAAAACTGTACAGAAAGTGCTTTTGTGGTTAAATCCTAAAAAATAATAACTGTAAAACGGTGGAATTTGGCATTGAAGCCACTAGCTCAAACGAGGTATCAGATGAAAGGGATCTGGCTAGCCTCTGCAAAAATTCAGAAAAAGCTCGAGGCCTCCAACTTTTGTACCGAACCCTCGGTGGGCGAGCCCGATTTGCGCTTGTCCTATTTTTCTACGCTTAATTTAATAGAATATATTAAAGCTATGGCGTAGTTTCTATATAATTTCTTAGTGTAGTGGCCTGTGATTTTAATTCAGGTCAACGTATTAAACTTTAACAGATTTTATTCAGCATTTTATAGAAAAAAAATTTAATAGAAAATAAAAGATATTTTATAAAGTTCACTTTTTATTTATATTTGAATAAAAAGAAATAAGATGATGTATGCAAATTTTTAAAATACTTTCTTTTAATAGACACACTGAATCTTCTTAGATTTAATGAATATGTAACATATTGGTATTGGTAAGTGAAAATTATATTATTTTATGAAATGCAATAAAAATATGCGTAAGTATAATATTACTAGAAACATTCTGTTTCTATGCAGCACACTTACGTAAGATGAATCTTCAATTATTATGACTATAAATTTTCACGATTCCGAGTTTCTCGGGATAGGCAGAAAGAGCCCAATGATATATTGCTTCGTTAAATTCCATCCAGCTTAGAAACATCGTCCATTGGGTATATACATATATATAACAATTTATTGAGTAAGATCACACATAATATGATTAATACATACACGCCCCAAGCAGAACTTAAATCCTACAGTGGTAGGATGGATACGCTACGACTGCGAATACGGTAATTATCTTTTTATGCAAATATTTATATGTATACATTTGTTATGTCTTAAAAAAAATGTGGGTAACCTAAACCGCAGTTGGTATTATCTGTAGTCAATTATAAACATATAATTTCGTCATCTCCGCAGGGAACTGTTTAAGGATGAAAAAAATTATAAGTATTATTAATTTACCGCTTTTGATCAATTCCAAGGAGTCCTCCTCAGATTAAAAGTTCCGGCCATCGTTTTCATGGAATGCGTGAGCTTATAATGAATAAATTATGAGTTCATTTTTCATTAAAAAGGAAAATCAAAGAGGATTTCTAATTAAGGATTACGAGATATCTGAAATTCCTTTTATAAATTGTTATTACATGCGTATTTTTAATTTAAAAAAATGTCATTTTCTTTGTCTTGTATATTAAATAGGACTGCAAAAAATGAGTTAAACGTTTAATATATTATTTTTTATGATTTATGTTAACAAAATCATGATTTCAAAATTATAATAATAAATATTCTTAGATTAGCGGATATTTGTTATAATATTGTTATAACTTAATTATTTTATTAGCATCTCTGTAAGGAACAGAGATGCTAATAAAATATATAAGTTACAACAACAAAGTCAGAAATCAATTGTAGCCTGATAACGTATGGTTTAGTGGTCAGAAAGTTCGGAGAGTTATCAAGACGCACGTTCGAGTCCTGCTAATTTGATTTTATTTTATATTTTCTGAAAAAATATAATATGTTAATATGTTATAATATATATTTTTAAAAAAACCTTGTAAAACAACATTTAAAATTATAACAGTTTTTGAAGTAAAAATACTGTTTAAAATTAAAATATTTTACCTTTCACTTTGTAAAAAATATTAACATCATTGTATTGTATGGAGGCTGTAAAGTTTTCTGTATTACGTAACGTTTCTTAAATTTTTCGTCGAAGAATGTTCAAAATGTTAGCAAAAGTATTTAAAAGAAAGTCGTTTAACCTTGTTTTTGAAAAGTTTCCTTTTTGGAAAGATTGATTGCTTGTGGAAATGATTTCTGAAAAAGTTTTAATTTATATAAAGTGTATTTTTGAAATAATAAAGTGCTGAGTTAAGTGAATTTCTTCATATTGTCCCTGTATTTTTACAGGACGTAATAGTATTGGTTTTCTTGCTTTTTACTCTTTTACATACATATGTTATAATAGGATTGCTATGGAATATATGGAACATATATGTATTTTATACATATATCACATTTCCAAGAAAAATTAAAAATTAAACCAACTAATTACTTCTCTTTTTTTAGCTTTATGCTTTATGCATGAGAGAGAGAACTTAGTGTTAAGACTCTTCTTTCCCATTAAAATACTTCTGGTGCCAACTTCGCCGAATTATGGAGGCATTGCTTGCTGAATGGCGGAACTCAACGCTGCGCTTTCGTCGTCACCAGAACGAGAAAAAGGAAAATATTAAAAATTTCATTTCTTCGAGCGGAAATCGAACCCACAACTTATCGCATTTACAATCACACGTACATATGTACATGCCCCGGCGCCACGACTGGTCTCTAACAATGATTAAAATCTTACAAATAATAAGGGCAGTGATCCCTTTAAAGTCACCTATAATATATAAGATCAAAAAATATAAGTTTAATAATATTGTATTTTATCAAATTAACTTGTTAAAGCGATTATCCTTAACCAATCACGAGTAAACGACAATTTTGCGCACCAGTAATAGTAACATTTTCACTTCCGCCAAGTTCTAAGGTCACGTGAGGGACGTCTGCTCGAGCTGATAGTTTCAATATAACACGATATTATTATGTTGACTTGTTATATTTTTCGAAATTATTTTACAAGCGGAAATAAGATACGTGTTAAGGATATCGTCGTGGAATTGGACATTGTCAGACCATAAACACGTCCAGGTTCCACGACTGTTCGGGGGGATTTTTGCTTTATCAGAGCAGCAGCAGGGAATTTCATTAATTTTTCATTTTCCAATTCTGACAAGACAGATCACACTGTTGAGTTCCACAAATAAAATCAAATCAGCTTCACGCTGTATCACTACATTCCCTCTGCCTACCTTGCATACAACAGGGTAGGCAGAGGGAACCTAGTGTTAAGACATTCCGTTCCCCACTTTCTGCCGGATTCTGGAGGCATTGCGTGTTGAGTGGCAGAACTCAACGACGCGCTTAACTTCGACACCAGAGCGAAATATAAATTTAAGTAAATATTTCATCTCCTCGAGTGGGGATCGAACCCACAACCAGTCGGTTTTACAGTCACACTTCGTGCCGCTGCGCCACGACTGGCCTCAACTTGAGTTCCACAACTTAACACATATCACAATTTACTGTGCTCTCCACCTATTTACATTGCTTGCTGGCTTAAACTGAAATAGTCTGGGGAAATATATTCACTTAACGAAGCGTATAGACGCCATCGTGGCGCAGTGCCACAACGTTTGACACTAAACGCGATAGTTGTGAGTTCGATTTCCATTTTGGGAGCGAATTATTTTAACTTCCTCGCTCTGGTAACAAGACAGTAGTACAAGTGTAGGGTTACGGTCTGACACTCAACACGTATTATCTCTAATATTGGACGGAGAGCGAGAAACGGAATGTCTTGACACTGGAGTTCCTTCTGCTTACCCTGCTATATTGGGAATTCAGCGTGAAGCTAAAAAACGTGCTAGAGAGCGAAATCCAATAAGCTTATACGTTATTACTAAATTAAGTAAAAAGTAGAGAGTCTGCTAGCGTCTCTATGTCCGATATAAAGACATATAGAACTTCATTTTGATATTCGTAATTTAAAATATGTGAGAGATTTATCTCTACTTTTTACAGAGGTTTAATGATAACAATGTAAATGGAGTTGTATTATGTTCCTAGTTTCTTACATTTATTAGAAAACTAAGATTAGGAACGAATTAGGAAAGTTTCTCTTCAAATTTCGCTTAATGGGATGAGGTTTAGTGCTAAATGATGCAATACAACTCTCGAGAGTTTCGTTAAGGAGGTTATTTATAAAATGAATAATTGAATATAATACTAAAACTTTTATAGAAAAAGATAGATAAAACTTAATAAATATATTATGATAAAATAAAATCAAATAAATCAGCTTCACGCCGTATCCCGCACACTGCAGGGTAGGCAGAGGGAACCTAGTGTTAAGACACTCCGTGCTTCACTTTCTGCCGAATTCTGGAGGCATTGCTTGTTGAGTGGCAGAACTCAATGCCGTGCTTGTCCTCGACACCAGCGCGAAGAAATGGAAATATAAATTTAAATAAATATTTCCTCTCCTCGAGTGGGGATCGAACCTACAACCAGCTGTTTTTACAGTCACACTTGCCTCTACGCCACGACTGGCCTCAATTATGATGTTTCTAAAATGTATTTTTGAAACATCACAACAATAACACTGATATTGTAATTTTATCATGCTAATTGTACTAAATAGTATTTTGATCAATTACTGCAAATTATTACTGGTTCAATTATTTATTCAAATTTCAAATATTTATTGAAATCTAATAACAAATTTGTGGACAGTAAATTCTAGAAATAGATGAAATTCGATTCTAATCTTCTATAAAATATGAAACACTACTTCTATCTGCGGCTTCGTCCCCATAATCAAAGGAATTATTTTAGAGTTAAATTGTATAACACAACACATTCTAAGTACCCGAGGTAACTCAGACTACAGTTATGAGTCCACTGGGTTACAAAGAAATGATAATATAGGACTATTCATCACAAAAAATATATAATTTGAACCAGTAGTTCTTTTCGAGAGATTAGCGCTTTCAACCAAACAGATTTATAATATTAGTATTGTGAGGCATTAGTGATGATCATATTAGTGGTATTTGGGTCAGTGGCGTGCCATTGTAAAGACCCATGTCCAGCTTTTGATAGAGAGAACTGAATGCTGATGATATGAAAAAGGAGTAAATGTATTAAGTATAATTTTGAATCATCATTTAGATTTACAGTACACATATTATACAAACGAATGAAATTTAAAATATATATATTTGCCATATCTGTATTTTTTTACATAGACAGGTAAGAGAAACGTATTACCTAATGTAAAAAAATCCAGTATAAAAAGCACAAAAAAGTTTTATACTGTAAAAATTGAGTTACTACCCCGCTAGAGCTAGCGCGAGCAATAAATATTTTTGCCATCGTAAATTTTGTCCATTTAATTACACGGCCGCAATACATACGACGACAATCTACTGTATAGGCCGCAAACTGAACATTTTTGTTATATTGAAGTGTTTATTGTCTTTAATTTTTGTTTTAATTAGGCATTTCATATAAATACAGGTGTTGAAAAAACGGATAATCCTGAAACACAAAATATGCACATTAGACGCCACACATATGAGTGCGGAACTCAACGCCGCGTTTTGCTCCGTTATCAGGGAAAGAAAATTAAAATATTGAATATTTCTCACCCTTCGATGGTCTCTAAAATTATATTATAAAATAAAGGATTGCACTAAATTATTATTGATATGAGTGTTTCAGACGTTTTAATATCTAAAATTGTTTAACACCGAGGTACATTACCTAGAAGAACTGCTCATATTCTATACTTTCAGATAAATAAAAATCAACTATTCTATGTTTCATGATGACGATTTTTTTATAGTAATAACAGATAATGGATAGTGGGAGGTACACTGCTTATTGCTAGTATTGGTTATTGGGTTTATAGTTACCATATTATATTAAAATATTGCAAAAAAAGGTGCATCGGATTGATTTCACACTTTCAACTATCCTATTTTACCCGTTTGTTATAATATATATTTTTTAACTTCACGCTGTATCCCGCACTTAGAAGAGTAGGCAGAGCGAGCCTAGTGTTAAGACACTCCTCTCCCTACTTCACGACAAATTCTAGAGGCATTGAGTGTTAATTGAGGAAATTCAACGCCCCACTTTGCCTACACCAGAACGAAGAAGTGAAAATACGAAATATTTAATTATCTTTGATAGGAAATCGAAGCCACAATCGTCATGCTTACAATCACACGTTTGTTTCCCTGCACCACTACTGGCCTTAATACAATATGCAATTTGTAAATTAAATAACTAAATAATATATCTGTAAAGTTGATTATAGAATAATCAATCCATGATAACAGTTTCATTTCACCGTAACTGGAGCGAAATTAAACTTATACTTCCTAAAGCTGATAAGGAAGCAATGTCACTTCTAGTCGAATTGTCCTCAATGGGTAAGAAAGGGTCAAGCCTGCGTGTGATGTATGAATAGATACCCCTTCTTTGTCCTTATGAAAACTACTGTTTTCTTGTTTGAATTTCTCATTATAATTCAATTTAACTGTCTTTGTATGAAATATTTGTGTATAGTTATGTAGCGTGAAGCTAGTTTAGCTTCGTTTTAGTTTTGATTTAGCAGCTATTTGTTATTTCCTGTAGGGTTTTGTGTTTGACTATTATTGTAAAATTAGGACTAATTAAATTATAATTGGAGAACAGTTATTAGGAACAAAATGTAGGTAAATATTAAATAAAAAATAATGTTGACCACTACTAAAGTTATTAAATTGCGCAACGACCATGTAATTATTAATATTAAAAAACCGGTCAAGCGCGAATCGGGCTCGCTTACCGAGGGTTCCTTAAAAAAATTGGAGGCCTCCAGCTTTTCCTGAAATTCAAGATTAGCTTAGCCAGAGCCCTTTCATCTAATACCTCACTTGAACTAGCGGCTTTAATACCAAATTTTGCACCCTTTTAGGGCTATAATTTTTTAGAATTTAAATCCTTAAAAGGCTAACCTTAAATATATCGTTTTCAGTTTTTTTCATGAACTATCTGTAGAAGTTAGCTGCTAAATTTCATAATTCTAGGCTATTCGGAAGTACCCTATGAATTTTGATTCCCTGCATAGTGTCGAAATACGCATTTTTACGATATAAACGGCCTTATCTTTTTTCTAAGTAAGATAGAAATATGTGTTTTATCAGGTAATTATGGGGCCGTAGATCTGAGCATATGGTTTCAATTTCAACCCGATATCTCCAAGTATTCCTGAGGTAAAGGGCCTTGACAGATACAGACAGATAACAGAGTGATCTTATAAGAGTTTTTTTTTTTAAAAAGTACGGAACCCTAAAAAAGACAAAATATATTTTAGATAAAATAAAAATATAAATATTATGAATTTCAGTGTTACGTGATTTTTTGAAATTTCATTGTTTCGTAAAATATGCATAAGAACTAACAGAAATAAATAAAGAGATTGTAAAAGGAAAATGTATATGAAAAAACACTATCGCATCTTCCGATTGGATGAAGCTTATTCTTAGAGGGGATCGCGGTTCATGCTCCATATAGCAAAATATTGTCTCTCGATATATCGGAAGTACCTAAATTAATATATAATTCAGATATGCCGGATATTCAAGTTTTTTTATCGTACTTTTTATTATTTACTAGCAACCTGCGGATTATTTTACTTATTAATTTACTCAACTGCATTGCTTACATATATATACTATCTATAAAGTTTTTACAATACTTAATTTTACTTTGAATTTGGGGACTCCATCACAGTTCATCCCATGTTTCAATACGCCACAATGGTCTCTTAGTTGATAAAGTTAGATATTATATCTTAATTATGGATTTAGGATGCTGACTTTTATGTTAGAAGCATAAAATAATGATTTTTACAGTTCTATGGATAAATATAACATTTTAATAATTATCACTGTTGTGAATTGCACACTAGGAAAGAATTTTTATAAGAAAATTAAAAAATGTTCGAATAAAGCGGAATTAGAACACACTCTTTTAAATGTATGGCTTAGTGGTATGAGTTGAGCGGTTAGCAAGAGGCACGGGTTCAAATTCCGCTACGTTATTTTTCGTATTTTCTAAAATGTTAAGCATAATGTTATTTAAGACAATTTATTTATAACATACTTTTGTCTGTTACGATACCAAAACGTTTATATATACAGTTCATTGATAGCATATTTTAATAGATAAATTTTAATAAGATATATAAGCCTGTAATTTCAGATCAAATAAGTGAATATTTTTGAGGGCAAAAATTTCGGATTCAGAAGCGTGCCTAATTGAGATTCTCAATGTAATTTTGTTCGAGCTCTAGAGACCAATATAAAAATATAATTAAGTTGAGAATACTTGATATTCTAATAAAGAAATTAATCTTTTTATAAAATGTTGAAAATAACAATCTTTAGTTTCATATTTCAATCTTCATATGAATTATGCATTGAAATTTGATTAATTATTTAATTTACAAATTGAAGCGTTTTAAATAATGCGTGGCTTTCACTTCCACCAAGTAATACGCAATGGCTTAAAAATTGGATAAGAAGCGGAGAAAGGAGTGTCCTAACACAAGATTCCCTACATATTTAAAAAAAATCGTTAGGCTAAAAAAAAGGAAAGATACAACGTTAAACTTAAAACTACTTTTGCTATCATATTTAGATTATTTTAATAAAAAAAACCTAAAGAAATTCTTAAAGATATTTGGATATACATTATATGAAATAACAAAAATATTCCAAGGTATAATTTATCACATAATATTATATTAAGGTCTGAACACTGTAAGCGGGTAACATGCCGCGTCACGCTTAAGCCTTCGCTTAAATGACGTTTTGGAGGCAGATTTCGGCTTTCGGCTTTATTTTTTGGTCCAGGTGATGGATTACACGCCATTTTCTTATGTAATTTCCGTACACTATTTAAACGGCTATCTTTTGAGTAAAAGCTGAATGGATGAAAGGATGTTGCTAAATACGTTATTATATAAAGTAAAAAAATATATTGACTATTTATAATAATACATTACAGTAATTACTACAATTCAAAAATAATTCGTTAAAATAAATAATTAATTAATACACAATAAAAGACATTAAATAATTTAAATAATCAATATATTTTTTTATAAATTTAAGAACAAACAATTTTTTTAGTAGTAGAAAGAAGTAAATAGGTAAACATTATAATGAGGCCAGTCGTGGCGCAGGGTTCGATCCCCACTCGAGGAAATGAAATATTTATTAATATATTTTCATTTCTTCGCTCTAGTGTCGAGGCAAAAGGCGGCGTTGAGTTCCGCCACTCAACACGCAATTCCTCCAGAACTTGGCGGAAAGTGGTTTCCTCTGCCTACTCTGCTTTGTGCGGGATACAGCGTGAAGTTAATTTGATTTAATTTTATTAAGTGAAAAAAAAAAACTTATATTTGATTGATCTGTTATCCATATCATTTTTTATATTGAACGAAAATGTCGTGATCAGCGAAGATTCATTCACATTACTGAAATTGTTGGGGCGTCATCAATGGGGCGTTATTGACCATCGACATCGAAAGTGCTATTAAAATAAAATAGTATTTTACTGAGAAATAATTGCAAAAACATAAAATATTATACATTTTATTTAAAATTATGTTATTTATTTTTCTTACTCACCGATATTTGATGTTCATCAGTATACAACACAGCTTCAACTCGATTGAATCACTTGTTTCATTTACTTTTCAAAGTTCTTTCTCCTATCTATTTGTTAGTTCAGGCCACGTTAGGCCAGAAATTCTAGAAAAAAATAAGTTCCTTTATACAATTACCGTTCTTTTATACAAACGTCGCTGAAAACACTTCGGCAAGTAATAAAATCATGACAGTCATATATTAAAGTTTTCTTTTCTCGTTTCTCGTATAAATTCGTAATACAGTCGGATCACGTATGAGAACACGAGACGGGCTTGGTTTATTTGACTCCCCCAATCAGTAAGGAACAAGACAAAGCGTTTTTGTCAATTCTCTGGATTGCGTATGGAATTTTTTTTTACCGTTTAAGGCGGGACTATAACGTAACGTAACGTCGAGTTAACATATATTTTTTGTACTTGAAAATTGTATATTTCAAGAAATTTTTCTATTTCATGTTTCAAATTTGTATTGTATATTTTAAAATATAAATATATTCCGCTTTTGTAAAATGTATTTTGCATCTGAGTGCAATTAGAAGCCACGATCTCCATTACCGCGGAAAGACGATGGTATACGAAAACAAACAGAAATATTAAACTACTTATATAGTACATATCACTAAATAATTCTTAAGTGTTGTATGGGTGTTGTATGCTTTGAAATCGATGCCTTTAACGTTTTAAAATATATGTTTATTTTAAACTGCATAATGTATTTGCTACAGAAAAATCTTAGTTTTAAATATTCTAAAAGTGTAGTTCTACCTTTATTCATATATATGAGCTCAGGTAGGTATAACAGAACTTGATGACTAGGGAACATGACTGGAATTCGAAACTATAGTTTTAGTAATATAATCCATTTGTTAAAATGTGAGGTTTTCTATAAAAGATTAAAATATTTTTTAAGCAGGAAGTGATGCGCTCACCAAAAAATTTTACGAGTTTATATCCCACATAACATTTTAAAAACTGAACAGTTATTTATTTATATGTAAAAAATTTGATTAAAATTAATTATCGTCACACTATATCCCACATATAGCGGAGTAGGCAGAAGGAAACTAGTGTTAACACACTCCGTCGTATTCTCGAGATATTGCGTGTTAAATGGTGAAACTCAAAGTCATTCATTACCTTGTAACCAGAGCGAGGAAATGAAAATATAAATTTAAATAAATATTTCATTTGCTTGAGTGGGGATCGAACCCACAACTGTCGCGTTTACAGTCATACACTTTTGCCCCTGCGACATACATACATATATATATATGAATAATATGCTAAAGTAGTTGTTACAGTACTAAAACATATTCAGACAGCCATATCGTAATTAAAGCTAAACATTAATTTCAAGTAAAAGTCAACTTTAGCTTAAAAGGTTCTATTGTTATAATTACTCTACACAGCGTTTTTGTACCAAGTCCTCTAATGCATTGACAGACAACTACAAAAGACCCTCACTGAACATTACTGTCCATTATGATATTAAATCTCACACCAAAGGTGTGGGCGTTTCACAAAAAAACAACCTTTATTTCTTTTGCCCTCTTAATTTTAATGATGGATTTGTATTGGTTCTTACAAAAATTAACAAAAAAATCTTAGTTTTTTATATTATTGATTTTAGATATTTTTTAGGGTTCCATAGTTGGAAAGGAAAATTTTTTGCCAGTTTGTCAATTTGTTAGAATCATTTATCGAGGTTGAACAAAAAATCAAGTTTTTAAGTTAATGCAATTTCGTATCGTTTTTGCAGCATTTTGTATATGTTTATTGCAACAAGACGTAATGCGATGGGTTTTGGTTCGATCTTTCGACCACTAATCTGGAGAATGGGAGCGGGAAAATGAGAAAAAAATATACAATTAAAATTATTCTCATTTTACCGCTTTCCTGAAACACGAAGAACGGAGTATCTTGACATTTGGCTTTCTCTACATCCTGTCCTGTCCTGTCCTGTTATACGTAAAGCTAGGAAAAAACCGTATTATTTATTATATTTATTACAAGATACAAGTAAATGTCATGTAGTCATAAGCTTCAACGATACGACACAGCTCCACAATAAATCTAGGTAAGTCGTATATCACTTTTTATAACGAAGTAGGCCAGCAGTTCGCAATATATTTTTTGTACAACTTCATTCATCATTTTTCTTGACGCCCAATTTTGTGGATCTAATAACATTTTTCTTGTTTGTTTCATAATATTGTTTACCTATATATTTTTTTGAGATAATAGCGAAAAAGATAAGGCTTTATAAGATTTGATTATTTCTGGTAAATTTAAGATATTTCTATGCGGGGACTTGAGCATCCCTATTGAATTGACAAAAATAATTTACTTTAACCAGTGACACGTGACATGTGCGACTTTTCCAACGCTGACGTGACAGAATCCTGTTCGAATAGTAAAGCAAAAAATGTTTCTTATGTAAACGTACGTTTAGTGGTATAGCGTTTAGTACGGCAAAATAATATAAAAGAGAAAAAGGAGCATTTATACTTCACTTTTTCTTCTTCATTTGTTTTACGTAAGATGATATATGAATATACTATTAATAATAATAATCACAATAAGAATATCTTTTTTACATTCTTTAAAGATTCTTTACGTTTTGGGCGAGTGTAATTCCGTATAATAAATAAAATATTAAAAATAATGAATAAGGCCAGTCGTGGCCCAGGGGCACACAGTGTGTCTGTAAAAACGACTGGTTGTGGGTTCGAATCACACTGGAGGAAATGAAATATTTACTTAAATTCATATTTCCATTTCTTCGCTCTGGTGTCGAGGCAAAGCGCGGCATTAAGTTCTGCCACTCAACACGCAATGCCCTCAGAATTCGGCAGAAAGTGGGGAACGGAGTGTCTTAACACTAGGTTCCATTTGCCTACCTTGCT
The DNA here is from genome assembly GCA_021202915.1 of Heliconius himera. Lineage (NCBI taxonomy): Eukaryota > Metazoa > Arthropoda > Insecta > Lepidoptera > Nymphalidae > Heliconius > Heliconius himera. Next base: position 231,217 of record JAJHJA010000302.1, read on the forward strand.
GTGTGCGGGATACAGCTAAAAGCTAATTTTGATTTTTTTTAAATAATATCTATATTTGATGACTTGTAACAGTTCTTTAAGCGATTTTATAATTGAATTTCTAAAAAAGCGCCTCACGCCAAAGTGTAATAATCAGTTGATAACTAGGTCAACCACTTAAAGTGCAAAATTTCCAACAAATGGGGTAATGTTGACAATTTCAGTCCATTCCATAACGAGGATGATGCGGGTCGCGGTAATAAAATTAAGGCTTTGTTTACCTCCGAAACAACATCAAGGAAGTAATATTGAACGGTGCTTTAATGACTTAACCAAAAGCCAAAAATAAAATTTTGAAGAGCGGGACCGCACAAAGTTTATACTGAAAAGTAGATTTTGACTTCCATTTACATCACAACAAGTAGGCTGTAAAGGCTGTATTCTTTAAACTGATAAAAACAATAGAACTTTAAACAATTAAAACTGAAAATATTTAAAATTATTGACATAATACACAGCGTGGGCAAAAACGGTTTCAGTGGGTCCCTAATAGGATTAGGGGTTTTATTACTACCAACAGAAATATCGTTAGGAAAGCAATTTTGGCGTCAGATATTGGCTATTAGCGCGCGACGTAATGTCTCTTTGATATTCATGTATAGCGATCCAACTTGAGCATGTTTGTGGTTAATCCCATATAGAGTTAAATCTCTAATGTCAATTTTGTGAATATAAACAGCTCTATTATGTTGTTTATACGATATTCAGTACATATTTGCCATATTACAAGCGTATTTGGCCCTTAATAAATGATATAGGTTACTATTACTTTTCTGTGCAATCAATGTTGGTTATATTATAGATTAAATTTGTTTACAAAAATATTTTATTTCTCAAGTAATAATGATTGAAGGTTCTCATGGTGTAGACGAACAGTGTGTGGTACGATGATTATGGGTTCAATTTCCACTAGAATGAATAAGTTATTTTCATTTCCACGTTCCTTCAACAAAATAATATGTGGCGTTGAGTTTCGCAACTCAACCCGTATGGTCTCGTTAATTTAGTCGAAAGTTGAGAACGGAGTGTCTTAACACTAGGTTCCGTCTGCCTATCTTGCTGCATGCGAGAAACAGGGTGACATTGAAAAAAATATATATAATTGTTAAATTTAAAACGCATTAAGTAAAGGACTATAAGTTTAAAATTTAATGAAAGACTCACTTAACACAAGAACAAGTCCACAATGTATTTCATATTATACTTTATAACTATTGATTACCACAAAAGAGGTCAGGACACGATCTCATTAACTTCTTAATTATTGCTGTGAACGTGACACGCTTGCCAATTTTTTAAGTTCTCCATAGTAGTTAATAGCTTGGAAGAGTTCCCGTGGATTGTAAATCACGCTGATAGATGAACGAGTCAATTAGTGATGTGTATCGAAATCTGTCGACATTCCATAGGGATGTATTTTAATTTGTCTGGGCCCAGCTTTAGTGATGTTTTATACGATGTTCGGCCCCTGTTCCATAATTACATGGACGTGGGGCTTTGCATCTCACCGCTGTACTCTCGTAATTGCCGCGCGAATTTTCGAGACAATAGCTCCGCCCAATCAGTTATGGTAATGAACTCGACGTATCAATGCACCGTATATTGATTGAGAGCAACAAATTCAATTTTGTACTGTGGTCATTTTATTATTGCGGATGATATGAGTATAGTGAATTTTATTAATGGTTGAGTAAAGTCTTTTTTATTGTTTTTGTTTTAGTGTTTTCCAGGTACATTTATGAGAACTAGCAAGAACTTTGTAATATTTATATAACATTACATTTTTAACCAACTGGATCGAAGGACCTGGTCGGTTACCAGGAGGGGCGGGTTCGAATCCCGCTACGTTCAAATTTTTACACTTTTTTTAAGTAAATATTTTCCTTTCCTAAGTGTGGAATAACACTTTAAAAATGTTTTAAAATCTTTGTAATATACTTATATATTTCTTCTAAATGTGTTTACATATAGTATCAGCCAAGAGCCCCAGGAAGATGTCAATGTCTTATATATTTTTTATAGCTTCACTATGTATCCCTCACTAAGTAAACGAAACCTAGAGTTAAGGCACTCCGTTCCAAAATTCTAGGGTCATTGCGTGTTGAGTGACGTAATTCAACGCCAAATTAATAAATGTTTAATTTCCGCGAATGGGAATCATATCATATAATGTAATGCGTAAAATTTCTATGCTACTCTTAATAAAATTTAGAAACTCTTAAAACTCTTACATTTTTACGGATATCCTCATCCTTCAAACGGTGTAAACATTAAAATTTACCAAAATTAATATATACATATTTTTATAAGAACCTAATCAAACACTTCATTACAACCCATTTTAATTAGCAATTTTGTGTAAATTGCTTTTTCTAAAAGAATATTAAAATAATTGAGGCCAGTTGGCGCAGGGGCACAAAGTGTGACTGTAAAACTGACTGGTTGTGGGTTCGATCCCCACTCGAGGAGATGAAATATTTACTTAAATTTATATTTCCATTTCTTCGCTCGAGGTAAAGCGCGGCGTTAAGTACTGTCACTCAACACGCAACACCTCCAGAATTCGGCAGAAAGTGGGGAACGGAGTGCCTTAACACTAGGTTCCCTCTGCCTACCCTGCTTTGTGCGGGATACAGCGTGATAAAAATATATATATATATATATATATATATATATATATATTAAAATAAAGAGTAATTCATAAACATAATATAATTAACGTAACAAAGTTTACTTCCACATTGTACGAGTACGTATATTAACAAACGTCAAGCTAATGAATACATCAACGTAACTGGAATTCCTGCTTTCCTAAACATTTATTTCGATCCCAAGGGTGCCCTTCCACATAACATCACTAAAGTTATCACACGATTCGTTGGTTTCCTGCTAATGAAATTAACCTCCATTTGCCCCGGAACGAGACGCTGTAATGAGATGTTTCTGTAACTACACGCGTGTTAGCCGCCAGCAATGACTGACTCTTGCGGGAATGAGTGACATAATAAAGCCATTTTTGCAGGACGAGAACCTTTGTAGGCCTTTGTTGTGTAACACTATTCCTTGGCTTCGGGCTGTAGTATCTGTCTGTAAGCGCAATGGTTGTGGGTTCAATTGCTAATTGGAGAATTCGTTATTTTCATTTTGTCGCTGTGGTATTAAGACAAGGCGCGGCGTTAACCTACGCCTCTCAATACGCAATTTCTTAAAAATTGAGTAACAAAGTGTGTTAAGGTTCTCTAGGATTGGATACATCGTGTAGCTGATTTAATTTTAATTATTGTTAAACCTTAAGCTATTTTGATAGGTGTAAAATGTTTTTTAGTTCTTAGTTTCAAAAATTAAGAAAGAAAGAATAAATAAAATTCTATTATTATAAAACAAAACTTTTGCCATAAATAGAATTTACTACTCTTCAAAAATCTAAATTAAAATACATTTGTAATTAAAATATTCTTTTCACTCTACTCTTTATCTTAGAAAAATATTTTTCTGTTCTATATAAATTGTTGGCGACGTGATGTGTCCAGATATGCGGTGGATTTTGAGATTAATTAAGCTTAGCAACGTTGAGTCGTTCTTTGCGAGTTATATTTTGCTTATTCAGAATGTATAATTTTTTTATATGATGGATGGATGGTTAGGGAACACGTAGTAAAATTTTATGTAGTAGTTGTAATTGTACCAAGATCTATGACAAAATAATTTAATTATTTCATTAAGGAAATGAAAAGATTAAATATTTTGGTCACGTTTACAGTCACACGTTTTTTTTAATGGATAAGACAGACGATTTTTCGGGTCACCTGATGGTAAGTGATCACCGCCGCCCACCACCAGGTGCAACACCATAGGAGCTGCAGGTGCGTTGCCGGCATTTAAAGTTAAGACTAGGTACCCATGTCATACCTGGAAACATTAACGGGGGTAAGCTATTCCACAATAACGTGGCGCATGGTAGGAAATTCCTACAAAACCGCACATTAATGGAGTGCCACGTGTCCACATGGTGTTGATGGTATTTTAGCTTGTGACATAGTGTGCGGTTAGGAAATATCCACTTTGCTATTATCTTCATATCAGAAGAGCACTGGTTGAACGACCATGGCGGAAGCCATATTGATGGTCATCAATCAATCGGTGATCCTAAAGATAAACCAAGAGCTTTCTATTCATAATGCTCTTCATCACTTTCGAGAGCAGGGAAGTGATAAAAATGGGCCTGTAGTTAGATGGATCGGATCCATTTCTTTTTCTTCGGAATAATATGGATGAGAGCGTTCTTCCACGAGTTTGGGAGTACGCCGACTGAGTAAGAGTGCTAAAACCAATGCGTTAGTACCGGTGTCAGTTCAGGAGCAGATGAACGGAGCACTAAAAGAGAGATGCCATCTGGTCCGCTCGAATTTTGGATGTCTAAAGAAGAAAGAGATCACCTAACAGCATTAAGCTCTCGCCGCGGGATTCGCCTCGGTCATCCAAAGTCGAATTCGAAGCAAAGAGAGCGTCTAGGTTTTCCTTTTTAGGTTTTTCTTTTTTGCCGTATGGCAAAAATGTCATTTCCTGTTCGAAATGGCGGAAGCGAAGGCTGGCTAAAGTTACCAAGTGTCGCCTTTAAGAGTGCCCAAAACTGATGAGTTCCGGACCGGTTGACCTTGTTCTGGCAATTTCCCATTTAAGGTACCTAGAGTATTGGAGGCTTTCACCTGCGGATCCTTAGTAACCAGTGTATCAGTCTCATGCTTCGTCTCGAATTTGCTGATGGCAACATCCCATCCCATTCTGCTGACTTGTTGTGCCAGACGCGACGAATTGTGGGTTATTTGCGACTAGCATGTTTTATGGGCACAATACTCCATACCAGGCAGTGGTCTAATGACAGCAAAGGGGCATCGACGACAACCTGGTACTGTTATAGAGATTAAAGGCAGGAGGAGGCATTGTGGCTATCCATATCCAGGAGTCACGTAGACGACTCAACCAATTGGGACAATCCATTCACCATAGTTTGTGCTTCAGCGCCACGATTGGCCTCTAATATTTTATAATATTTTTTACAATTATGCTTATAGAAATGTAGCAAAAGTGATGGTAAAGGAGGCAGTAGGAACCTAGGCAGGTTGACCTTTTAAAACGCAGTATACATGATTCTGGAGGAAGGTTATGCAAAAAAGTTATGTAAAGATTCGTTCTCTCAGGCTATCCCGCTATATACATTTTATAAATGCCTTTTCTATAAAACGATGAAATAAAGAGCTCTAATCTTTTTATTTGTAAAAGTACCTGTAGAAAAAAGACTATATAAGACACAAATGGAAAACCTACACTGAAATGGTTTGAGTCTTTTTATTTCTGTACAAAAGATGCTTGATATTGATAGCAGCTGGTATTCACAGGCACATTTTATCTTCTGACAGAATTTTCAGAACAAAAATTTCTTTTTTTCTTATCCATTCCATCCATGACTAGATAAATTTTTAAAGTCAATAATATTTCCTTTCTCATCCTATGTTAATAATATTTTAAAACCAAGTACACACAAGAACTTTGTTTTTAACAGCTTATACTATCAAAGTGAATTTCAAAAGCACTAAACATAAGATAGGAGGTTTGACGGCGCCAGTGATAGTTTTCGACAAGTTTCCGATGTTCTTAGACACAAAGCCTTTGAACATTAAGTACACTGCGTGCATGAAAAGTAGGGCCGGTAAAATGTTAATATTTAGTTATAATAACCTGGGACTTTGTCTTGCTTTTTGGTATCTACTTTGGAGGAACTTCAGTCTTTTACCTTAGTCTTAGTTGGACGGTTTTTCTTGTAGGTTATAAAAAGTTTAATTTTTGTTTAAATTTTGTTATAACTATTTAAGAAGATATGTTTAAAATAAAAAATAGAAATACGAGTATTTACTGAAAGTTGTACAAATGGTAGGGTTTCATAAGATATTATGCTAATCTACTAAAAGTAGTAGATAAGGTAAGAGACAAAAAATTATATATTAAAATCAGAACACGAAATTATAAGCAAATCTATAAGAATATTATTACATATAAATTATAATAAATGAGGTAGTAACTTTAAAAATAATAGCTAGGATAACTAACATTTATTTATTTAACAAAAGTGAGGATGTTTTTAAAATACTTGTTCCTAAATTTTTTAATTATAAGAATTTAGATACTTTCAAGCTTTATCACCCAATAAACTAAAAGCTATAAATTTTAAATGAAACTATTTAACCGGACTAATCGCGTATATTTAGTATAATACATTTCTGGAAACTCGTTATTTCGAACTCTTTGCAATAGTCCGTGGTCACGGGTAGACTGAAGTGGCATTTGTTTGTCTGTTGAGATAATTATTACATCAAACTACCGCCAACGATTTCTTAATTTCTTCACGTACTGCCCTGGATTCCTGCAGAATGAGCTGAGTATATGTTGCCCTCTCCTCGGTGATAGTGGTACTGAGACTTCCATCAGGAATTAATTATGTGCCTGTAATTCTATTATGAATAGAATATTATCATTAATAGAATTGAGATGGTTCCGGAATATATAAATATTGTCCATATGAATAATTGTAAAAGTGTTATCTACGTTCTGCTTATATATTCTAGGTAGACAAGGTGCAGAGCTACGAGCAGCAGAACACCTACGGGACGAGCTTCGACAGGTGAAGAGTGCTCTTCAATGGAACAAGCTGCCAGTTTCCCACCAGCGTTGTCAGAAGATGAACATGCCACCTACAGTAAAGAGAAAGCCTGCATTTCTACCATATGTGAAGGAGGTTAAGGACAAGATTGTTTGAAACGTCGCGTTTCCAAAAATGTATAATAATATGTCTTTAATACTAAATATACGCGATTAGTCTGGTTAAATAGTTTCACTTAAAATGAGTAATGATCGTGAAAATCAAAGATCTTACTAAAAACTACAAAATTCAGGCGGCTTTATGTTATATGATTAAAATTTAAATAGGATGTTTATCAAAACATACTAAAATACCAAGCGGTGGAAAAACACGCAAAATATTTTTTAACATTTTATTGAATTTTCAAATGGTTAAAATTCCGAAATCTGGAAAATGTCTAACCATTGTGTATGGGGTAATAATATTTGGAATTTAACTCATCTATCAATTTGTCTATCTATATATCTATCATCCTGTATATAATTATGTTTAGTAAGTAATAATAATATAAAAAATTTTACGTTTCTAAAGTGTTATTCCACACTGAGGAAAGAAAAATCATATTTTCTTTTCTTATATTACACTTATAATTATTTCAAAGTAGCGGACACGTTACCCAGTTACGTTGAAAATAATTTATACGTTTTTCTAAATAAATATCTACTAATAGAACTCTTTTGATAAAACTATCATAACTTCAAAACAATGAAACAGTTCAAAACTGTTTTAGTCTTAAGAAAAGATGAAAGAAACTTTTGCTTAGATCACTAATACGGAAGTAAATCCCTTTGAATGAAGATAATAATACTTCAAGTGCAGACGTGGAAGGGACCAAGCCAGGGTACGAATTCTTCCAGTGTAAGAATTGATTTCTTTTATGAATCGTAATTTATTGTATTTTTGACAAAATGGTCACATCCACATATATTTAACTGGTAAACAGCTAAACTCATTACATCTCGTAATTATATAGCATTATAATTTTAAATAGGAAAATATGAAGCAGCAATTGTTTTTAGAATATTATAGAATATTATAATTTACATTTTCATAACAGATAAAAATATATATTTCGGTGTATTTATGAATAGATCATGCGCATAAAGAGATCTCTAGCATTAAAGAAAAATATTATTAATAAATTTAATATACAATTTTATAAGCTTTATTTTATGTAACATAATATTACATTTTCTCATATTTTTCTTACTCTGCGTATAAATTTCAAGGAAAACGTCCCGGGTCTTGCCGCGGGACACCGCCTTTGTTCTACTGGCTTAACATTTCTTATCTTTACCACATCTTGCCGCTATCGTAGCTTTGACCAGCTATTATTTCAAATTGTATCTGTACCTTTGAACCTTTGACATGGAGATAAGCTTAGTCTTGAATTTAGATATTTGATGAAATAAAAATTATTTACTTATTTTGTTTTTAATTATTTTTGTAATAAATTAATGCATTGTCAAGACGGCAATAATTTGAAATTACTAAAAATCGACCTAGATTATTCATAATTTAAGCATAGCCTAAGTAGCTAAAAAACTTACCAAGTAAATATGTACGTGTATATAGTATATAATTAATCAACGAAATTAAAAATAAAAAGAATGAGATCTTCATTCAGTCTTTCGTAGTTTATGATAAATAATATTAAATACAATAAAAAAGTAAAATTAATTATACATAGTTTATTTGCAAAGAATAGATTTTTTTTAGCTTAACTCTGTATACCGCATATGGCAATGTAGGCTGAGTCTCTAGTGTTAAGATACTTCTCTCCCCACTTTTCACCGATTTTAGTTGTAGTAGTAGTTGTTGAGTTCCGCCACTCAACAGGCATCAATAATATAAAAATATTAAATATTTCATTTTTTAGAGTGGGAATAAAACCCACAACCTGTCGCATTTATAGTCGCAATAATATAAAATATATTGAATAGATACACTCTACAGTTTTCTAAATCGTGATTTACTTATGTATATTAGAAATAAGTTACTGCAGTGACTTTTGCAGGGTATCTAGAACAAATCACTCCTTCATTTATGTGGCGCATAAAACATTGGGCTTACGGAGTATTCGCATGCGGCCAATAAATCATACGAGTGCGGTTTGGGAACCAGTTTCAATTTAACTTTGGCTAGGCTAACAGTACGTGACGTCACTGTCATACTGTTTTGAACAACTTAGAATTTATATCCTGATTGTATGTTTGTATTGTTATATAACTTGGTTGGTAAAAAATGTTAAATAACAAGTACATGAAATTTTTTGCGCAATTTCAATACGTTATTTAGTAAAATGTTGCAGGAATAAGCTAATGATATTTTTTTATACCATTTCACTTTTTTTTGCTTCACGCTGCAGGGTAGCCCACACAGCAGGGTAGGCAGAGGGAACTTAGTTTTAAGACGCTCCGTTCCCTACATTCTGCTGAATTCTGGAGGCATTGCATGTTGAGTGGCAGAACTCAACGCCGCACTTTGCCTCGACACCAGAGCGAAGAAATGGAAATATAAATTTAAGTAAATATTTTATCTACTTATTTAGAAAACGTATAAAAATATGAACTCGAAGCGGGACTCGAACCCGCGCCTCGAAATTTTTATAACTTATTTATGTTGTTAGTATCTCTGTAAGTTGTAACAAGCGTATAAAAATTTCGACGTAGCTTGATGAGAACGTATGGCTTAGTGGTCAGAGCACTTGGTCGGTTTGCAAGAGGCGCGGGTTCAAATCCCGCTACGTTCAAATTTTTATACGTTTTCTAAATAAGTATTTTTCTTTCCTAAGTGTGGAATAACACTATAAAAATGTTTAAAAATATTTTATCTCCTCTAGTAGGGATCGAACCCACAACCAGACGGTTTTACAGTCACACTTTGTTTCCCTGCGCCACGAATGGCCTCGACCATTTCACTTTCTGTATAGAAATTAGGTATGTGTAACTTAATGGGAATCAAGAATTTGAAAACTTAATGGGAAGTAAGACAATCAGGTCTAATGAGAAATTAAAAAGGAAAAAAAAGAATATGAATCTATTTCAAAGTAACTCATAAAATGATAAAAAAATGGAAATATATTTAAAAATACATCAAGCAAAGGAAACAGAAAAAAAATAAGACAGCAAAACCTCTTCACAGTAAAATAAATAAAATCATATTCAAAGGAGACGTTTATCTCATATCTCTTTGAGGCGACTCTCCATTCATTTACAATTTATCCAACTCACTATTTTTACACGTAATCTCGCATCCAGTACATTTAAATATAGACTTATGGTTTCCAGTATATAACATAATTTAAAGAGATTATCGTTGCGCAGTGACACAAACCACTGTAATGCGACGCGGTTGCGGATTCGATCCCCAATCGAGTAAATTAATTATTATTTGACTTTCACCACTCAGCAATGCCTCGAAAAATTCAGCAGAAAGTGGGGAACGGAGTGTATAACTAGGTTCCCTGTGCCAGCCATGCTGTGTGTATCAGCTATACAGCCTGAAGCTGATAATATAATTATCAACAAACTTAAACATAAAACTATACACACGTCAAGTTGATAACTTCATTCTTCATTTACTATTTTTACACGTATTTTCGCATCCAGTACACTCAAACATAGATTTATGGTTTACATACGCAACCGAGGCGAGGTAAACAAAGGCTAAAAGCCAAAGCCACATCAGTATTAAGTCCATTAAGAGCGCACCGCAACAATCGGGCCGGTGTAATGCAGCGCAGTCTGATGGAACCATCGCTTCGACCGCCGTATTTACTGGAGTAAACTCTGGTTCGCCTTTTGACTGGAGGACGTATTTTACAATGAATATAAATGTATTGGTTGGACTGTACAATCTAGATTGTTTTTTTTTTTGGCAAATGGCTTATGAAGGCGTAAAATAATGGATGGCTATTTTTGTATGTCTCTTTTGTTGATAGTTGTAATTTGTAATATATGAAATATTTTCCTAGACTTATAAAGTCATATTTGTCTTTCTCGAAAATAGAAAAAAATACATATAAAAAAATGTGTGGAAAAGAAATAATACGAAGTAATTTCCTGATTTTATCCAATTTATAAGAAATAAGTCATTTTGTCTTTCCCAAAAATAGAAAAAATACAAATAAAAAATTGTGTGAAAAAGAAATAATATTAAATTAATTTCTTTATTTTATCCAAATTACAAGAAATTTAATTCTAAAGTATGTATAACATTTTATGATATCTCATTGTTCTGTAAATATTTAAACGTCGCTATTTATTTGAGAATACAAGCATACCGACATTTCAAAGGCAAATTGTTCAAACATTTTGTCGTAGCAAATCTGCGACTACCTCTAAATGGAAATGTCTCTATGGCTTAGCCTGGAAAGTGAATAGCCACAATCATAGTAGTATCGTTACATAGCAATAATCCAAGTTCTGCTACACACAATCAGTAATATATTATAAGGCAAATGTAACTTGATTTACCCAGTATTCATATTATTCATTCATTTACTTTTATTATTGTTAATTAGTTTTAATATGAGGTTTTTCTGATTTCTTTTAGTATAAATTCTATCAGAAGTTTCATCTTTAAAATATTATTAAAACTTACGCAAGAGACCTATTAGAGTTTCTATTTAATAATTGAAAATATATACTTTATATATTAAAATTATATATTAAACTAATTACAATATTACACTAACTTTAGTTTGTCTGTATTCTACTTTCTATTCGATGTTTAAACCTATTTTTTTTTGTTTAAATATCGATATCGATATCTTATAAATTTTAAAACTTACAATCATTGACACTTATATTTAATATCAAATAAAACCTATAAACATAATTAATTCTCCAGTAATAGAGTATTACTTAATAAAAATAATCTCAAATTCATACATAATTCCATACGCCATCACATATTAAAGTATAATAAATAAAGATATAATAAATAAATAATCTACACTTGCATTCACCTAATGAAGCAATGGCCTCGGCACTAAGCCCATTGGCTGGACCGCACCATTGTCGGTGTCCAGTCACAACCGCAGTCTGAACTCCGATAGGACTTGTCTCATCTTATGCTCAGAATTTACTACGGACTACCCGAGCTTTGGAAAGCTATATTAAAGTTTACTATCCAATATAGCGGGTCCTTGTTGACTTAATTGGCTTAATAGTACGTGTGTTGTGAAATATTTAGATAATTATTATATTAATTTAATTGTAGCTGCCGAGTGTGTTTTTTAAGATAAAATTTTTGAGATATTGCGTGTAGAGTGGCGGAAATCAAAGTAGCGAATATTGGTTTATTGGTTTATTTTTTAAAATGAATGAAAAAGGAAAAGTAATAGTATATCACTAGTTTTGTGTACGTACTTCTTGCGGGATCTGTATGATAAAAATTTGCTAATTCTCAATATCTGTCCAATTATAGGCATAATTAATAATAAATGTATTTTTTACTATTTTATTTTTTCAGTTTCACGCTGTATCCCAAACACACTATAGGCAGAAGGAACCTTGGAATCTTAGAACACTCCGTTCCCATTAAGACATTTCCGTTCTCGGTTTTCAGCCGAATTCTCGAGGCATTGCAAATTCTCTTGTTAACACCGCGTCTGTAATGTCCAGCATAAAGCTAAATAAAAGTATATATTAGTTAATATATAATAATAGAGAGTAAGTAAGGGTTCTGATTAAATAGCATACCTGTCCTTCAATTAATTGTAGAAAGCAATTAATATATCATTTGCTTGTCCATTTCAATATCGTGGATTCCTTAGTTCTGACATCTGTTTATGAATAAAATGCGTCCAGTCGTTTGTAGGTGACGGCTTAATTGTTATAGACGTAAATTCTACCTTTATTTCTGTATTATTCTTGTGTTTTATCTTTTATAACTTAAACGAGTATATATTCTTATACGTTTAAACATCTTTAACAAAGTGAGAATGAGAAAATTGCATCCGAAATAAACAAAGTACGAGAATAAACCGCGGCATTGAGATCTGATATTATCGAGTATCAGATCTCAACGCTATGTATAGACGTTGTAGTGTCTCGAAAACTGAGCTGAAAGTGTGAAACGGGGTATCTTAACAGTAAGTTGTAAAAAATATACAAATATCTACTGGAAGTCGTGTGTTATGAAGATTTACAAATAATACGGTATGTAGGTTGGTAATACGATAAGTAGTAAAATAATAAGGTCTTTGATTTTCACGATATTTAACATATTTTAAATGATTATTCTTATATGGTTATATTTAATATTATAAATTTTGGAAACTCGACGTTTCGAACACTTCGCAGTTCGCGACTGCAAAGTGTTCGAAACGTCGGGTTGACTGACTGACTGCGTGGTCACGGGCAGACTGAGGTGCCATCGATCTATCAAATTTCATTGAGTACGAATTTTTTATGTTTTTGTAGAGTAGGAATCAATTCATACTACCTACACACATTGCATATTAAATAAATGAATAATACACTACATCAAATAAAATTAAATCAGCTTCACGCTGTATCCCGCACACAGTAGGGTAGGCAGAGGGAACCTAGTGTTAAGACACTCCGTTCCCCACTTTCTGCCGAATTCTGGAGGCATTCCGTGTTGAGTCGCAGAACTCAATCCCGTTCTTTGCTTTGACACCAGAGCGAAGAATTGAAAATATGATGATGAGATGAAATATTTACTTAAATTTATTAAGTAAATATTTCATCTCATCAAATGGGGATTGAACCCACAACCAGTCGGATTTACAGTCACACTTTGTGCCCCTGCGCCACGACTGGCCCTTATAAATATAGGTAATAAGCGTTTTACTTATAATTACAAAATCGTTCAGATAATCTCAATTACTCCAATTAAATTGATAATACATTGTTACATAGATTACAAAGTAAAAGCATACATTTTGCGGAAATTAGAACCGTCGTCGTGACAAACGAGGCAGTACTAATTACTATGTCAATGCTAACACTGCTGACCGTTGTCACTGCAAATTGTCGCGGTTTGTAACGCTTACTATACTCTGATAAATATTATATATTTCTAAGTGCTTGGAATATACGGCAAAATTGTCATTTTTTTAGTAGACAACAGTAGTAAAATAAACAACTGGGGTATAAATCGATTTTTTATAAACATTTAGTTAAATTAATTTGAGTATTTATTTTATTTGGTAATCAATTGTATTAGTCTTTTATTTTAAGTTTGAAGTATTTTCTGTATGTGAATGACAGAATCTAGTATTAAACCCGTATTTGCAGTCTAATTTTGTCCTACTGTGCGATAATCGCAGGATTTATGCAATGTAAACATTTCAAATGTTTAAAACAGTGGTTCCCAACCGGTGGTCCGCGGACCACCAGTGGTCCGCAGAAGCCTGAAAGTGGTCCGCGAACAATTTTAATTTTATGACTGGGCATGGTGAGGCGAAGGTTCTGTTTAATTATCACAGTTAATTTTTAATATACCTATATGCATAGTGGTCCCTGCTACCAAGAATGATATAAAAGTGGTCCTTGATCAAGAAAAGGTTGGGAGCCCCTGGTTTAAAAAGATTACATTTAAAAAAAAAAGAAAATTATCTTTTATGAAATTGAACAGCAATAACTACCTATGATACTACTTGCTATTATAAAATAATTTTACAAAGACAGCTCATTGGCTAAAATAATTATAAAACTATAGATTTTTTTAAGATTATACGAACGAGACACGTTTCATGTTAGTTCACGTTAAATATTAGCAATATATAAACTAAGAAGTTTCTATATTTCAATTGAATTTTATCTTCTTGAACCTATGATAATCCATAAAATTATCAGTTGAAATATATAGGCGTCATTCCCGATGTATATTTTAAATAATTTTCTTTAAAATTTTACATATAATATAACAAACAAACCCTTTTACCAGAATACTCTCAAGCTCTCTCTACAAAACTAAAAAATGTACAATAAACAAGAGCCATGGACTATGGTGTTTTATTACCAGTATATGTATGTATGTGTATGAATGCCGGCTTGCCATGACAACTAGCGCGCGTCTCTGCGTGCCGCGTCGTTAATTACACTCTGGAGCGAACCGAAACTATTGTAAATTGGTGTTTGCAATAATTAAGATAGTAATTGTATTATTTGATTTTAAGAATGTTTTATTGCTGTAGTTATATATTTTAGGTAGTGATTTTCTTTTATAAGTTTTGCGCTGTATCCCATGGAGCAGGATGGGCAGAGGGAACCTAGTGCTAAGACACATCGTTTCCCACTGATGTGTTGTGTGTTGAGCGGTGGAAATGAAAGCCGCGCCTTTTTTTTTCGATCCCATGGCGAAAACATGAAAGTATTAAATATTTCATTTGACGTCGAGTGGGAATCGAACCTACAATATGAAGCCTGACTGTAAATACAGTCATCCCGTTTGCGCCCCTGCGCAACAGTAACTAAAATCTCTTAAAGGATAATTAATATTTGTATCGTTTTTTCGAGTGATAACTAATCCTAATATAGTTCCTAAGATATTTAATTACCATAAGTGTGAAACCTTAACAGGTAAATTTAATACCATACCGTAAAGAGAGGTAGCCCTTTATTTAGCAGTGGACGGCGAGAGGCTGAAAAAAAATGTTATTTGGATAAAAAAAAACGATATAATACTAAAGTTAACAAAACTATATTTATATAGCAATAAAAACAACATAAAACAATAGCACTAACTTTTTATATCTGTCCGTCATATTGATCGTTGTTATAAAACTCCCCCTCGGCAAGAAGTCTCGGATTTATCGAAGTTACCCCATGTAAATAAATAAAGTGGCGAATCATGCATTTCTTATAAGAGGTTACCCAACGAGTGAATGGGTTGAAAAAAATCTATTGGTTTCCTATATATAAAGCTTTATTAATATGAAAATATTAAAAAGATGGATTCCAAGCTTGATCGATAATTAATTTAACAGAAGATGAAAAACCGCAGTTTGATTTTACTCGACTACGTGAATTAAAAAGAGGGGTTAGTATTTTGAAGGGTATGTATGCGTGTATGTAAGTTCATCTGTTTCCATGCATCTTTTAAAATATTAGCATTTTTTGACAAATGAGTAAGAGAGAATTGTAATTTGCTTTGTGACGTTATAATAAACTAAATGTGGCACAAAAGTTGTAACAAAACAAAAATTTCACTTCTTCCTATTAGGTATAGCGCGCATTAGTGATTTTTGTCACCGTGACTGTTGCGTTACTGTCACCGTGTACATCACCCTAAATGAAGGTGCGCGCATTTGGATACGTGACAATTGGGTGACTTTTTGTCCGCGGGGGATGGCAACACGTCCTTGACGCAACTGTCACCGAGTCCATAGGTTTGTATGCCCGTGCGCGCATTAGAAACTAAATGTCACCTCCACCTTGCGGTTTCCATACTACTCGTCTTCCGCATAAACAAGAAACAGCAGCGTGCAGCTCCGAATTTTAATTTCAAGAATGGCGTCAATTTCATGTCCAAGGCAAAACGTGTATTTTCATGAAGATGAAATAGACAACGACATACTGATTGACTAAATTGAGTTGAGGCCGTAGCTCTATGACAAATCCCTAAACGATTATTTTTTCTACGTTTGCTTTTTTTTTCTATTTCCTAATATAAGTGCACAGACAACCATCTCTTGGAGATTAATTTTATCAAATGTAAAAAATTTCGTCACTGTCACCGCAAGTGCGCGCAGTAGCAAAAAGCATGGTGACATGACAGTGACAAAGAATTTATTGTCACCCTAACAAAAGTCACCAATGCGCGCTATCTCTTAGAATTCGGGCAGGTGACACACGACCACGACTATCTTTTGAAAATCATATTAAAATCAAATCAGCTTCACGCTGTATTTCGCACACAGCAGGGTAGGCAGACGGAACCTAGTGTTAAGATACTCCGTTGCTCCGTAACTTACTTAAAGTTTAGAGGCATTGCGTGTTGAGTGCTGGAACTCTACGCAGCGCTTTGCCTCGATACCAGAGCGAAGAAATGGAAATATAAATTAAAATAAATATGTAATTTCCTTTAGTGGGCATCGAACCCACAACCAGTCACAATATGTGCCCTTGCGCCGCGACTGGCCAAATCATAATAAGTATATACTAAATTCTTAAAAATATGTCTTGTTTATGTTCTTTATTTAAAGGATCATACATGAGTTTTCAATATTATTTATATTGAAAAATATATATATTAATATGCTAAATTTTATAAACGTATTTCTCTAAATTCAATATTACCTTAAGACCATAAAGCACAATACGAATGAAACAGCACAATAGTCAAACAATTTATCTAAGTCCCAGATTCAATCAGATTAAAACACATTTAACATTGGATAAAAGTTCTATTTGGAAACGGGGCTTTCCCCGTTTCGAAAAGAAATATGGCGCAGGTAGCGGGGTCTCAATACAATCAGCTCCCTTTGGTACCTTTCGCCGCCCATGATTTGATGAGATTGTCGAAAATCAGAATAGCTTGAGAAAAACTTAGTCTATAGCCTGTAATGGAAATATCGTGTCGGTGACGGTAAATGGTAAGCTGATGTTGAAATACGATTTGGATGTTTTTTTTATATTATAGTATTATAACATAATGTGCTACCATTGGTTGTATAATATTATCATAGGTTGTACTCAACGATGTAAACAACACACATAGTTAAAATAGAAATTTGATAAGAAAATATTGATATTTGATTTGAATCGGCGGAAAGTGGGGAACGGAGTATCTTAACACTAGGTTCCCTCTGTAATTTAATTTTATTTTTCTGAAGAATTTTTATTAATGTTCTCTACAGTAAATTATAGAACGCTGCACGGAAGATTATTTAAAGAAAGGCATGAAATCCTTGTATAGAAAAGCTAAACCCCTTATTAAATTCCACAATTCATGTATGTAATTGAACTTGATGGCTTCACAATGACATGTGTGATAGACGTTTAAAAATGCTTGTCAATTTTCGATCATGCGATTGCAAAATTTTTATAAGCACGGTATAGCAGGGTAGATAGACGTAGCCTAGTGTTAAAACACTCCACCCTCTGGAGGCATTACGTGTTTAGTATCGGAACTCAACCTCGTGCTTTGTCCTCAATACCAGAGTGAAGGAAGAAAATATTAAATATTTCATTTGCTCGAGTGGGCATTGAACCCACAACCTGTCGAGTTTACAGAGACACGGTTGTGCCCCTGTACTATTTATAGGCAAGATCACAGTTTAATATTGAAGGGGGTGCAGTGAATGAATATTTTTTTATATAGGGGTCAAAACGAGAAAATATAAAGACAAATCAATGCATCAGTTCATAATGTTTTATAGCTTACTGATTAGATACTGATATGATAGTCTATTAAACATGGGTCTAGGCCCAATTCGGATAAATTTTTGTGTTGGTAATGTTGATGATTATTAAAAAAAAAAATTTTTTTTAGTTTACTTGCAAGGTTGACTTTAATTGAAAGTGAATTTAATGAACATAACAGAACAAAGTGTGGTAATAACAGAAGATAAATAAGTTTAAATGATTTTCACAACGCTGCCTATTACTTTTTAGCGTAAATTTCCGAAAACTGTGTAAAAGACATGATTTGGACACTAGCTATTTATAACAGCTGTATTGTTACTGTTTTTGTAATACAATGAAATATAGTATCATAGTATCCATTGCTAGGAGTTCGAACAGCGAAGAGGCGGAGCGGGCCAGCTAGTCTATTTGTCAACATCATTCCGATTACGTGAACGTCGTCCAAATAAATTGTATCCAGTTTAAAGACTGCTAGATTTGCTTTGGAAAGGATGTTTGCATCATTGTTTAAATTGTTTATAAATGGTTGATTATTTGTAAGATATTTTCAGCTATCTTTATTAAGTGAGAATATAGGTGACTGAAAATTAATAACATCGTATAGGAAGAAAGAATAGAAACTCACCATTGCTAGCTATAATATAGTGTTACATTCAGATATTGTCTTGTTCAAAATAACTAATTCTGTAGAAATGGAAAGATAATAATCGGTTACATAAGCTCTGTTCCTATACCAAATAATATAAGCATAACTATAGTTATGATTATGATATTTGATATAGAAGGACCGAGGCCACACCTTGATTTTAAATAGAAATATCTAATTACCAAGCCATTAGCATTTAATACAATCAAATACAGAAGATGGCTTAATGTACCTATTAATATTTATGAAACACTTGTATTAATAAAGCTAGGAAAATCGAGAATACTCGAAGATTGGAGGACAAAGTTCGATGATAAGTTCTGCCACTTATAACGCTGTGTCTTAGTAGACGGAGTGTCTTAGCTTTAGGTTCTCACTGTCTTTCCTGCTATATACGAAATGAAACTAGAAAATAACACTTTTTTGTCACAGGGATTTCTGTATCGTATGGAAGAATATGTTCACACTATAAAATGATTCTGTTCCAATGCAATTCGAAAATATCTCCATCTGTAGCCAATTTCAGAAAATAGACAAACTATATCACTTTATAACACATTCCAAGCATACATGTATAAGTGCTGTGTTCTGACTTTTACTATAGCTAGAGAGATATACGTAGGTCATATGTTTTAAACAATTTTGATCCTATTTTTTTTTATATTTTTAAAGTATTTTTGATCCTATTTTTTAAATATGTATTAATATGGATATTAGTCTTACAGTACCTAAATAAAATTGCTGTTTATATGTGAGATTGGAGAAATCTTTAATAATATGACAATAATTTCTAATGAGATTAGTTACGGATTAATTGGTAGCTTTGTTAATATAAGTAATGAAACTTAGCGTAGTAGTAGATTACAAATAATTAATATCTAACAAGAAACTAAAGTTGTGTGGTGAAAGAGATATATTGTCCATAACAGTTACAAAGTCGCAGATGGCTCAGATGAAGCTTAATACATAATTAATACATAGAGGATGTGCTATTATTGAAACCAAATATTGTTTCGAATTGTATGAATGATATAATTAATTTTCAAAGTGATTTTAGATGTTTTTAAGCCTAGAAAGACAGTCTACGCCATATTGACATATCCATTTTATAAATATTACTTTCTCTTATTAAATATCGCGAATCTATCGTTGTGCTATTGGAACATCTCATTGGTCATTAGAATCTTTCGTAAGACGTTTGTATCATTAACAAACGCCTCACGAAAATATTATATTTTGTGATAAATAAAAACGGATATTTTATTCAATATTATACATATGTCCCGATCTATGATGAAATAAAAGATATGCGTCAACATTACGCATGAACGTACTTAAATTCATGATCTTTAACGTACATAAAAATATCTTTTTAGGGTTAAGTTAAGAGACAAATGTATATAGTTCAATTGTTAAAGTTTTTGCATATTGTTTTAATTAAAATTTTAAAATATGCACGAAGGTTTAGGTTCGAATTTCACGAAATACTTCGCCTATCCAAAAAGTCGCATCAAAGTGCGGCTTTGGGTTCTGCCATTCAGTAAACAATGAAAAACAGAAATCAGAATATGAAAACACTATGAAACTAACATACTAATAAAATTGTAACTTATCACTGTCTGCGCATAGAAGTAAATGAGTTAAAAAAAATGTCAATTGAATTATTGCTACAAAATAAGTATTTTATTTAATTGGCTGAAACTTAAGTTGTCAAAGTTATATTGTCTGTAAAATTATAATATTATTAAAACATAAAAGTAATTTAAATGGAAAAAAATATAATTTTGTAGTATAAACCATATACTATATCTATTATCTGCTCAAGTATATCAATAGATATTTTCTTTGTACTCTTTAAATTCTAGAAAAACCTACATTACCTTTTTCAACATACAATATTATGGGCCACAAAAAGTTGTTACATTATTTACACCAACCGTATTGAAACCTTATAAAAATCCTTTCGTAAACTGAATATTTTCACGCATATTTACCCATAGTGATGGGTCAGAAAGCCGATTATCGGTCGCTTAAGGATACGAAAGAGCTTTTGCGTGTAATCCACTAATATGAACGACTTATGAGGGATCTAACTTATAATGATTATATCAATCTAATATATTTTCATATACTTTAGTAGTAGTTGACGTGGTTTAACGAATAAGTAATACATTATGTTCAAAGTACAGAAAGTAATAAAAAGGATTTTCAGTAATAAGTTTCTATTTATAAATATATGTTACTTTTAATATAGGTTTTTTTCCGGAAAAAATGATGGCTACCGTTGAATATATAAGAACAAATTGTTACATGTTGTAGTTTTTACAGACCAATCGGGCCACCCGTGATGAATGGGAAAAATTATATTCAATTTTAAAAAAAAACTAAAAATATATAAAAAAATATATTAAAACCTTACACATATAACTCTCAGAGGTTGCACAGGTTTTTCTTATTATTCTGAAAAAATGAAAATAGTGCTTGAAAAGGATGTTAAAGACTAGAGAAATTACTTTTACATTTTCTTAAACTGACATTAAGCTTAATTTAAATTTCTGCTAAAACTTATTAAAGTATAGCAAGAACAGTCTTCAATATACGTATATATTAATAAACATAGATAATAAGCTGGGGATTGAATGCTCACTGTTGCATTGACAATCCTCCTATCTCCCAGTCTCACGCTTTTCTGCTGTGAATTATCCAATAAATTTCATGAAAATTTATGGCTGAAGTAACTGATGTATGAAAATTAAAGATAAAATAGAAATATTTGTTTGCAATCATCGTCTATTAAGCAGATTAATATTATTAATAACATTTTATTTTTTAGGTAAAATTTATTTCAAGAAAAAAATCGCAATGTCCGGTCTGGTTTCTTTATTTTTCTTTTTAGCCTTGAACTTTTTTTTGTTTATCCCAAAATATATTATGTAGAAGAGGATTTAAAAAAAAATATACAGCCCTCCGAAGACACACAGCGCAATGCTTACTAAATGAATAAACGTAAATTTAGTGTTATTTCATAGCCTATGTTGATTTTTCTATAGCTACTCAATTCCACAGAAGTTTCCGGTAATATATTTACTTAGGTCAGACCCAAAACGCTAAAAGAGTATATTTTATTTATGCTAGACCCAGAACACTAAGACAACATAACCTAAAAAAATATTTTCAAATTATTATATTTCTTTTTTTTTTCAGCTTCACGCTGTATCCCGCACACAGCAGGCTAGGCAGAGGGAACCTAGTGTTAAGACACTCCGTTCCCCACTTTCCGCCGAATTCTGGAGGCATTGAGTGCTGAGTGGCGGAGCTCAACGCCGCGCTTTTCCCCAATTTATTATCAAAATATTATATTTCAATAACAAATTAATCGTTCAAATTCACGCTGTATCCCGAACACTGCAGGGTAGGAAGAGGGAACCTAATGTTAAGACACATTAATCGTTATCGTGTAAAAATGAAATAATTGAATGGAATTACACAAATTGATTAAATAAATTAATTGAAAAGGTTCCCCATACAGCACCACGTGACATGATTACCCTAATCTCGTCGACTCGTTAACGAATAAAACATTTACAAGGACCGGGACGCGCCGTGAATATTAAACTTACCACCTGAAAGTTTATTTAATTAGCAAATCTTGACAGATGTATAAAATTATAATGGAATACATGTTCTAAGGGTCTCGTTTAATCATTACAATCATTGATATGATGATATGATAAATATTTTATAGTGATAGTATAAGTTGCGAGAACATTTTTGTGATTTAGGTATGAATAAAGTAACGTAGTGTCTTTTTTTACTTTTTAATACAAATATTTATTAATAATTGAGGCCAGTCGTGGCGCAGCGGTACGAAGTGTGACTGTAAAACCGACTAGTTGTGGGTTCGATCCCCACTCGAGGAGATGAAATATTTACTTAAATTTATATTTCCATTTCTTCGCTCTGGTGTCGAGGTTGAGCGCGGCGTTGAGTTCTGCCACTCAACACGCAATGCTTCCAGAAATCGGCAGAAAGTGGGGAAAGGAGTGTCTTAACACTGGGTTCCCTCTGCCTACCCTGCTGTGTGCGGGATACAGCGTGAAGCTGATAATAATAATAATAATAAATTTAAATGTAAATTTGAACGTAGTGAGATTTGAACCCGCGCCTTTGAAAACCATTGAAGCGTTCTGACTAACTAAACCATACGTCTTTCCTGAGTGGCGGAACTCAACACCATGCCTTTGCCACGATACCTGAGTGAGGAAATGAAAATATTAAAAAAATATTTTCCTTAAAATGAGAATCGGAACCACAACTAATTGCGTTGTGTCCTTGCGCCATGACTTGACTAAAAAGTATTTATTATATTTTTGTAAGTATTCATGTTTAAAAAAACATAAACACTAAAATATATATTTAATGCTGAAATAATTTAATGTTATAGCGAAAGAGTAAGAAAAATACTGTAAGATACCCATTTAATATTATCAATAAATATTAACATATTACACAAGAATGGTAAAACACACTTCAAATCCTTTTAAAGTGCAACAGCTAAAAAGCATACAGTTTTAAAGTGGCGTACAGTGAGTCGTCAGGACTCTCCGCGTTTCACGGGAATCCCATTAGAATAGCGCATCCTTTTCATCCCTCTCGCTTAGCAAAAAATATTCGAAATATTTGAAAACGAAAACTTTAAAACAATGCATCCCTAGAGTGATAAAAATATTTTAAGCTATAATTTTTTTTATGTTTTACTTGTGAATATGCTCTTTATTATTATTATGGTTTCGAATGATACTGGAACAAATTTTCAAATTTATTACTCTTAAATTCAGATTGTTCAAGTGTATGTAATTTAGAATACTGATTATTATAATATAGGTAATATTAATTAAGGCAAACAGGCAATTTTATTAAAAATATTTGTTCCGGGTTCTATTATATTGATAAATGTCGCCAGAAATAGATTTTCTCAAGTAGTAGTTGAGGCCAGGGGTAAAACCGACTGGTTGTGGGTTCGATCCCCACTCGAGGAAATTAAATATTTACTAAAATTTATATTTCCATTTCTTCGCTCTGGTGTCGAGGACAAGCGCGGCGTTGAGTTCTGCCACTCAATACGCAATGCCTCCAGAATTCGGCTGAAAGTGGGGAACGGAGTGTCTTAACACACTAGGTTCCCTCTGCCTACCCTGCTGTATATATATATATATATATATATATATATATATATATATATATATATATATATATATATATATATATATATATATATATATATAGATATATATATATATATAATATATATATATATATATAGATATATTATAAAATGTACCTCAACTCATCTCCATAACCAAGAAATAGTAAGATATTTACATCATTTACATTCGTATACGCACTCCTCTAAGTGGATATGTTACGTAATCACGACTCGAAACGAATTAAATTAAGCCTTATTAGAGGAATCGCTTTTAGATCTAACTTTGAAAGCTCAATCGTTGAATTCTTAAGATGTTATGGATTATTTTATGATGTTGTCAGAGCTTAATGTTTTAGGTAAAATATATTCATGTAAAAGGGTATAAATTAAATTAGCTTCACGCTGTATCCCGCACACAGCAGGGTAGGCAGAGGGAACCTAGTGTTAAGACACTCCGTTCCCCACTTTCCGCCGAATTCTGGAGGCATTGCGTGTTGAGTGGCAGAACTCAACGCCGCGCTTAACCACGACACCAGAGCGAAGAAATGGAAATATAAATTTAAGTAAATATTTCATCTCCTCGAGTGGGGATCGAACCCGGTCGAAGTCGGTTTTGCAGTCACACCTCGTGCCGCTGCGCCACGACCGGCCTCATAGTATAAGTTATAAATATATTTATTTTTAAGCTCGCTCATATGTATTATGTTTTCAAATCACTTATAGAAATAGTTACTGCGAGTAAGTAATTCAAATATAATATTAAAAAGCTATAATTCTTATTGAGTTTAGTGAATTATTGATTATGTTCATTTCCTCGTTCTGGTACCAAAGCAAACCATGGCATTGAGTTTCGCTACTCAAAACGCAATTCGCCGAGGATTGGGCTGGGATTGAGGAACGGAGTGTCTTAACACTTGATTCCCTTTGCTTACCCTGTTGTAGGCGGTATATAGACGGAAGCCGATTATTAAAATAAAATTTTCCTATTAAAGAAAAGAAAAAAAAACACTTATTTTTAATATTTTTTAGTGTTTCCCCACTTCTCATTTGAGGAAAACATTTTTTTTTATTTTGTCCTTTCTTCACTCAGATTTCGTGGCAAAGGCACGGTGTTGAGTTCCGCCACTCAACACACAATGCTGCCGAAATTCAGTGGAAAATGGGTTGACTTAACATTAGGCGCCATCTCCTTCTTCTTCTACCTCTGTGATGCTGAAAAAAAAATTAATACTTATATTTGACTTTTATTTTAGTAATTTAATTTTATATCAATGTTCAGTAAGTAGGAGACAAAATTAAAAGCTACTATTAATCTTCAAAATATTTTACATACTTTATTTTAAGTTTCAAATATAAACACAGCAACAATTGCGATTCCTAAATAAAAAGATTTGTGTAACAAAAAGCTATAAAAACTTGAAATTGCTCTTGGCCTATTGTTACAGTCTCCAAGCTGAAGTGCTCTTATCCACCAGACAATATGCATATTCACCGCACCTTTACAATACGTGAGTACAACGATGGAGTATTCATATACGAGTACTATATACTATATCCATGATATGTATATAAACATTTAAAAAATAAATCAGCTTCACGATGTATCCCGCACACAGCAGGGTAGGCAAAGGGAACCTAGTGTTAAGACACTCCGTTCCCCACTTTCTGCCGAATTCTGGAGGCAGAGCGAAGAAATGGAAATATAAATTAAGCTAAATATTTCTCATATGGCCACGACTGGCCATATATATTATTATATATTTAAGAATAAAATATATTCTTTAAAATGAAAAATAGTAATACACAGAGGAAAATTTGTGTTGATAATAACAGTTTTTTTTTAGGAAATTGGTATTAGAATGCTTTTATGTTTCATTAAATTCAATTTTTTGCGATCTTGGCTTCTGTTATTAGTTAAACACCATTGAAAAACGTAAGATATTCGTCTTTAAAATGTTCCGATTTTATAGGATAGACGTAGAAGGCTGGCGTACATATAAGTGTAGTGACATAATATCTCCTTCTCCACTAACTTAGATATTAGATAAAGAAATAATAAAGAGACGGTTTTAAAAGTAAATCCACATCGAAGTGGGAATTTCAGTCGTAGTCGTAGTCGTGTACCATGTGTAAACCACCAACTGTATATTATACATCTCTGTATTAATAGACAACAACATACTAGATATATATATCACTACAATATCACATACAACATTTACGTAGTATCGTGAGTTAAGGCAGCTTCTTAATACGATATGTAACGATTTCCAGCGTATGGCATCTTCCAATAACAAACTGACTCGAACCACCTCGAACCGTTAAAACAAACCCCACAAGGTCTACTTAAATGCCATTTATATTCATATCACCATGTATTTACATTTCATCCCGCAAGTACCGTTCGTGGAAAGACCTTTTTCTAAGGGCTTCTGCTTTTGCAGTGAAATCCTTCGGTAAATGGATATAGGTAAAGGACTAATCAGAAAGCTTGGATATATTTGTATGAAAGTATTTGTATTGTAAATCTCAACTTGATTATGTTAATGTATTTATTATTATTATTAACAAAATGATATATTTTTTCGAGTATATTTATGCCATATTTAAGATAGATTTAATTTTCAATCAATGTATTCGGATTTAATTAGCTATCCCGTCAGAGTGTGAAAATGTGTAAAAAAAATTATTAAAAAATTAAGTCAGCCTCACGCTGCCTTCTACCAACCTTCTATCCTAGACAGAGGCAATCTAGTGTTAAGACACTCTGTTACCCACTTTCCGCCGAGTTCTGGAGACATTGCGTGTTGAGTGGTGGAATTCAGCGCCGCACTTTGCCTCGACATTAGAACGAAGAAATGAAAATATAAATATAAATAAATATTTCACTTCTTCGAGTGGGGATCGAACCCATAGCCGGTCGATTTTACAGTCACACTTTGTACCCCTGCGCCACAACTGGCCTCAAATGAAAATGTGTAATAAAAAATTAAATGAAACGAATAGTATATAATACATCAAGAAATATATGATATATTAATTTTTAATAGTTTTGTGTTACCTCAATTTTTATATTTTCGTACATGCTTTTATTTTGATATAGAAAATAGTGAGACGTCACTATAATCTTTAATTTAAAGAAATTGCACAGTACGTAGTGAAACACAATGCTTCTATGTTGTAAATATAGACATTCGCTTGATTGCAATTTGAATCTACAATAGCCGTGTTCGCTTTAATACTTCTTAGCTGTGTCATTAAAATGCTGTTAATGAAATGTTTAATGTTAGTACATTTTCTAATATTCTAATATATATATTTTTATATTGATGACATGATCAAGTAAATTTAATTTCTAATCAGGACAAACATACATATTAAGTATGCATATAATAAATTTGAAAAGATATTGAAAGCTAAACGTATTTTTTATTATTTTTTTCTATATTTACACTATATTCTGCATGTACACAAAGTATGTAACCTAGTGGAAAATATATTTGGAAATTTATTTAGATTTTTCTTTAATATATGTATATTAATAATGCGGCTATGTCATATACGTATATCGACTATATCTTCACTATATGAATCTGTATAACATATGAGTAGCTACATTATCTACAACCAACAAGAACTATTTATTCAGAAGAGCCTCATACAAGACAAGACCGATATGAATATTGCATCAAGAATTTAATATTACCGATAAGCAGTTGAAATATTTCGCGATAGAATGTTATAACAGAAAATAACTTAGTGGCTCGATTTATTTGGTTCGCCATATTGAACTTTAAAGGGAGTATACATTCGAGTTTATTGGTTAAGAAAATTGTAAAAAAATTAATAATAATAATAATAATCAGCTTCAAGCTGTATCCCACATACAGCAGTGTTAAGAACCTAGTGTTAAGACACTCCGTTTCCCATTTTCTGCTGAATACTGGAGGCATTGCGTGTTGAGTGGCAAAACTCAACGCCGCCGTAAAGAAATTAGCTAATAATTATTTGAATGTTAGGTGTCAAATACTATATGTGATTGTAAATAAATTGTTTTTAGCTTATCAAATCTCTAAAAAAGTGCGTTAAAACTAAGCTTAGCTAGCTAGCTAGAGCTTTCATCGGATACCTCACATGAACTAGTGACTTTAATATAAAATTTAGCCCCCTTAATTATGCCCTTAATTAGCCCCATTAATTATGGCTATAATTTTTTAGGATTTAACCACAAATATATAGTTTTTTGAGATTTTTTCCTGTAGATGCTAGTTGCCAAATTTCATAATTCTAGGTCAACCGGAAGTACTTAACCTGTTAATTTTGATTCATTTAATAACGTCGAGATACGCGTTTTCTGGCGGTAATTTTTTCAAAAGTATACTTAGAAAAACTATTTTTTCGGGAAATTAAGAGACCGTAGAAGTAAGTATATATCTAATTTAAATTTTAGCTCGATATCTCCAAGCGTTTCTGAAGTAAAGGCTCTTGACTAACAGACAAACAGATGAATGGACAGACGGACGTACAATGAAGTGATCTTCTAAGGGTTCCTTTTTTCCTTAACAGGTACGGAATCCTGAAAAACAATATAAATCAATCAATATAATAATATAAATCAACAATATAAATCAATAAATATCAGTCAATTATATTTTAATACTGTAGTCTTTGTTTCGAATTATAAAACAACGATATAAAACTTAAACCGCACATTAAATATAGTAAAAGAGATTTAAAATAAAACACAAAAAAAGAGAAAAAACGAGACTACCAGTTACCCATATCGTTGGAAGGTGATAATGTATTTAAGGCAATATTACTTACAAGGAAACATCGTTACAAAAGCAATTTCGGCATCGCATATTGGCTATTAACGGATGTTGGTGATGTTTTTGAGTTTTGCTATAAGGATGTTAAAACTTATCACGTTCATACGCAGCTAGGTATTTAAAACTTTATAATAGTAGTAGAAGTCAACTTGTTATATATAGATATGATTTTTAGTAATATATAAATTCAGCAAGTAGCAATTATACAGCATATTAAAGATATCTTCTATATAAACATTAAATATATTTATCGTTTTTTGTATTACTGTGCAATCAGTGAAAATCTAAGAAAAAGTATTAGGTAAATGTTAACATCGTCATTATGTATCCAGAATGAATAGAATTAATATTATTTCTATGTTATATTGAAGATAAATATGTGGGATGAATATTTAAAAAAAAATATTTTCGCTGTGGTGTCGAGGCAAAGTGCGCAATGCTTCCAGAATTCGGCAGAAAGTGGGGAACAGAGTGTCTTAACACTAGGTTCCCTCTGCCTACCTTGCTGTGTGCGGGATACAGCATGGAGCTGATTTATTTATTATTTTATTTATTATAAGTATAATTTTTCTTGCAAAAAATTATAAATATACAGCCGTGGTGCAGGGACACAAATTTGTGATTGTATACGCGACGGGTTGTGGATTCGATTCCCACTCGAGGAAATTAAATATTATACATTTTCATTTCTTCGCCCAACATTCAAAGCCTCCATCAATTCGGCTGAAAGTGGATTGCCTTAACACTAGGCTTCCTGTGCCTATCTTGTTATAGGTGGAATACAGCATAAGGCTGAAAAAAAATTATACACAGACTAACTAAATTTGTTGTAGTACCTAGAAGTAAAAACTAAATACTTTTATACTAATTTACACGCGCCCTGAATGTTCCCAACTCAATTTTGGTACAAAAATATGGCAAGTTAGCAAATCGTCAGCACACCTGCGCATGAATAACGTTTCTCCATTTTCCCCTAATACCTTTAATAAATCTAAGGAAAGTTGAGAACATATTCATATGTAAAATATATTATTACCAACGAAATTTATGTTTTAAATGGATAATTATATGAAAAGTTATATAAAATATTGTTAGAGGCCGTTGTTGCGCAGTGGCACTGTCAAAAAAATTTTCATTTCTTCGCTTTGGTAACAAGGCAAAGCGCGGCGTTAAGTTTCGCCACTCAACACGCATAGCCTCGAAAATTTGGCTTGGCAGAAGGTGGGAAAGAGTGTCTTAACACTAGACCTCCTCTGCCTACCCTGCTACATACAGGATACAGCATGAAGCTGAAAAAAAAATTAAGTTGTTGTTTAACAACTGTTTATTATTTTGGTAATTTTGTATGAAACTTACATGATTTAAAACCTAGTGCACTTGGATATCGAATGACGTGCGTTCAAAAACACTATAAAATAAAACATGGATCGTCATAAATAACATGTACATGTTAACGAAATTATTTCACAAATGTGACATTTTGCTTATTACATTTTGGCCAATGCAGAGTTTGTGAATAATTAAAATTGTTGAAATGTATGTATGTATGTATGGACGTCGACCGCATTATTTTAATATCAGCTCTATTAGGGCTATGAATAATAGTCACCTATTTCAATTATTGAATTAAAACAACAAATTGCTATCATTATTTTAATATTTAATACACTTATTTAGTTTGAAAAATATTTTTGGTATGAGTTTCGATGTGTTCGGCCAATGTAAATTGCAGTTGCCAAATCTGTGGTCGTTTATGAACAGGATCGAAATACAGGGAATGCGGTGTTTTTCTTTTTTTATGAATGATTTTTTTATGATTTTTTTTTATTTTATAAAAATTCCAACGATACATGATATGAAAATTCTTGATGAAAACATTGATTGAAATCTTAAGTCTATATCTATATATAATCTATGTAAAAATATATTGGTTGTATCTGGTACTACATGCTACTATGAAAATGATTATCTTATCCTTATATCTAATAATATGAATAAAGCCTTTCACAAATATATCTATATATATAAAAGGACTTGTGCTGACTGACTGAGGTAAACGCACGCAAAGCCGTAACCGCTGATGGTAGAAACGTGAAATTTGGGCAGATGTTTATTTTCATATTCTGGACATCCACTAAGAAGGGAATTTGAAAAATTTTAACCCTAAAGGGATGAAATTGGGGTTGAAAGTTTGTATGGAAAAAAAAATTAATCTGTACCGATTTTTATAAAATTTGAAATTCAGACTCTTATAAATATTTCAATGAACACGTGTTTCATGGTTTTTAAAAATTTACCCCCCTAAGGGTACAAATAAGGGATTAAAAGTTTATATAGAAAAATCTTTAAATTGCCACCGATTTTTATAAAAATTTAAATTCAGACTGTTAAACATATTTTATTGAACACGTGTTTCGTGGTTTTTTTAGAATTCACTCCTAATAAGCGGGCGAAGCCGCGCGCGCCCTCTAGTTGATTTATATTTATATGCATAATTATTTTGGTTGTTTACGTCGGAATTATTTAAATTAAACGAATCGGTGTATTCGTTTTAATATAATGATGAACAACGTAATGTAAAAAATTGTGCCATATTGCAAACAAATTTGTATATTAAATAAGTAAAAAATTAAATGAAATCAGCTTCAGTCGGTTTTACAGTCACACTTCGTGCCCCTGCGCCACAACTGGTCTAATAAGTAAAAATAACCTAAAATAATTGGATAAAAAATTATTATATAGATAAACTACTAAACTGATCTTAATGTTCATCGTTACACTATTTATTAATATCAACATGAATGTGTAATATATTTTCAAAATAATCAAAAATAAAGTCCTAATGGTAATGTCGATAATGGGAACACAAGTATTAAAAAAAATCTTACTATAATTAGGTAATTGACTTAAAAAGAAGAAAAAAAGGAAAGAAAACACTCGAAAAGTATTCAATTGTACCTCAAAGCCTCGCATCACCCATTAATCATAGGTACAACATGTTTTTTACTACCAAAGGGTGCTTTTGAATGGCACCCCTTCCAAATATTGGTTTTTGTCCTAGCGTCCAGTAAGAGCAAATCCTTGTTTTTCCATTTATAATACGCGCACGTTCGCGATATCTTCACGTGGAAGCCTTTACTATAGTGCATTATATCACAACGTCATTAAGCCCTGAATATAAAGTGAGGGAATGACAAAACAGGAATTAATTTCAGATATGTCGCACGGTACGTTGAACACCCTAGTGTGGACATACGATCGTTTCAATTAGTTTATAGTACGAGTTTACTATTAAAACCATAATTGTACTGTAATATGTTACACTAAAAAATAAATCATTTATAAAAAAAAAAAAAGTAAAAAGTATACTAATAAGAAGCATTATGTTTCGCGCTTCACAAGCACCATGTTTCGGTTTCTAAAGACATTTTCATACACGGTATATATATGAAAATATAAAGAAAATAAAAAAAACAATAATTATATTTTTAAGCTTCTTAAAAATTGTAATTATTATTAGGGTTCCGTACCTCAAAAGGTAAAAACTGAACCCTTATAGAATCACAGTGTTGTCCGTCTGTCCGTCTGTCAGGAGTATTTATCTCTATCTGAAATTAATATCAAATATTCACTTCAGCACAGACACAATCAATGTGCTTCAGTACAGAAACAATCAAGCTTCTAAGTTAACACAATCAAAAGATGCGTTTATGCATCTTTTTTGCTGTATTTTGTATGAAATTCGTCGAGTTAATAAAGCTTGTAGAGTACTTTATAAAGAAAAAATCCAATATACGAAAATTTATCCATATTTCATAGAAAAAAATATTTCAAACTTATAGTCAACTGAACAGACTATCCAGAAATTGGTGCGGTCGCATTTGACAGGTTTTTTTGATTGTCAGATTCATAATATCTATTATCGATATTTCTGTCTATAAAAATCAAAATCGAGATAATTATTTTTAATATTTTTAAAATCAATCCACACCAAGTTGCAGCCACGACTCAACCGAACTTTAGAGCCGTGTGTATCTAACAAGTGCGATAACAGCCGCGTCTGCGGGGAATGTGAGGAAATTCGCTCAATTATGTATCCCCAACAGCTTTTTAGCTTGTTTATCAATCAATCTACGATCTGTGATAACCGCACCTTATATAAATAAGTGGTATTGTACTAATGCGTTTAGTATTGGTACACTTATTATTCAATTATGTTGATAAAGTTAATTTGATTTGTAATGGTTACTTGCTGTTTTTGTGAGTTATTACTTATCAAGAGTATTTAATGATAATTTCGTTTAGAAATTACCAAAATTGAATACTATGTTGAAGCCAGTCGTAGCGTAGGGGTACAAAGTGTGTGTGTAAATGTGATAGGTTGTGGGTACCATTCCCGCTCGAGGAAACGAAATATTTAATGTTTTCTTTTTCTTCGCTCTCGTGTCGAGGCAAAGTACGACGTTAGTTTCGCCACCGAACAAGCAATGCTTTAAGAATTTGGCGGTAAATAGCCAACGGAGTGTTTTAGCGCTAGGTTCCCTTTGTCTACACTGTTGTGTGGCGGGATATAGCGCAACACTGTAAGTCTGAAACCCGGAAACTACTTGCAGATTTTTTTTTATTTTCTATAGAATATAACTAAATAAAATTTTAAAATAAAATATGTTCTAATATATATTTCTAAAATCAACGTACCTATTGTTAATTCAATTAATTGGAAATTTATTGAATGTGATGCACTTTGAATAGAATTATGAATTAATTTTCATTACTGGCGGGCGCTTTAGCGACTCGTAAACATTGAAATTTAGGCCAAATAACCGACTTTACATACGATTTTATTTGCGCACAAAATGTAATCTCAATAATTGGATTTATATGTAAATGTATCTATTTACTACCGGCATTTATCGAATGTTAATTTTGCCGAATCCAATGCTTAATACACAACTTTAATGCTAGATAGCGTTCCGCGATAAAATATTTTTGTGAGTTTTTGTATATTAATAATAATAATAAATAAAGTTGAATTATTGTCCACTTTATGTAGATTTTATGATTTGTTACATTAAAAGTGTAAATAAATCATAAAATAACACAATAATTTTTCGTATATAATAAAGCATAACATTATAATTATAGTTTTGTATATTTTTTTTTATCTTAGTGCTTATTGTATTGTAAAAGTGTTATATTTTATAATTTCCTTTTGATGACATTAATATATTTTTTAGATTATATGCCACAGATAACATTATCAATATATTCCGCCACTGTATGGTGGAATATACCTCTGAAAGAGTCCCACTTTCAAATTAGTTAGTAGGCATAATGTCTTAACTACATATTAGACTAATAGTCTTCTAAATTTCTGCTTTGCTAAAATGACGTAGGTCTGGGGTTCTGGAATCTTGTGTTATTATGAATTTCTATGTATTACAAAATGAATGTTACATAAAACTTAAAAAAAAAATCTTCAAAACAGCAAGGTTTAAAAATTAATTTAAAATCCCTACGTAAGTAGCGAAATTTGTAGAACACCCTTGAATTTTTCTGCTCAAGATATTATAGTGAGATACCAATTAGAACTGCTCTTAAAACGTATAGTTGGCGCTTGTAGTATGTACATGTATACATGCGAGTATATACAGCGTGTTTGGTTATTGCGACACGCGACTGACACGTGCCACGAGGAGAACACGTCATTAGGTACCTTCCCCGAGGAACACTTGGTTTTTTATTGACTTTTTGGTTTTGTCGCACTACTAGCTATGTTTTATAATTTTTAATTTTATATTTAAATGTTATTTTTTTAATAATTAATACATAAAATTTCGAATTAGATTGTAAATAATAATTTTCTATTATTAAATGGACATAATCAAAATTTGCAAATAACGAAATCAAATATTTAAATTGATTATTTTTGTTTTTCTGTCGACGAATATATTTTCTTCTTAAATTAATTATGTATAACGATATGATGTTTTAAATTTATGTTCGTGTAATGCAATTGATGAAATACAACAATAATTTGCAAAATATTTTGTACCATACACCAAAAGAAATAAGAGGGGTGAATTTTAAAATCTCAACTGTAAAATCTCAAGTGCGTCTTTTAAGTAATAAATATGAAAATATTGAATTTTGATGATGATGATGTTTTTTTTTTATTTTTAAGCATCTCCACGTTGTATCACGCATACAGCAATGTAGGCAAAGGGAACCCAGTGCCAAGACATTCAGGTTCCCAAGTTCCGCCAGGTTCTGGAGGCATTACATGTTGAGTGGCGAAACTCGACGCTGCGATTCAAGACCAGAGCAAGAGAATTAAAACATTAAATATTTCATTTCCTCGAATGGAAATCGAACCCACAACCCGTAGCGTTTACAGTCCATAGTTGTACTTTTGATATATTATCATTCTAAGAGTAATTTAGGCAAGGCAGTTTCATTAAATAGAATACTTATATTGTATAACAGTATATGTAAAAAAACAGGTTAAAGCATATATTCCAACAATCCATATCCACGTTTAACTGCAAACCAAAAAAAAACCTAAATTGTCAGAAATAGTTATTGATAAATCAGAAATTATTATTTAATTTTACGCTGTTTTTAATAGTTATAATAAATACAAAAAAATGTATGTTCTCTGTTTACTGTATAAGTTTTTTATTTTTTCTCTTTTTTAAGTTAATTTCATACAGTCAAGTCAGCCTTTAAGTGCGGTATACAATTTATAGTGTAGACTCTTAAGATTATTTTTGTTTTTAGCATTGGAATTATAATTATATACAACGTTGGATTCCTA
The DNA here is from genome assembly GCA_021202915.1 of Heliconius himera. NCBI lineage: Eukaryota > Metazoa > Arthropoda > Insecta > Lepidoptera > Nymphalidae > Heliconius > Heliconius himera. The sequence goes on from JAJHJA010000302.1 coordinate 266,793, forward strand.
CGAAATAAATAAATAAATAACTAAACAAAAATAAAATATTTTCAATCATTCAAAGTAAGCTTTCGAATTCCTTTCACATTAGGGGGGGTTTAAGATACAGTAACGACTTACATTTGTCAGTGCCATCAAGCCGACTCATGATGGTATTCCATCCATCGTGTCACCTGAAAATCTTGATTAATTACTAACTGCCCAACCTATTTGGGATCACTATCGGGTATATTATATGGGCTGTAAGTATATAGTATGGAGATTACACGCTCGTTAGATGAATATTATGTTATTAATATCTAAGTGATAAGTGAGGCCAGTCGTGGCGCAGGGGCACAAAGTGTGACTGTAAAATCGATTGGTTGTGGATTCGATCCCCACTCGAGGAAATGATGTATTTATTTAAATTTATATTTTCATTTCTTCGCTCTGGTGTCGAGACCAAAGCGCGTCGTCGCGTTCCACCAATCAACACGCAATGTCTTAAAAATTCGGCATGATGTGAGAGCATGGCAGTGCGTGGCATTCAGTTCCACCACTCAACAAGCAATGCCTCCAGAATTTGGCGGCAAATAGAGAGCAGAGTGTCTTAGCACCAGGTACTACCTGAGGGATACAGTGTAAAGCTAATAATATAAAAAAAAATTCTATATATTACAATTGGAAAGGTCACACTATAGGTTATATTTTGGTAATTGTAACAAAATCACAGATCAATTCAGAAGGTAAGATTTTTTTACAATTTAATACATATATGTAAGAGTAATCATCAATCGTCACCAGAGTCTTATATTTTTAAAAAGGTTAACTTATATACTTAAGTTTTCAAATTTTAAATTTAACAATAAATTTAAAACTCAAAACGCAAATTTTATTTAACCTAGGATAGGTTATCTACAATCTACAACACATTTTTTAAATGAATTAAAAATATTATCACCAGCCAAATTCATATTTATTAATAATCTAATCATCATTAAATGAATTGTTATTCCCCACCACTATAACCAAAATAAGAACACTTATGAAGTGACAACGGAAAGTTTCCTTTCCTGAATAATGGCTGCCGACTTCCGGCGATATATTTCCGCTATCTCCCCGGCAACATGGCGTTCGCGTTTCCGCTTGACCGTTATGGTGTGTTAATCGAGCATTAAGTCTGGCAGATGAAAAACTATCTAAAGACAACCTTTTGGGATGATAATTTCCATATTTATTACTACCTACTTTAATATTAATAAAGGGAGTTTTGTACCACGTTTAGGTTTGGACTGTAGAGTGTATATGTATATGCAAATATTTTTTGATATAGAGATGTTGAAAATTTTGTCGTAATAGGTAATGTCTTTGGATGGGTAGAACATGGAAACTAACACAGCTTCACCTTTCCGCATGTTGCAGGGTAAGCAGAGCCGCCACTTTACACACAATGCCTCCAGATTTTCTGCTAAATTCTGGAGGAATTGCGTTTTGTGTGGCGGAACTCAACGCCGCGCTTCGTCTCGACACCAAAAAATGAGAATCAACCCCACTCGACGGCCTCAGATGTTATATATTTGCTTATTATTATAACAGTTCACAACTATTATTTTATAATAGTAAAAAAAACCGTATAACTTAGGAATCTTAGAGTATCTATCATAGTAGAAATTTCTTATAACAACAACTTTACTAAGCCAATACGATCGACAAATGAAGTTGGGTCGAAAATACTTGAAAAATAAATATAGGATAATTCTTAATAGAAACGTCTACTTATCTTTTCCCTTATAATAAAGCTTCTTTTGCGTAAAATATTAATAAATAAACAGGCAAAAACATTTTTGTAAAGAATAAACCTTACAAAGTTGGAAATGTTGAATGTGAAAGTTTGAATATTTGGCTGTTTGAAAAATGGAAGTGCTCAATCACATCGCAACACGTAAAGTTCGTGTAACGCAAAAAGCTTTGAAAAAAAAAACTTTTCATCAAATCTTTTATAAAAAAAATCCTTATATTCTCAAGAATATTACATACATCCTCGTACATTATATATATATATGAGAAACGCGTGTCAACTTTGTGCCGAGTGTGTGGTCTTATCAAAACGAGGCGGAACTCAACGCCGCGTTTTGACAAGACCACACACTCGACACAAGGTCGAAGAAATAAAAATATTAAATATTTCATTTGCACGTGTAGGAATCGAACTCAATATCTGTCACGCTTGCAGTCATATGCTTGTGGCTTTGCACCACAGCTCGCCTCAAGCAGGGCAGAATTTTGCTTTATATCTAATAATTGAAATATCTAATTAAAGCCTGAGGCCAGTCGTGGCGCAGAGGCACAAAGTGTGACTGTAAAACCGACTGGTTGTGGGTTTGATTCCCTCTCGTGGAGATGAAATATTTACTTAAATTTATATATCCATTTCTGCCAGAATTCGGCAGACAGTGGGGAACGGAGTGTCTTAACACTAGGTTCCCTCTGTCTACTCTGCAGAGTGCGAAATACAGCGTGAGGCTGATTATTATATATTTTAAGTATAAAACAATATATTATGTCAATTTTAAATCACACAAGTGAAAAGTCCCCCATTTGAATCTCAGTTTCATAGCAGACATTATTGTTCGGGCTCCCTTGTCTGCCATCTTTTGTTATTATTCTAGCTTGCCTCCAAACAAAAGAACATTCTTGCAGCACAAAGACGTAATTATAGAGACGATGCCTAAGAAACTGATGCTTTATAGCCTATATATTACGAGACTAATTGTATAATAAATTATTGTTCATATTACTTGGTTGTAATACCATTATTATATTGGATTTTAACAACATTAAATTAATTTGAACTATTTATATATTAAAAAAGATACACCCATACTTTCATACACTTATTTCTATATCAAATCTGAGCTATAGGCAGTTCCGAACATCGAATTTACCTTTTATATGTCTACACTGATCATAAAACTAGGATAAAAATCAGCTTCACGCTGTATCTCACACACATAAGGGTAGGCAAGCAGGGAACCTAGTGTTAAGACACTCCGTTCCACATTTTCCGCTGAACTCTGGAGGCTCTGCTTATTAAGTTGCTAATAATAATTATTATTTTCATTTCTTTGCTCTGGTACCAAAACAGAATATATTCAAATCCTCGAATGGGGATCGAACCCACAACCGTTGCGTTACAGTCGCACCCTTGTGCCCCTGCGCCACGGCGGCCTCATTAAACTAAATAAATAATATTTTAATAGAACTGGAAATAAGTAATATTTTTTCTTAGAGCCAAAACTATAAACCAGGTAACGAGGTAGCAAAGAAATCAATTCCACTTACCGAGTTCATCAACCTATAATTCAATACGTTATTGTTTCATTAAGGAGCCGCTTGCAGAAAATACACGCAATAATAGTCTTCATACCTGTAATTTAAGAATTTTCTTTTCCATTTCAATTTCTTTATTTCTATGCTTGTAATTCAAAAGTCCTTACGTCATGAGCGAAGCACGACGTAAAATAAAATAGGGTGTCTTTAACCACTAACAAGAAATAAAATATGAATCAGGTCTTTTATCTATTTTTAGTATTTTGCAGTAATTTATTGCGTCTCAATCGTATGTAGTATTTTGATCAGATGATTTATACTTTTATTAATATTTTTTTTCTCTTTTTTCGATTTGTGTAAACTAATATATTTTTTGAATCTATATTCATCATCATCAGTTCATATATTGGAAGGTGTTCCGGAATAGAAACTTTTGTTACGGTAAACGTAAGTCATTCTTCTTGAGTATGTATGGTAATAAAAACTATTAAAATTATATTTTATTAATGTTTCATTAGTAGTCCCCTACTACTGACGGATGGACTGGACGGATGTTACGGATGCTTAATTAGCAGTTACTAAAGCGATATGGGGATCTGTCAGGATTAGGTCATAATATTTAAAATATCAATATATTTACCATATATACTTTTGAAGAGATTTTGTGAGATTCATTCCACATTTGGCACGTTACACCAAATCCACAAGTTACCTATATACTAGACTTGAACCCAGCAACACTTTTGAAAATATCTTTGACATAACATAGTCAAATTAAAATAAAAATATTTCCGCCATTTTCCTCTCAACATTAAATACACATAAAGGAGTCGTACATTCAAATTCAAATAACGTAATGGGTCCCAACAACCACAGCTGAATACTGTACAAAAATGCCTCGGCGGCTTGTGGCTTTACTTTCTACCGTCCTGGCACTTATGTAAATACGACCTATATTTTCTTGTAATGCCAACGCTCCGACATTAACCGATATGTGGATGGGCTAAAGCAGTGCTAATATACTCGTGATAGGTGCTTATACATACATATATGTGGGTAATAAATGGGAAATTCTTAAAAGATTTCATATCAGTTTCACGCTGTATCCCGCACACAGCAAGGTAGGGAATGGGAACCCAGTGCTAAGATACTCAGATAAGGACCCCATGTTCCGCCGAATTCTGGAGGCATTGCGTTGCGACCTTGACGGCAGTTGAAAAGATTCGATATTATAGCAAAAACCAGAGCTTGTGAACTTGGTTCTTAATCGGTCTATAGTATTTTGACTCTTGAACTTATTTTAAAATATTCGCAATGCATATATCATAGGTAAAATAAATGAATAAATTAGCTTCACGCTGTATCCCGCACACAGCAGGGTAGGCAGAGGGAACCTAGTGTTAAGACACTCCGTTCCCCACTTTCTGCCGAATTCTGGAGGCATTGCGTGTTGAGTGGCAGAACTTAACGCCGCGCTTAACCTCGACACTAGAGCGAAGAAATGGAAATATAAATTTAAGTAAATATTTCATCTCCTCGAGTGGGGATCAAACCCACAACCAGTCAGTTTTACAGTCACACCTTGTGCCGCTGCGCCACGACTGGTCTCAATGGGCCGTAGGTGATCTACAATTATATTACTACAATTATATTTTTCTTTGGACAACCCTCACCTACATCAGACAGTTTTGTCATTTAAACTAACGAGAAGAATTAACGTAAGGTGCTACAAGCAAGGCTTAGTCTTTTATGAATATTATATTAAAAACTGTGTATATAACGCCATTTACCATTCCCTTTGAATTGACGTACGTGTTAAGTTGGAAACATAATTTATTAATAAGGTAAGAACGTGTAAGAGTGTGAGAGATAACCCGAATAAAGGCTGTACGTGTCGTTTTCTTATTTATGAAAATATATATTTTTATTGTAGCTTAAGTTCACTGTACCACAATAAATAGATGATAAATTTCTTTATTGTACATTTTTTTAATCAGGAACACTTAATTACAGATAGTAGATTCGTAGTTCCAGAAACTGAAGTCTACTCAACACTCATCCTTCTACTTGCAGTACTTTCACTTGAATAGGAAATGGAATGGTTTGTCTTTTTTAAATGTAAGAATTCTTCCGAGTGGGCATTAAACCTTAAACCATCGCTTAGAGTGATAGACTGTTATACTACGCCACGATAGCCATAAATAGATAATCTATTTGATAAAATTACCTACATTTCATTTTATTCATATCCTGCAATTTAAAATTGGTAAAAAATAAATAAATAAAAATAAATTAGCTTCACACTGTATCCCACACACTGCAGGGTAGGCAGAGGGAACCTAGTGTTAAGACACTCCGTTCCCCATTTTCTGCCGAATTCTGGAGGCATTGCGTGTTGAGTGGCAGAACTCAACGCCGCGCTTAACCTCGACACCAGAGCGAAGAAATGGAAATATAAATTTAAGTAAATATTTCATCTCCTCGAGTGGGGATCGAACCCACAACCAGTCGGTTTACAGTCACACTCTGTGCCCCTGCACCACGACTGGCCTCTACATTTCATTTTATTCATATTATTTAAAATTGGTAAAGTTTCATATATTTATAACTTAGTAAGTAAAATCTTTTTCGGCGTATGCATGAAAGAGGATAATTAAAAGTCTTCTTAATTAGGCCGAGGCGGCACAATATGCTCCAAAGTTATAAGACAATAAGAAGGAAGTAATTAAAACATTAACGTTCAAAATCGGATGCTTTTGTCCGCTCATTACAGGGCTCAACAAGTTTGACTTAATTTCTGAAAAAGACTTTTTCATTTTATGTTTTGTATAATGTCTTATTTGAAGAATTTTTATATCTTTACGCATCTCCTGTATAGGTAAAAAGAGTATGTCGTTGCGATATTCCATTTTTCACTTTTCGCTGACCTAACCTAACAGACCTCGTTATATTTTCCCGAGGACTTCCTCAGGTCGGGAGGTATAATGATGTAGGTTACATCACAGTTAAAGATAAAAAAATCAGCTAGCTTCACGCTGTATCTCGCACACAGCAGGGTAGGCAGAGGGAACCTAGTGTTAAGACACTCCGTTCCCCATTTTCTGCCGAATTCTGAAGGCATAGCGTGTTGATTGGCATTACTCAACGCCGTGTTTTGCCTCGACAACGAAAAGAAATTTAAATATAATTTTAAGTAAATATTTCATCTCTTCGAGTGGGGGTCGAACCCATAACCAGTCGGTTTTACAGTCACACTTTGTGCCACTGCGCCACGACTGGCCTCAGTAGATAGTTAAAGATTCTTTGTGATCAATTCACATATATTTTTTTATGTCATCATGGATATTTTATTTATAGGTTAGTAGAGATATACGTATAGAAATGTTACAGCATCTTTCCTAGCTTAGTATTGCATGTAGGACGACGAAACTCAGCGAAGCACTTTGCGTAATCCTATAGGAATTACCATTAATCGATTACACTGCATCATGTATGATGAACCTAAAAGACTAATGCACGGATTAATATGAATGTTTCCTCTTAGTAGAATATGAACCAGCACCTTGTATACCACTACACTCCGTATTTCATCACAAGCTATTGCGGTGCAGTGGAACAGTGTTTGATTGTAAGCTTAGTTAATGGGTTCGCTCTCCATTCGTGCTCAATTTTTTTTTTCATTTCCTTACTCTGGTAAGAAAAAATGTAAAAGCGAAAATATTAATTAAGGCAATTATATAAGGCTGAAACCAATCGCATTATTAAGAATAATATTTACAATTAATATTTAAATCAGCTTCACGCTGTATCCCGCACACTGTAGGGTAGGCAGAAGGAACCTAGTGTCATAGGACACTGTGTTCCCCACTTTCTGGCGAATTCTGGAGGCATTGCGTGTTGAGTGGCAGAACTCAACGCTGCGCTTTTCCCTCGATACCAGAGCGAAGAAATGGAAATATAAATTTTAAATAAAGATTTCATCATATTTATGTATATATATTACATATTATATTTACATTTATACTAGCTACACCAGATCACGATTAAATGTCAATGAACCAATCAATAAATGGTTTCTCAAACAAAATTTACACAGAGTATATGTGTACTAGCCAGAGAGAGGAGTGTATGGGGTCAACAGCTTTCATTCCAGGTATGCAGCAAAACTGAAAACTAGCCGCTATTTATTCAAATTGTTGGACAGTCCTCACTTTTGGGCACGGTTTTAACCCAGTTACGAACAAGTAGCGACTCAAACAGCTGCTTCATTCATATTTAGCGGAAAATAAAATGTTATATATATTTTTAAATGTGACTTTTTTATGTTATATTATTTAGAAATATTCTGCATAAAACTTTATGAATACATTTCTATAGAACTGTTGATTTTATTTGAAGCAAATATGTATATATATCTATAGACTCTACTGAAATATATTTTTGTTTCTAGATAAGATAACAATATTCAATAAAAGTAACTTTAATTTATATAATATATATATTTTTAAATATATATGCAAAAGTCAAATATTAGAATTAAAAATAGTAAGCATCTAAATATATTTCTCTATTTCTCTTGTACAACAACGAATATCATCGTGACGACACACGACATCTAATTGGAACTGTCTTACGCTCGATCGTTGCGGGATTCAATCACTGTAGGGGCAAATGTTTCCTATGTACAGTAGTACATATGTATGTAGCGTCGTGGTTAGGGCTTTTCTGTCTAAAGCGATAATTGTGGGTTCAAATTAATTTCTGATAGAAGTATGCTTATTAACACTTTGCTTAGAAATTTTTTAATCTATAAGAAAACTGGAAATCGTTTTATGGTGTATCCGTAGCTGATCAGGGAAATAATTTAAATATAAAAATTATTTCAGCTTCACGCTGTATCCTGTATCCCGCACACAGCAGGATAGGCAGAGGGAATCTAGTGTTAAGACACTCCGTCAACCACTGGAGGCATTGAGTGATAAGTGGCAAAACTCAATCAAACCCCCGCGCATTTGCCTCAACACCAGAGCGAATAAATTAAAATATAAATGTAAATAAATATTTTACTTCCTCGAGTGGAGATCAAACCCACAACAAGTCGCGTTTGCAGTCACATTTTGTACCACTGCGCCACGACTGACCTCGTTATATTTATTACGAAATTATTTATTTTAACACTATACATTAATAGTAGTAGTAGTTAGTAGTATATATAGTCCTAAACATTTCGCTTACTTAGTGTAACAATGACGTAATTACACTATTTTTTTTAAAGTCAAACCATTAAATGTATAAAATGTTTTACAAAAATCGATTGGTTCTTAGTCATGCTTACTAAGATGAACGAGGAGATTCCACCATAAACTGTACACATACATGTATGTAGATTACTTGTATTACTTGTATTTTTAGAGTTCACAAGTATTTTTATAATATCAGAATATTACTTTGAGAACGGTAACGTTTGTTTCGCTATTTACACACGTGCGCGTTCCCACGTTGCGGCGCTGTTATTCAGCATTATGCTAATTTTGTGCACACACCAGTGTATTATTGTTTCTAACTTTTGTGCGTGTTGTTGCTTCTCGTATACTTATGATCTATATATTATATGTTTTAAATATGGATTTAATTATAGAGTTATTTTTTTTAGCTTCACGCACTATCTCGTATACAGCAGGGTAGGCAGAGCACATCTAGTGTTAACAACTTAAGAAACTCTGAAGAACTCTCCGCCGCATTCTGAAAGTATTGCGCGTTGAGTGTGCAGGAACTCAACTCAACGTCATGCATTATATTTGTTGAACCAAATAAAATACATACATCACTTTGTTCTAGACATACTAATTTAATGTGTTGTAATATTTTTTTTTACTTTTCAATATACTCCTCTTTATAAGCAGAAAAATATTTAAACTCGGAAAGAAATATTATAACAATTGTATAAGAAACCGTTATCTTTTTAACATTTATTAACCCTGGAACCTGGGAACCTGATGTCTAGACACTTCAACGCCGCACCTTGCCTCTAACAGAGCGAGGAGACGAAGATGTTAAATATTTCATTTCCTCGAGTGGAAGTCGAAGCCATAACCTAGCGCATGCTTCTGCCCCTGCACCAAGACTGGCCTCTTAATATTCAACTTTGTTTTTTTAATTTCCTCTTAATATTCAATTTTATCATATAAATTAACATTAATATTCTAAATTAGCTTCACGCTGTATCCCGCACACAGCAGGGAAGGCAGAGGGAACCTAGTGTTAAGACACTCCGTTCCCCACTTTCTGCCGAATTCTGGAGACATTGCGTGTTGAGTGGCAGAACTCAACGCCGCGCTTAACCTCGACACCAGAGCGAAGAAATGGAAATATAAATTTAAGTAAATATTTCATCTCCTCGAGTGGGGATCGAACCCACAACCGGTCGGTTTGGCAGTCACACCTCGTGCCGCTGCGCCACGACCGGCCTCTTTTTTTAATTTAATTTAATTTTATTTTAATATTCTAAATTTAAACATTCATATACCTACTGTAAGTACGTAAACGTTACGCAATGAATACAATACATTTATGTATGTGGGTAGTGTGAGTAGGTCATTTGCCGGATAAATCGGATTTAAATCCCGTTAATACGATATATTATGTAGAACGTTGCTGAACATTTGCGACAACTGTTTATTGTTTTACATTGGCTTATTAACAATGATAGAATTTCCACACTTAAAAATTAAATCTACTAAATAAATCTTTTGTTTTCTGTGCACGATAAAAGTCTAGTAAATTAATAATATTATACCAATATTAAAACAATATAATATTAAATTATTGATATATAGATACGTCTTTTAGTTTCTCTCTTGAATGAATGTATATATATACCCTAAGTCTTCAGTTCTTTCGTATATAAATGTTATCGACGTACAGATTAGGTTACTATAATCTTTTGATGTATTTTAGATTTTCACTGTACCCGCATAGTACATAACAGAAAGGACCCGGGAACCTAGTGTTAAGACACTCCGTTCCCCAATTTCCGCCGAATTATGGAGGCATTGTGTAATGAGTGCTTATTATCTTAAATTTATTTTATTCTTAATTCGCTAAATCTTTTTTTATAGACATATAATAGTTATACATATTATTTACCATGATCAATATGATCCAATATCCTATACAAAACTCAAAATCAACCAACACTTCAATATACCATTTCTTATATTTTATAAATCTTATAACTAATTTTTATTCTCTTATATAAAAAAAAATCAGCTTCACGCTGTATCCCGCACACAGCAGGGTAGGCAGAGGGAACCTAGAGTTAACACTCCTGTTCCCCACTTTCTGCCGAATTCTGGAGGCATTGCTTGTTGAGTGGCAGAGCTCAATACGCACAGCAAAAAATCTTATATCAAATACAAATAATTAATATAAAATACAGTAGAAGCTTCTGCATTCATAATTACAATTAAGAAAATAATATTGTACTTTAAAAGGATATCATCGTCGCTGCAATATTTCCCATTCGTTTTATTTTTCCTGTAATGACGGTGTCGATTTTACCAACATAATTTTAAGTAAGAATACGAGAAAATATGAGAGAGATGCTTAAATTGTGCGTACCGTGAAGCATCCGGAACATTATTATAATTATCTTAAAAGGTAGAATCGGAATAATGGTATAAAACACCATAATATTTGTGAAAGTGTAGTACAAGTTAAAACGTTACTGCGATTAATATAAATAAAAATATTAATTGAAAATTTTAAGTTTTTAAAAACAAGCTTTCCAAATTTTTTAAATGGTGTATATATTTATAGTTTACAAATCAAGCTCATTTATTTGATACTCTTATTAAGTGGGTTGTGCAAGAGAAGAACATAAATGTCACAATAAATAATAGATATAAATATAAAATTAGATATTAAAATTTAAATGATAAAGCCCTAATACAAAATAAATTAGGAATTAGTACTTTTAACTAACGAATATAAAATAAAAAAAATACCATAATGAAGTCATTTTAATACTGAAATAATAATTAATAATGAATAAACAAATATACTTTATATTTGTTAATATACTGACATTTTTAAACTGACAAAGTATCTTATACATTGAATCGCACCAAGAGATGATAGACGAAGGGCGCATCACGGGGCCGTCTCATTTGCCGCAAACAGGAAAGAGGCGGTCTGCGCCACAATGACTAGCGGCGCATTATTTACGATAACCGCCGATATATTGACTTTAGAGGAATGAATTGAATAATTATTCAAAGTTACCAACGCCAACTGCTTTATCCGGGTAAATAGCGGGTCAGCAACCCGAACCAAGATTTGTTCTTGAAAAGACCATATACCCATAGACAAAGATAAATTAACAAGAAAGCTATTTCTGAGTTTTGTAGTAAATATAAATTATATCCTTATATTCTTCTTATTTCCTCAAGTAAAAATAGCTTACACTTGGCTACATTTTTTGTTATTAACCTAAAATATTATCGTAAAGTTCGTATTTATATCCGTAAAGTTCTTATTCAAAATAAACGAAGCAAAATGGTTATATAATGCTAAATAATGAAAAACTAGGACACAATACAATATTGCTACTTTTCATGAGAAAAATGCAAGAATTTACATAAGGGAGAATAGAAACCAAGGCAAGGCAATGCAGGCTTTCATTTCGCCAGCAAAATTGTTAAATGGAACGTGTCAAATCGTCTTATTCCAACTTATATCCCGGACACGCACGCCCAGACGCGGCGCAGGCAAGCGGTGACACACTCGCAGCTTGTATATTATTTATGGGAGGCATGTGACTCCCAGCATTCTGATGCTTTCCCTTCAGTTTAGTCCAATCTCACAAAATTTGAGAAATATGATGATATTATGGACCACCCGAGCTGTAAGAACGCCGACTGCGGTCAGTTTGAAAGGGGTGATTTTTTTATTTGCCTAAAAACTCTAAAGCTGTAATGCTTGCACGAATGAATGAAAATTACAGGGAGGAAACGATGTAGATTTTTTAAAAACAAGTCGTACTGAGGGAAAACAGTTGGGAGCGACGCATAAATTAAATTCCGGGATGTTTTGTTTCGTATTGCAATTTTTCGCGTAACTACCTACAATGAAATTTAATATCAAAATGCTCGTCCTTTTTATGCAGTGTGGATATTTTATAAATGTTTTCTAAGAAATTGTGTTCATTGTCTGTAAATAGCAGCATTCATAAGAGATTCATAAACAATTTAATACTGTTTTAATAAACTTTAGAGAATTCAGACATTGTTTTAACATTTTTTGTTTTAGTAATAAGTAAGTAGTCTTGTTTTGGTAATATGAAAGCTCTGTCTACTTTTGAGTACGTAAAGTATTTTTTTAAAGTCACGCTATCTTCCACACATAGCGGGGTAGGCAGAGGGAAGCTGGGAACCTAGTGTTAAGACACTCAGTTCCCATTAAGATACTTGTTTTCCCCACTTTCCACCGAATTCTGGAGGTATTGCGTATTTAGTGGAAGAGCTCTACGCCGCGTCTTCCTACCCAACCTGACGTGGATTCGACTCTCACTCGACGAAACGAAATATTTAACATTTTCATTCCCTAGCTCTGTTAACGAAGCACAACCTGTCACGTTTAAACTCACACGTTTCTGCCTCTGTGCCACAACTGGCCTCATGATTTTGGCTATGTCGATAATAATCCACAATAGTAAGGTCATAAATTACTATTTCTTTTACTATAATTATACTAAAATCTATTAAAATATCTCACTTTAATAAAATTTAATATATAATATGAAATATATAATAGTAGGTACTAGAATATATACATACTATGTATTAAATGTATTAAAGTCGTTATGTAACAAAGTTGATCTTTTTTGAAGCGGGGCGAGGTGGATCTTTGCATGGACCGCATTCGAAGTTACCATCACTTACATATTTATGAGTTTTGTTCCAACCGTACCTTGATGTCTGAAAGAAAGTCAAACATTAATGAACGCTTTAATATTCGGTACGTGTGAATAAAGAAATGGATTTTTACATCATAATAAAGAGACCAGAGCTTCAGATAAAAGGCATTGGAATGTAAATTAAGCGAGAACTGAGAATATCCAAGTTCTAGGATAGAAATTAAATTAATTAACTTTATCGCGTTTTATCAACGATGTACTTAACTACGTTTATTTAAAATTTAAAATATTATCAAAAATTACAAAACTGTTTTTATCGTATCTTTACATTAAGTAATATTCTACTCGACAAATGAAAAATGTTTGTTTTATATTCTTCGAAGTGTGATTTTCAGTAATAAATAATTATTAATTCATGTCTAATGTAGTGCTTAATGTTAGAAAGAGAGGCGCGACGATGACGTTCTCAGGTTTCCTATGACTACCATGTTAGAAGTTATTGATGTACCTAATTTTTACTAGTACACAAAATTATTCATATACCTAATTTTTGTTATAATTTTACTTTTATCGTATAAATGTATATGATGACGATGATAATGTTTTCCTTTTTTCCTTTCAGGGACGTAAGGCCACTGCTCACAATTTTGGGCAGCAGAATCCAGGTCTTGCCTATCCAGACTAGTCAAAGCTGCTTCCTTTTCGACCGATCGTCTTCAGATAATATGAGGCTGGTCAGATTTTCTTTAGTCGACTGCCTGTCACCGTATTGGAAATGTGATTATAAGATATGCGCAATTCTTATCCTGATAATAAATCTATGTAGTCCCTTAATTTTTGTTTCTTAGCGTGTTTTAAACTATATAAATTGTTAAAAAAAAAAATTAAATTAGCTTCACGCTGTATCCCGCACACAGCAGGGTAGGCAGAGGGAACTTAGTGTTAAGACACTCCGTTCCCCACTTTCTGCCGAATTCTGGAGGCATTGCGTGTTGAGTGGCAGAACTCAACGCCGCGCTTAACCTCGACACCAGAGCGAAGAAATGGAAATATAAATTTAAGTAAATATTTCATCTCCTCGAGTGGGGATCGAACCCACAACCAGTTGGTTTTGCAGTCACACCTCGTGCCGCTGCGCCACGACCGGCCTCAAAAATAAATTGTTACATATCTATAACCTTCTATAGTTATAATTCTGCTTATGATACGACATATTTATATGTTGTTAATGTTCTTATGGGTGCTACCCTCGATTCACATATCTCTAAATATTATCTTAATGGAACCTAATTCTAAATTCATATAACATGGTCAGTTAGCTGATTAGTTATGAATTACTGTGCGATTAGCTGGTGACCACGAGTGTACCGGAAATACATTCACCGGAATAGGTTGGTCGTAACTCAGAGTGTGAGCATCCTGTAGGTACACATTCGATGTCCCTGCATGTATTTGAATTTGTTATTAAAGCTTTACTTTGGATCGACATAAAAACCTATACTGACTGACGTTTTACATAATATATGGTATTAAATAATAATATTGGGGAATAGTGGGGAACGGAGTGTCTTAACACTAGGTTCCCTCTGCCTACCCTGCTGTGTGCGGGATACAGCGTGAAGCTAATTTAATTTTTTATTTTTTTTTATTTTAAATAATAATATTTGTGAGATTTGAAAACAATATATTATATTTTTTATTCGTATGAAATATTTAATTTAAATTCAAAAATATTATTATTTTTGATAGATAAATTGTTATAAAAGATTGAAAACTCTTCAGAAAGTAAAAATCAAAACGCCTGTAAAGAATATCAGAGCAAAATCTCTTTTCTGTTTTTGTTGCTTCTATACCAAAGGACAAAACCGAAATAGGTTAAAAATATATATTTTGTATAAAGTATAAAGAAATAGTAAGAATTTAATTAACTTTTTGTTAAATTAATCTTTTAATTATTCATGTGACGTGTACATTTTCTTTTAGAATTCGTTTTGGTAAGTTCTGGAATGGAAAAACTTTTTTCAGCTCCAAATCTTTAAAGGCTCATAAATAATTGTTACTGCAAGCTGTTACGCACGGATAAAGTTTATTCTTCTTAAGATTAAAACAAAGGGTCAATCTGCACGTAGGTAATTATGTTATAGCACAAAAGGTAGCTTAGGTTTCTCTATTGTTGTGTAAATGCTTAATATTTTTTGTATTGCATAAAATATTATATAAAAAAAATATTATACACAATTTTTTTAGATAATATGTATTTTTTAAATAGATTAATTGATTTTAATAGATAATCAGATACAACCCAATAAGTTATTTCACTTTTTCTTATATAAATGGCGGCAAAATACAAAAAAAATCATTCGAAATTCAAATCGAAAAACATTTGTGTGTTGAATAGTACCGCTCTATATCTTGTATTTATTTATTTTTTATCTTTTATTTGTCTTGCATTTTTTTTATTTTTTTTCTTTACTTTTCTTTTATTTTCAAAGTAAATCCATACTAAAGGAATATTTAAGTACGCAAAACTCGTTACAAAGCGTAACTTTCAATTATTATTGTTATAATTGATAATAGTTTAAAGTCGATTAAGTTGTAAAATAGTTAATACAGGCTACCTTCAGTCCGACTTCGGACACTTATGATACTATATAACTCTTAGTTATTTCCAATTAACAATGAGGTTTCTCTTAAGGTTGCGGGCGAAGCCGCTAGTAAAATCTTGTATAAAACCTAAAATTTTCAGGAATAGGAGTCGAGCAAGTGACCTAATCGACGCTGTCGTACTCAGCTATGGCCTTTTCACATTTAAAAATAACAATATATACCAACCCAGTAGCATAACATTATGTTATTGTAGCCACATGATTGACTCAACTCATACACGCGCCTAACAACACTTAAGTCGGGAAAACTTTAGTTTCTGTTTTGAAACTAAGATAAACACTGTCAATTTTAATAGAAGAGTGATTGTAATAAGTAAAATTAATACCATTTTATTTAATATCTCTAAATAAGTGGTGTTTCGTTCTATATTATATAGTGTAAATCCAGACTGGTCCCAATTGAATTAACTTGGTTTGTATAACAAAGTTAATTCAATTGGGATATCTGGCTACGCATAAAATGTATATTATAAGTTTGCTTAACTTACTTATGTGCTATAATTTTTAATTATTTTAATTATAGCATTGTGACTTTGCGAGTCCATACTGACACCTTTGGGAAATACTTGACACAGTAATATCATTGTGATTTTAAATCTAACTTGGAAAAAATGTATAAAATATTTCCATTTTCATGGATAGCTTAGAAAAACAGTGGAGTTCTGAGTTTTGTCACTAAACAAACAATGATTTTTTGCTGAAAAATGGAGAACTAATTAAAATAAACAATTGTTTTTACGAAATATATCTATAACACAGGCATCCGAATTGCTTTTAAAAACATTTAGGAGTATTTATAAAAAGAAGAGATATTACTGATCTTAGTACAAATATTTTTTCTTCTTTCAATTTCTGCTCAATTTACATACATATATACATATGAAATATATACATATATATAACGTATGACCTACATCTACTTTTTTAGCAAGTTTTATTATAAATATATAAACGTTTATTTAATAACGCCTTTTACCATGAGGGCGAATAAATGTTAATACATTTAAATATTCAGTACAATAATTATTTATTTAACATAATATTTCATGAACAAAATATACTATAATTCCGATAATATAATTTACTTGGTAAATTATTTCAGCTGTTCTATGAAATGTTTCGTAAACAACAATATCTAGAAATTGTTACTTACATTTTGCGGTTTAGTTTGGTGCTTAATTTTATAGTTTATCTTAAATTGCGCAGTTAGTGGGAGTGAAATAAATAACTGAGGTGTCTCTTAATGTCTTACGGTCACAAGTTTGTTAATCGTTGGTCTTTATGGGAAAATCGACAGAACCAGCCTTTGATAATAGACCACATTATCGATATTTGTTGTTGAAGGTTTTGAGAGGTATAAGTTACTAAAGTTAATTAGTTGTTTTGGTATGGTCTGATTCTTTAATTTTATATTTCCATTTCTTCGCTCTGGTGTCGAGGTTAAGCGCGGCGTTGAGTTCTGCCACTCAACACGCAATACCTCCAGAATTTGGCAGAAAGTGGGGAACGGAGTGTCTTAACACTAGGTTCCCTCTGCCTACCCTGTTGTTTGCGGGATACAGCGTGAAGCTGAAAAAAAAGATTCTTTTTTGAAGCCGTCCTGACGCAGGAGCACACGCATGTGACTGTAAACACGATGATTGTGGTTTGTGGATTCTTACAGGGGGAAATAAATTATTAAACATTTTTCTATTATTACTCTGGTAGCAAGGTATTTGCTTTCCCCCACTCAACACGTGATAGATTCCGCCGAAAAAGGAGAACGGAAGGTCCTTACACCAGTTTTCTTCTGCCTACCTTGCTATATGCGGGAAACACCGTGAAGTTAAAAAAAAAGTCGGTTTTTATATTTTTTCATAAATATAAATCTGCAAACCAGGATAATTACTTCGATATTAATATTTATCAAGGCAAAAGCAACGAGATATTAAATTCCCGCTAACTCTGGCCGGGTACTTAAAGTAATTCAATTCAAACGCCATGTTAAAAATAATAAGACGTCAGCTTAGCTCTGAGCGTAAATGCTAGAACATTGAAGGCAGCGAAGGCTTTATATCTCCAGGGACCCGTAGCGCCTCTACGACCCGTAGCGACGTACCGGCACCGGCTACCGTAACGAGACAGAACTACAACCGTTGTAGACTTGAATGACACCAATATCATTTTATAAAAGAATTCAGTATTATTTGCCTCTTTAATAGAATAATACATATTCACTGCTAAATAAATTTGTATATTATTTAAATTAACATTTGAATTAATAAAAATACAAGGAAGGGGCATTATTTTTTTAATTTCCCACATATTGCAGCATATTCTATAAAACCTTTTAACATAAAATCGTAGTTTTATGGTTCCTTACCTAAATAGTAAAACGGAACTCTATTACTAAGACCTCACTCTCTATCTGTTTATCTATTTGTCCGTCTAACTGTATCTCATGAACCGCGATATTTAGACATTTGAAATTTTTAGATAATTTATTGCTTTTGCCGAAAAAAAATAAACAAAAAAATAATTATTTAAAGGGGTTCCCGTACAATAAACGTTATAGATAATGGTACGCCCTTTGTGTGCGAGGCCGACTCGCGCTTGGCCGGTTTTATTCATGTAAAAAATTTGTGTATTGAGTATTTGACAAATACCTTTGTTTTAAATATATACATATATATTTCGTTTATATACATATAAACGTAGATAATTATTACTGTAATTGTATCACAAAATAATTTATTTAGTATCTATATTACATTAATTATTAATTATTGTATAAATTATAAATTTATCGATCAATATATGTAAAACCATTGAAACTTCTATACAATCGTAAGGCATCCACCGCTCGAACGTAATCAGTATCGCTCATCGCCCCACGCAACCGGTAGTTGGATTTCTTGAACCGTGAAATTTTATCAAGAGAATTAATCTCGTGAAACTTTCCCCTTGGACATCCCACTCTTTTCTTTTTTTTTAATACCCGACTAAATTGATTTCAGTTTTATTTTCCATAAAAAAAGCGAACAGCAAGAATTAGCTTTGTAGTACTCGTATTATATTTGATTAAAGTCATCGCGTAGCATTTTATCCTCGTTTCCCTTTATGTATTTGCAAATTGCCTAAGTGGATCATTGAAGCATCTTCTGGTTTCCGTTACTATCGTAAGCTGTATATGGTATGTGATAGATATATAAAGATTAAGTATAAATTTAGAATTTTGTGTTAGTAAATATCATTTTGAAAGATACGAACGATTTTAGGAGGAGCGACGTTAGGAGGTCAAGTAAAAACAGAGTGAAATCTTTATATATATATTAAAAAAAAATAATAAATAAAAATTTCAGTTACAATGGCTCCAGATACCTACATATTTTTTTGATAAGACAAATATTAAATCTAATAGTGATATTTTATTAAAATACCATACAAAAACAAATATGAAATTTATGTAAAATTCTGTTAAATACAATGAAACATTTATTGAAAGTAAATACTATGCATTATAAAACAAAGTTTTCTTTTCTAAAAGCATGTTATTAGAATTGAAATTACAACATGTGAAAGGCGTCAGTCGACTTCCCCTAACAATTTATAAAGCACCCTATTCATTTAATCACCTTTCTTTTGAGCATGGAGCCATTTTTAATCTTTAACATTTTTTAGAAGATATAAAAAGTATATTAATCCTTACTTTACGTTTGATTTCGCGATAGCTAAGTTTCGAAAATGAAGCGAAACGTGGCGAATAGGACGACAGCATCCTAGGGAACCTAGTGTAGCACTTTGCGCGAAAATTATAAAAAAGCTAAAAATATAAAAAAGTGGCTAAATGGATGAAACAATTTTGAAATTAACTAATAATAATAACACTAAACACTTCAATAATAAAAGTAGTTTAAAAAAAAAGGATTAAATTATTTTTAAAATTACTACAACAAATGAACATAAATCTTAAAGAAATGGCAAAGATATCGATTTGTTTTAAGGAAAACGTATAATTAGAATACTGCAAATCGATTCTTGACTATAATAGACCTGTCTAATTATTTCACGATGTCTACATCGCAGTTCGCTAACTATATTAAATATTCTCAATGAAACAAAACTGTGTAGTCGTATGTTGAATTGTTGATTATATGTTACTAATTCGTTGTTGTCACCGTTCAGTCGTATGACCTACCTATATGATACAAACACATTGCTGGACCTCATCTCAATTACTAATTTACTTATTTATATACTAATAAATAAATCAAAGCCCGCACACAGCAGGGTAGGCAGAGGGTTCCCATTCAGACATTCCGTTCCCCACTTTCCGCCGAATTCTGGAGACATTACGTGTTGAGTGGCGGAACTCAACGCCGCGCTTAGAATCAACACCAGAGCGAAGAAATGAAAATATAAATGTAAATAAATATTTCATTTCCTCGAACGGGGATCGAACCAACAACCAGTCGGTTTTACAGTCACACTCCGTGCCGCTGCGCCACGACCGGCCTCATATACTAATATTAAATAATTAACTTAATAATAGTGTGAGGTACGTCGTGGCGAAGGGGCACAAGCGTGTGACTGTAAATGCGATAGGTTGTGAGTTCGATGAAATATTTACAATCGAAGCGAAGCTAAATAAGCCTTAATAATATAAAACAAAATACGTATGAATGGAAACTAGTTTTGAACCTTGCCGATTTTAAGGTCACTGCGTTTGTGAAACCGAATTTCAACTTAAAAAAAGTAACTAGTATAGTTTTCTCTTTGAACTTTGAAACCATTATTATAGGAAGTACATTCACCAACTCTGCCACGCTAGAGTTAAAGCCATTTCTTTCTTTTTATTACGCATTTACCAAAAAAGCCAGAAAAGGTTTCCATTCGAAATGAAATAATTAATAAGCACGTATGTAACGTTTGTTTTTTTGCTTTTAAATGGACAATATATGGAGCACGTTGCTTTTGTTCAAGCATAAAGGTCTCATAAATAAGGTTGAATGTGAATATTTTATAAATTCGCTTCCATTATCGGATGGGGTAAGGATATCCGGGACGGCACGATTGGGGAAATCTGTTATGTCTGTCGCGTAGTGAAATAGTGATTTGATGTTTTGAGATCTAAAAATCAATGTTTTCTATTATTTTAGTAGTTTTTCCTTGGGAAGCAAAAATCCTTTGATGTCTGATACTTACATAAAAAAATGTTGAAAAATATTTTCAATCATCAAGAAAGAATACAAGATCAGCTTTAATCGAATATTTATTGTTTTGGTTTATTTAAATAGTTTTTATTTAACAAGTTATATATTTAAAAGAAAAGGAGCAATAGAGATTACTTTACAAAAGTTGTACAATGTTTTAAATGACACTATTTAATACTAATAAAAATCTTTAATTCACTTGAAAGTTTTCATAAATTTAAGTTGAAGATGTTATTTTGGTATATTTTTCGTTTTATATGTACATTTTGTTTACAAAATGGAATTGAGAGGAAGCTATTTTGCAAACATACGATATTCGGAAAGTGCCACTAAATTTCTGAATACGGTTTTTTAGGATCGGTTCACTGATCCATATCACCGGCGACTTATAAAACATTCATGATCCTACAGTTTATTCATTCATGACACCTTGGGATCCGATCAAAGCCCCCGGACAACGTGTTGGTTATTCTTTCTCAGTGCTTAGTTTCAGTTGAATTTTCAAATTATTTAAACAATAAATGCCTAAAGTAATATTACAATTTTTACTCGAAATATTTAAGTATTTTTCAAAAATATAATGTAAATCACATATGCATTTCATTAATAGATAAGTAAATTTATTTTTGTTAACGTATGTTCAAGATATGATAGATTTATATTTATTTTTAAAGAAAAATTCACAAATTTACTGAATGCTTAAGCATCTTTTCATGACAGAACCTTATCAACTACTAACTTAAAAATCTTTGTTGTTTATGATAATAATAAAAATATCTTCTACCAGTAGAAGCTAAATTTATTCAGCTTGTACAAATAAAATGGAAACTTGGAACTTTTCCAAGTATCAGTCAATCATCTGCTTTAATTTCATATAAATGTCAAAGTAGGAATACGTTATTGCATAAATAATATCAATTTCTAAAAAGTCGTGGCGCAGGAGCACAAAACGTGAACGTAAAATCGACTGATTGTGGATTCGATCCCCACTCGAGGAAATGAAATATTTACTTACATTTATATTTTCATTTCTTCGTTCTGGTGTTGAGGCAAAGTGCGGCGTTGAAATCCGCCACTCAACACGCGATGCCTCCGGAACTCGGCGGAAAGTGGGGACTACTGTGTGCGGGATACAGCGTGAAGCTGATTTATTTTATTTAATATCAATTTCCTTGTCGAGTATTTTTTTAAGCCGAGCCTCTTTTTCCGGTCGCATTGCGATCCTCAAATAACTGAAAATCCGCTTCGGGACGTCTAGAATTTTCATTACCAAAGGGCGAGATGAGACGCAGAATCGAGAATCTTCGAAGGGCGGAGATTATAAATGCAAGCGTCTTATTGCCAACTTATCAAGAAATATTTAGAGGCACAACAGAATGTTCAATTACTTTGGTATGTGAAAGGCGCTGTTGCCCAATAGCGAAACAAAGATCGGCATTTTCTTTTAGACGGTTAATTATGATCTGACAGTGCATAACAGAAATTTTCCGAATAAAATATTAAAATGTTCTATCTCAATAAAATATTTCTCTAAAGTTTTGTTTGAAAGTGCTGTACAAGGAGGGAGATAAATGGCTTTCATAAATAATATTTTTATTTAATATTTTTGAACTCTTCATAATTTATCAAATTACAACGTTCTTAAGAAACGTCGTCTGATAAAATGATTCGCAACTTGTTCGTCGTTCTAAGAGAATTTCTTAATTAATTAGCATCCTTTTATATGGAATGGCAACGTTGAAACTATTTATTCGTACGTTAAAAAGGCAACTCCATTAGTAGAATGAGCGTCGGGGGATGAATGGAGGTCATTCAGGAGATGTCGTGTGTCACAAAGGAGCCACGGTGAAAAGAAACAGAGGTGCGAACTGGGGAGGCTGATTCACCTTTATGTGGAACAATGATTGTGACAAACATACGCAATGCGAAACAGAAATACAAATGCAAAAAAAAGAAAGTTTAGGCAACACATCTTTAATATAGCTGGTGTGATAAAGCAAGTTCCAAGCAATAAACATTTACAAAAGACACTTTTAGAAGAATCTATACGGGTATGCTTTTCCTTCTTTTTTTATTTGTTATCTTATAGCCTCTCACCAATGAATCTATTTTCAGAATATGTAGTGAAAACTGAAGCGTTGAAACACTTGAAAACACGCTTAGACAACATAAACTTCTAAAACTCGGTACCTAAGTTTTTAATTGACCACGTATAGCTAAATCGATGCGGAACGTAAACTCACAATGGTCTTATCCTAACGCCGATTTACTGCAGTCGAATACGGATATGCGATAACGAATGCAATTTTCCAGTTTCTGAACAGAGTTTAGGCGGGCCCTACGGTTCCGGCATCTCCACTCCACTCCACCTGGTAAACCAAGTCCTTTTACATGTCCTTACAGATCTTATCTGTGGGAGCCTAAAGCTTATATTAGAATAAAATATTGCAAATGATTCCCTAAACTTCAACTAAGCGGGGAACTGAGGAAATATTTCGTATACGTGACAAAACAGTATCGCGCTGCAAGAAATTTGAATCTTTGATACCGTAATCGTTCTAATTAAGATTTGTAGAATATTGTTTTTAATGAATTGGTTTAATTTCTATAAAAATCGCTGAGGAAATTGATTATGAAGTGAAAATTTTAATAATAATAATAATAATCATAATCATCAGCTTCACGCTGTATCCTGCACACAGCAGGCAGAAGGAACCTAGTGAAAGACACTCCGTGCCCCATTTTCTGCCAAATTCTGGAGGAGATATTGCATGTTAGGTGGCAGGGCTCAACGCCGCACTTTGCCTCGACACCTGAGCGATGAAATGGAAATATAAATTTAGGTAAATATTTCATCTCCTCGAGTGGAGATCGAACCCACAACCAGTCAGTTTTACACTCACACTTTGTGCCGCTGCGCCACGACCGGCCTCAAGTTTTATTAATGTTATTTTAATTTTAGAAAACTTTTGATATGGTATAGGTTTGATATTCATAAACAGATTTTACCACAGGCAAATTAAACTACAGGTTAGACACTTGACTTAAGTACCAAGTATCAAATATAATAGAATATTATTTAAATATATATATATATATATATATATATATATATATTTAAATAATATTCAATTTGTAGTAAATTGTAAATATATTGATTATGATTCCAAATATAAAAAAAAATGAAATGTCAAAAGTCTAAATTAAAATATAACTATATTCTTATAATATATGTTTAAATTAGTATCTAATTTATATATAATTTTTTATGTGTATATATCAAAATTAGCTTTGACCGGCGGTTACCCGCATGTATCAATGGAAATAACTATGGGTTGTATGGCACATTCTAAGTGCGGGAGGTAATTGTGACCGCAGATACAGTTGGTTGCATCAAATCTTTTAAAGGTATGTAATATAGCCCTCAATATAGCCTACCTCAACATATGGACAATCTAACATAAAAATATTTTTTCAAGGCAAACTAATATTTCCTAATATTAACACACTCAACCAAACAAAGTCTACAGCTTTATATTATTAGTATAGATAGTATACTTGAACTCTTTTTTCTAAATCGTAAAAAAGGTAGATCCCATTTTCAATAATGACCGAGAATGGATTTTTTCATTTTCGGAATTCACTTAAATAAACGGGAATTTAAAAAAAATCTTACTGTACCACATTTCAAAGCTATACATTTCGATTTTAAATATTACAATAAATCGATGGCCCCCTTCATTACAACCTCATGTGGGTGGATAAATGTATTTGACAATGGAACTAATACACTAGGGATCACTATTTAGCAGATAAGCCCCTTTTACAGAAAAATGAATCGGCAACGCTTTTATGTAAATTAAATTAAGGGACAATAATAACTAAGTCCGCTATTATTACCGTAGATTAGTAGAACGAAATTAGAAAATAGATTTGAAGCATCGTACTTCCATCTATACAGCTGTTAGTGTAGAATATAGGAGCGTATAATATTTTGAGATTTTTGAGTATCTCACATATAGCATATGCGGGATACAACGTGAAGCAAAATAAAATGTCCCTGTGCATTTTATATATATTTTACAAGGCCAGTCGTGGCGCAGGGGCACAAAGTGTGACTGTAAATCGACTGGTTGTGGGTTCGATCCCCTCTCCAGGAGATGAAATATTTACTTAAATTTATATTTCCATTTCTTCGCTCTGGTGTCGAGGCAAGCGCGGCGTTGAGTTCTGCCACTCAACACGCAATGCCTCCAGAATTCTGCAGAAAATGGGGAACGGGGTGTCTTAACAGTCTAGGTTCCCTCTGTCTACCCTGCTGTATTTGGGATACAGCGTGAAGCTGATTTTTACTTATAAATTGATCATGTATGTTCGGTGGTAACTAATCATAGTCGTATCCTAATTATTGAATCTTTGAATTTATGAATTTGAATAAAAATTTTATCTTAAAAAATAAAATAATAGTAGCTTACTGGAGACACTCTAAAATAAAATTATCATAAAATTCAGCTCAATTTTGCGCTAGCACAAGGAAAATATACAAAATCAAAGTAGCAAAATCTCGCTAAAACATGTAAAGGTATCACGTTTCAAAAGTATATTTGGCATTAGCTAGGAAATCGATGAGGCGTTGGTGCTCCCTTCCCGGAAGTTTCTAACGACATAACCGCCTGCAATTGATATGCCCCCAGAGTAGGCCCATTGTAAAGAAAGGAAAATCCCGATCCGAAAATCTTGGGCGAGTTAGGAGTCTACAGGAATCATCAGTATTCTTCCCGCGAGCCCGCCCGGTGTCGGGTGCCTTCCCCCTTGCGGTAAACTCCTTTAGTAATTTGACTTTGTTGTTATAACTCAGTTTTAGTTGTTTGTCGTTGTTGCCAGATTTATTAGTTTAATGAAACGCGCCACTTAGCGCACGCGATTTGCATTGTGGTTATGACATATATGAATGCGGTGTTGCATTATTTCTGAGGCTATAAGTGGTGTGGAAAATTTGTTTACTTATTGATGTTTGTTGTTTATATGTATTTCTCTCATATTGTAGATATTGGGTCAATTTTATCTTTTTTTGTCTCCGTCCTTTGACTTTACATTATAAATTTAGCACGGGCACTAAAACTAATATTTGATGTTAAAACCAAACGGTATGATAACATTAAGGTTCATGAAATACAAAATTAATTAATCTAAACTGTATTTAATTCCAAAAAAGTATATATTTATTAAACATATAATACATATAACTCGTATATCGTTATTTCTCGTTATTTAACGACTAAGAATAAATATAATTTTAACATTAAAAAAATATATATATTAAAGAGACTTAAACGTAGAACTCATTAAATAATATAGAAAAACTAAGAATTCCATTTCAGGAATTCCTGTTCCAAATAAACTTATATTTCTGTAACTGGACTAATCAAAAACGATATGATCGGGTATCGTCGAGTTTTGGATTGGTTCCATTAAATCACAGCATTGTCGTGGGCAATCCTATTGAGCTTGAATACCGTACACCGCGTTGGCTTCATCAAATTGCATTGAACGGACGTTAGAGCACTCATCGAGCGTACCCAACGAGCTGAGGGTAAAAATTTGAATAGAATATACGTACAGGGAGAAATGAAAGGCCGGTGACGCCCACTACGCTCTTCAGCCATACTTCCGACCACTCGGACGTTAGTCACAATGGATCGGCACGGACTCAATCTGATATTGAAATTGGAACTAAAATTATGCTGATATTTCCTTACGTCGCTAGTTTAAGATTAAATCTTTTAAGCTAAATATGAACTGCGGATATAAAACCTATTTGATAAAATCAAATTAAACAAAAAAAAAACTAGTTATATCAATGAAATTAGAAAATGTATTTTTATGTGTCTACTTAATTACTTGTCATAACAAGTATGATTATATTTTATCCACGTATTAACAACATTGTTCCAGCTTTAATATCGTTAACGCAATTTCATTTCGAGAGGCGAGAATAAAAATAGGTTACCATGCAAACTTCCGCGCCTCTTACGTGACTGGACTTACGCAGATTGTTGATGTTAACTTTAAGAACTTTGAAAATTATCCAAAAAGCATATAGGGTTAGTCAAATTTCGTTCGGTCTGTGTCAAATCTGATGAAATGTAGTTCAATGCATTCACAGTCACGGAGGGTTTGTCCCTCGTATTATGACCCTCGATGTGATCATTAATGATGGCATCCCTTATACGACGAAATAATGTAGGTTACTGTGCAAATAGATCTCTGGGGCGATTGACCTTTGCGATCGACATATCTGCTTTGTAAGACAGATGGACTTATTAATATTTTCGATTAATATTTTTGTTAATTCTGAGCAATTTATAATATTTTCTTCATATTTTTGACACTAAATATACATATTGAATATGAATATTATTAATTTTTAAATCAATGGGAAATGTAAGTAATAATAAAGCTTTTATAGTCGACAATTGAAAATGTAACATAAAATTGCAATAAAAGAAATAATCAGGAATTTGCTATTTATCAAAAAAAAATGCGGAAGAAGTGAAGTTATAAAATGAAAATGTATAATAATGTAGGACATACGATGATTTAAGATAATTATGTTAATAGATTACATAAATCTATTAACATAATTTCAAGCATACACTTACTACTTATTTGGGAAAAGATTTTTTATTTCATCGTAGTTAATTGACTAAGCTTTGCCAGCTTTCCGAAAAACTTTCCATAAATATAAATTTATGTATACATATAAAAACATACTCTACTATAGGTAATACCGTATTACTACTTTAAATATTTAGTAAAAGGGAATATATCAACAAAAATACTCACTTAGCTAAATAAATAATATTTCTATGTTAATCCCATTAGATAATACCATATTTTTAACTAAAATTTATAGTCAACTAAAAGTGGGTTTAATTGTGCATGTTATATTAAAGTTGTTTACAAAAGATTTTTGTGCACCATAAAATAGACGTACGTCTCATCTATAAGATAACCCTATGCAATAGATGCAAGCACAAATCATTTCTCCAACAAATGCATTTAAAAAAAACCTTAAACTCGTGCAATTTAGGCCAAATTTGGACTGTATTACATTGTATTAACGTATATTTTGGATTGCACCTTTATTGTCAAAATAAGATTGTCAAAATCAAACTTTATGTTTGACAGGATAGAGTAAAATATTTCAAAATTTATATATAGGGGAGAGATAACATGGTGACCTACATCTCTGGAGAGAGACTAAGTAGCATTAGCGGTATCCACTGGGAATAATATTTATAGGGTGCATTATGCACATGACATTTTTATGTTTTCGGCATTGCGTTCGGAGTATTGTTGTAGAGATTCCTTTTCATTTGTCGATTATAGATTGCGGAAATTGTTGTACGGAGAATAATTTTATTTATTATTCTATTTTTGAGTAATGTTTTTTTTTATCTTCACGCTGTATCCCGCACACAGCAGGGTAGGCAGAGAGAACCTACTGTTAAGACACTCCGTTCCCCACAACAAGTGGCGGAACTCAACGCCGCGCTTTCCCCTCGACATCAGCCCGGCCAAGCCCAGCGAAGAAATGAAAATATAAATGTAAATAAATATTTCATCTCCTCGAATGGGGACCGAACCCACAACCAGTCGACTTACAGGCACACTTTGTGCTCCTGCGCCACGACTGGCTCTCTGGATGTTTATTTTTAATTATGAATATGTAGATATGTATGTGAGAGTTTAAGATAAGAGACTTGGAGCTATAAACATTTTTCAATATTTGAAATAAATTAAAAATTTGAGGCCGGTTGTGGCGCAGAGGCACAAAATGTGACTGTAAACGCGACTGGTTGTTGGTTCCATCTCCACTCGAGAAAATGAAATATTTATTTAAATGTACATTTCCATTTCTTTGCTCTGGTGTTGAGGCAACGCGTGGCTTTGAGTTTCGCCTCGGCACGCAATGCCTTCAGAATTCGGCGGAAAGTCAGGAATGAAGTGTCTTAACACTTGGTTCCCTCTGCCTACTCTGCTGTGTGCGGGATACAGCTTGAAGCTGATAAGAATGAGATAAAAATTAAAATTGTAAACAAAAAGTTACACTCAAAAAAATCTTTCAAATCTATAATATCTCAATATTTCCTAAAACTTTTATTTAATATTGATTTAAAAAAACTATTTACCATGTAAACATAATAATGTTAAATATTTTATTAATTGACTATGTACTCAAATACAAAAAAATATATATTTAATTTTCTCAAGTGGGTGGGAACCAACAAGCGTTTCGCGTCAGTCATAGATTGTGCCCCTGCGTCCCGACTGGCCTCACCTAATTAGTTAGTAGAATTGAATAAAATGGTAAGTGCATGACGTGTGAATTTAAACGAGACGGTTGTGGGCTCGATTCCCACTCCGGGTAAAAAAAAATACTAACACGTAATATCTCCATAACTCATCGGAAAGACCACAACGGAGTGTCTTAAAATTCTTTTATTTCTGAACCCTGCTTCACTTATATAAAGCGATGCGTATAATGCGTTAAGCTAAAAAAACAACAAAATAACACAACAAAAACACTCATCTATAGTCATCTAAATTACTGTTTGGATTTCACACTTGTTATTTGTACATGCAAATCAACTGTTTTTATTCCTAAATGAGAAGATCGTAAGACAAAGGCTAGGGTTACTGTAATAAACACGGAGCGGTTGACACATTTACATAAACTATTAACAATATGCAGCTGAGCTCTACATACAGACACACAGACAGCTCGAAGTCACTTTTGTTTTCAAATATAGATGTAAATCTACTTGGTCGAATTGGAATTTATTAGGGTGTATTATATATATATATATATATATATATATATATATATATATATATATATATATATATATATATATATATATATATATATATATATATATATATATATATATATATATATATATATATATATATATATATATATATATATATATATATATATATATATATATACACACACAGATAGCATTACAATGTCAAAGAGATTTACTGTTAATGAATTTCAGTGGAACATATGCTTAATTATAAATAGGTATATGAATTTTAATTTATTTTCTTATTTATTTCATTGGATATGAATCTGTTGTATCGTTTAATGTTGAGTGTTTATAAGATCTTAATGTGTTCTTAATATATTGAAATATTTATATTTAATTTATATTCCATTCCAATAAGTATTATAAAAAGCTCGGTATAAATTTAAATTAAATTTAATTTAATTAATTAGCTTCACGCTGTATCCCGCACACAGCAGGGTAGGCAGAGGGAACCTAGTGTTAAGACATTCCGCTCCCCACTTTCTGCCGAATTCTGGAGGCATTGCGTGTTGAGTGGCAGAACTCAACGCCGCGCTTAACCTCGACACCAGAGCGAAGAAATGGAAATATAAATTTAAGTAAATATTTCATCTCCTCGAGTGGGGATCGAACCCACAACCAGTCGGTTTTGCAGTCACATCTCGTGCCGCTGCGCCACGACCGGCCTTTAAATTAAATGATTAGTTAAAAAAAAATTGAGACGACATTAGTGCACAATAGAGGTGACAAACGATAATATAAAAATATTTAACTATAAAAAATAATTTAATTACTGAATAATAGTTTCCTAAACTAGCGCATAAAAAAATATGATATTTATTTGCTCCAAAGAATGAAATGTAGTGTCGTCGCAACAACACGAAAATAAGGCCCAGTTCGAATATATATATATATATATATATATATATATATATATATATATATATATATATATATATATATATATATATATATATACACACACAGATAGCATTACAATGTCAAAGAGATTTACTGTTAATGAATTTCAGTGGAACATATGCTTGGAAAATTATAAATAGGTATATGAATTTTAATTTATTTTCTTATTTATTTCATTGGATATGAATCTGTTGTATCGTTTAATGTTGAGTGTTTATAAGATCTTAATGTGTTCTTAATATATTGAAATATTTATATTTAATTTATATTCCATTCCAATAAGTATTATAAAAAGCTCGGTATAAATTTAAATTAAATTTAATTTAATTAATTAGCTTCACGCTGTATCCCGCACACAGTAGGGTAGGCAGAGGGAACCTAGTGTTAAGACATTCCGCTCCCCCACTTTCTGCCGAATTCTGGAGGCATTGCGTGTTGAGTGGCAGAACTCAACGCCGCGCTTAACCTCGACACCAGAGCGAAGAAATGGAAATATAAATTTAAGTAAATATTTCATCTCCTCGAGTGGGGATCGAACCCACAACCAGTCGGTTTTGCAGTCACATCTCGTGCCGCTGCGCCACGACCGGCCTTTAAATTAAATGATTAGTTAAAAAAAAATTGAGACGACATTAGTGCACAATAGAGGTGACAAACGATAATATAAAAATATTTAACTATAAAAAATAATTTAATTACTGAATAATAGTTTCCTAAACTAGCGCATAAAAAAATATGATATTTATTTGCTCCAAAGAATGAAATGTAGTGTCGTCGCAACAACACGAAAATAAGGCCCAGTTCGAAAGCAATAAGTAAAAAAAATATTTCGCATTTTATTTGGTAACCAATTATTTGGGGCCCGTGAAGTCATGCCTTGGACGCCAGGGTGAGTTATAACCTAAAGAAGAAACTGTAAAAATATCAATAAGAATGTAAATATCAAGTAGCGCAAAAAAAACCTAACTTTCTTAATACCAAACATGTTTAAAAAATAATGTTATACAATTTAACAACCTTTTCAAATAAAAAAATCACCCACAAAGCATTTTTAATTCAATTCAGTGTCATACAAAGAGCAGAAATCCTTTTAGCTTTCCTATAAACACGGGTAGCTGGGCGATGGGCGAAAATTGGTAAAAATCAATAAATATCGCGTCCCCTCTAATGCAATGATGGATCGTGCCTCACTTATCTGCTGGCGACATCGCGTGTTCGAGTAGTGTATACATTTTTATTCCTTTTGGTGCCCAAACTATAATACTTGTACAGTATGTAGCCGCGGTATTGTGAAGTGTCGCTTACGTAGCGAAAACAACAAAGTTCTAAGTACATAAAACATATAATGGTGAATTTGTTTTAATTTTTTATAGCTTCACACTGTATTCCACATATTTATGGGAGGGTAGGCAGAGAAAAGTGTTAAGACACTCCGTTTTCCATTTTCCGCTCATTTTTTCAAAGCCGCACTTCGTCTTTTTACCAGAGTACATAAAATTGTAATAGTATTCATAACTGTTTCCAGGCAGATGTTTCGCTTCACCAAGACGATCTGAATTTCATTTTATATTATTATAAAAAGAGTTTAGCAATGGTAATACGGTATATTGTGACCTGAGCGAGTGTTAAGAAAGGCTAAAAGATCTCAGCTAGTGAATACACACTGCTAATTATTCTATAGGAAGGTCACGTACAAAGAGTAAGGACCACCCGGAGAGCCCATATTAAGAGGTAAATCATATTGGATTATACATTGAATTCAGAAGTCTTCTCTCATTGCTTACTTAGCTACGGACAATACGCAAATAATTAAAATATTACACATATCATATTAATATAATTATACATATCATATATGCGATACGAGGCACGAGGTGTGACTGTAAAACCGACAGTTGTAGGTTCGATCCCCACTCGAGGAGATGAAATATTTACTTAAATTATATTGGTGTATAATATTTGGTGGCGAGGTTAAGCGCGGCGTTGAGTTCTGCCACTCAACACGCAATGTCTCCAGAATTCGGCAGAAAGTGAGGAATGGAGTTTCTTAACACTAGGTTCCCTCTGCCTACCCTGCTGTGCGCGGGATACAGCGTGAAGCTGATAAAAAAAATCATATTAATTATTTTGTCATAGATTTTATTGGCTATTTAACTTTTTACTATCGTCTGCAATAGTTTTAAAGAAAGCGTCGTTTGGCAGTATATTCCTTGGATGGCATGGATTCCTTGATTGGCAGACCTAAAAATAAACATTTATTTAATTGTATTAATTATTTCGTGCACAACTTTTTTATAAACTTATCCTTCATACGTTCGCTCGTTCCATACAGTCACTCATACATACATCGTCTAGTATAAACAGACTAACACAATCTCGTGCACACAAGTCATAAATCGGGAGCCAACGGCGAGAGTAGTATTGGTATTGGTAGTCTATCTATTGAGTGCGGCTACGAGCCTGTGAAATATATTTTACACATTTTTTAACTTCACATATCAAGGTACGTAGAGAGAACCTGGAAACCTAGTGTTAAGACAATCTATTCCCATTAAGACAGTTCCGTTTACCGCCAAATTCTGGATGCATTGCGTGTTAAATGGTAGTATTCGACACCGCAATTTCCTTCGTTACCAAAGCAAGGAAACAAAATTATTAAATATTAATTTCCTCGAGTGGAAATCGAATCCACAACCTATCATGTTTACCGCGAAATGCTGGTGCTCCTGAGCCACTAGTTTCCTCAATCAAATATTTCTGTCTCTGGTAAAATATGTATTTACACTATAGTACACACCTTGCACAAAGGATTCAAAACATATTGTAAAAACTTGTAAAAACAAAAACAAACTCACTTGATAAACGATATGAGACTTTCATATTCCAGATATCGCCTTCACACATCGAATGCCTTCGTGTCTAGGTGTCATACGAAGGGTGACCCTGCTTAGGAACTTAGCGAAACAACTAAGCTCACAAACGACAGTGTCTCTTGATTTATGTAGAGCACTCACGCAGTTGCCGTGACTGCGTTAAAATATATTTTTTGGAAAATCATTTAGAAAGTATATATTTATTTTTGTTTGTTTTTTTTTAAAATAATTTCTTTTTAGTATTATTTCTACTATATATAGTATGTTAATCATAATTACCTGGAATTGTAATGAATATGATTAGTTCGTTTTTAGCTTAACTTAACTTAGCTTCACGCTTTATCTCTAGCGGGGTAGTCAGAGAGAACGGAGCGCCAAACACTACGATATTTTTATAAAATTGTTATAAAATTGTTACATTGATTGAAAATTACATATTTATAAAACATAACAATGTTCAATGTATTAATTTTGTCATAGTTTTTAAAAGAAAAACACTTGTTTTAGAAAAAATATACAGATTTGAAGGTAGTGAGGAATAAAAAATAATAATGTAGGGGAGAGGTGCCATGAAAAGGACATGTATTAAAAGGGACATTTTGAAATTCAGCTACAGTAAAAAATTTTATTTGTGGTATGGTATCTCTCATTAAATTGCGCCTAACTTCACGCTTCTATCACTTCAAGGATATCGACGGCATGCGAATGTTTGCAATGCCATAGGAAAGTCATATTTTGTGAACTGATTATTTACTTATTAAGTATAGATTTTTATCTAGATATACTATAGCAAAACGTCGGTACTTTTTTTTATTTACAAGTGTACATTTTGTGAATACATTTATAATTTGTGTATAATATTTATAAAAGGGACACAACAAAAGGTTATGAACGGGATGGCTTTCAAAAAGACTGTTGATTATTAAGTAAAATAATTTAAAAATAGTATACACACCAAATTTAAAAAAGACTGGTGATTGCTAAGATTTGAATAATCAAATTTTGTCTTTGAATTAAAAAATATATAACAAAAGTGTCCCTTTCATGTCATCTCTCCCCTAAATATATTATCGGCTCTCGTTAAAAAGTAAAATTTTTTTTCAGCTTCACGATGTATCCCGCATATAGCAGGTTTAGTAGAGGCAACTTAGTGTTAAGAGACTCCGTTCCTAATTACTGAATTTTCAAGACATTGTGTGTAGAGTAGCGGAACTCATCCCCGCTCTTTGCCTTATTACCAGAGCGAAGAAATTAAATTACTAAGAAATAATAATTTATTCCTAGCGAGTAGAAATCGAACCCACAACCATCGTGGTTACAGTCACATGCTTGTGTCATTGCGCCACGTTAACAACAAAATATATAAGCTGTGTGCAAAGCTTATAAACATTATCCGGTAGTCTGTCTGTCTGGACATAGACAAAGCTCGGTGATGGAACTACCGTCTAGTCGGCAACGTGACAAATCTGATGAAAAACACGGATTGGAACGATAAACCGAGTTATCGCTGTTGATTTAGTAGTACATTTAGTAGATACATGTTATGCTATTAGGTATATATGTACATACATTTTAATGTAGTGTTAGGAAGGAACTTCTGCATAATTTTCGTTGCGTGTGAAGTGGAACTCAACGCCGTTTTTGTCTTATTATAAAAAAAAATAGAATTTTTCTAAAATTGAAATAATTCATTCCCTTGAATAAGAAACAAACTTACAATCGTCACATTTACAGTCAGATGCTGTACCACTGCGCCACTATTCTATCACCTATATCTATATACACATGTCCAGTAGTGTCTATTCAAACTTATCAAGTTTTTCGAGTATCAAGATAGTGACTATTAAGTGGTTAATATTATGTTATGCTTAAAGAGATTACTGTATAGTAGGTATGTATAAATATTAACCTTTTTGATTTTTACAATCATCTATTGAGAACTCTATCTTTGTAAATTTTATTTAAGCCTCTAACACAAGAGTGTTACTATATGCTTAAAAAAAGGATACTTAATTATATTTAAAAATTTTGCTTGCTTATTTGCTTGCTTATTTTTGGATGACTTTTATAACTTTATTACAGTTAAGTTCATGAGTAATAGAGTCTGTAGTCGACAATGCGCCGGCAATCTGCGAAGAGCTAACCGTTTATTGTTATGTCGCGAAGTTCCGAAGTTGTTCTCAAGTTGCAAATTGTGGCAATTTTGTATACTCAACTAGACCATCCTAAATTTCTCCATATTGCTAATAGGGTGATAAGTGTACCTACGAAAATTAAAATATAAAAATGTTTTTAAACATTTTTTAAAGTGTTAATCCACACTTAAGAAAGAAAAATACTTATTTAGAAAACGTATAAAAATTTGGACGTAGCGGGACTCGAACCCGCGCCACCTGGAAACCGACCAGGCGTTCTGACCAATTGAACGTATCAGTGGTTCGAGGCGCGGGAGGCGTGGGTTCGAGTCCCGCTACGTCCAAATTTTTATACGTTCTCTAAATAAGTATAAAAATGTTATTATTATTTAGGCCAGTCGTGGCGCAGTAGCACAAAGTGTGACTGTAAAACCGACTGGTTGTGGGTTCGATCCCCACTCTAGGAGATGAACTATTTACTTAAAATTTATATTTCCATTTCTTCGCTTTGGTGTCGAGGCAAAGCGCGGCGTTGAGTTCTGCCACTAAATATGCAATGCCTCCAGAATTTGGCAGAAAGTGGGGAACGAAGTGTCTTAACACTAGGTTTTCCCTGCCGTGCGCGTACCCTGCTGTGTGCGGGATACAGTGTGAAGCTGATTTTGTTATTATTATATTTTTAATACTAAAAAGCTTGAACTCAACCTTTTGTTATATCAAAAAGACTGTCATTACTTAAAAACTTTCCCAACCAACATCAAAGTTCCCCCTTTTTAATGTTGAATATTTGGAAAACAATAACTGTTTACAGAAAAAAAATCTCAAAGGTTTCAAAATCCTGAAATGGTACTGCCATAATACAGGCAAAGCACTAATGTCTATAGCAACTGGGAACCCATAGATAATCCCCCAGTCGACCCCTCAATATGAACCCGTTCGAAGTAACGACTCCACTATCGCTCATGGACACATGCGACTGACAGAACTGTTATTACATCATTAATAAAATTACAAAACTCTGGGCCCATGTGCTGTTCTAACTTACAGCCCGGTCGCGTCCAAAGGGTTGGTGCATCGCCTTAATTAAATTTGGGCAATCGTCATCGTCGTAGTTTAAATTGTTATGTCTCGCAATCATGGTGTGAGAATTGAGTGAATTAAGCTGAATCACGTTTGTCACATGTATATGGATGCCGCTTTAATTGTACAAGAGTTGTTGTATATTTTTTATATAAAATATTTATGAAAATTTTAAAATTTTGTGATTTTCGTTTTAAGACAGTATCTTTTTTTCTTCTAAACGATGAGCACACATAAAAACTCGAGAATATCAATTAAATCAAAGGGGAAAACCTAACAGTTTCAGCGTCGAATGCTATTAAAAAAGTAAAGAACATTATAAGAGATCCGATGAAAGGCCTACTAAGGGTACAATATTAAAAGGCTTAGAAGTGTTGGGCCCGAAAAGCCTCTGAACATGTCTGTACCTCGCCCACTTAAGCACAGTATTAAGGGCACTTTGGGCTTAAGGGCGGCCGTATATTATCCAGACCTTTTTCCTACATGAGAAGAAATTTTATATGCGTTTTATGCTTTGCTAATTAGACCGAGCCGCGTTAAATTTTAAGTAGGTAATTATGGACTCTCGGAACCAAAAGCACAACGTAACTCTACATTGACTGTATAAAGATTAAAATTGGTATTTGTATGTAAAAATATCTTTATATTTTTTTAAATTAATTAGTTATACGTAGAGTAATTATTCTATACAGTTTTATTAAAATCCTTTTGTTTATTTAATGTTTTTACAACAAATTTAAAATATTGAATTGGGCATCATGTTTTATAATTATTTATTTTTTTATAGGTAAACTATAAATTTATTTAAAGACATAATTAAACGTAACTTTTTATGGATTTAAATGACATATTTTGTTAAATATGTGAATTTTTAAACAGATATTTAGTATCACGGTCTATTGTACTAGAGTAATATTTATATCACCTAATTTTGAATCGTAATTCAGAATAATTTAAATAAAATCACTGTTTATAGTTTATTTTTAATATTTTTATTCAAATAAAAATTACTTATTATTAGTATAGTATGAAAATGTATTGAAAAGAGAATATTTTATATATCGTAAATCATTCATTACAAAAGGCTTATATCATATCAGTTTCCACTTTGCACAATATTGAGTGGAAATCGAACCTTCCCATATGTTTAACTGTTTAACTCAACTACGATAGCACATATGCACGTAAGTATATATAGAGAGCGGTGAACTCTACGTACCAACTGGCTCCATTACCAAAATTGACCTCAAAATCACCACACCTCCGAAATCATATTTCTGTTAATAGAACAAAACACCCCTCGAATGACGGACGCAACTTAATAAAGCAATTAATTCTTAATTGAATTATATTCGTCACTGACTCGCCGAGTGCCGGCTTTCAAAATACCTGTTCATTTGATGATTAGAAATAATTCATTGCTTTGTAAAAGTGATGAGATCGGGTTGAAATTTGGCATGCAGATAGCTATTATGATGAAGGCATCCGCTAAGAAAGGATTTTTGGTAATTAAGCTTTTAAGGGAGGATATGAGGTGTTGAATTTTATATGAAATATTTTATGGATAATTGGTTTGTTTAAAGTTTGATGATTTGTTTGAAAATATTACCAAAATGCGCGCCAGTTCAGCCAAGTTAAAGAACTGGGAACTGTAACGATCCATACCAGAACTAAAATGTGTAGGTAAATAATATAATTAATTAAAAAAATATTATAATTTACAATATTATTTTATTTATAGGTTATAAATAGAATCTTATAAATAATAGTTTAGTTCAGTTCTTTAATTACGCGTTCCGTTCACAAGTAATATTAAAGTGACGTAATATACCGTAGGTAAAACACGCAGATATAAAATATATTCATTAAAAATAATTTAATAATTATATTTAATTATTGTGTATTATAATTTAAAATAAATAATAACATAATTAAGATTTTAATTATTGTAAAATATCATGTTGGCTGAATAAGCTACTATCAACGTCAAAGTCAAGAAAAGAATAAAGGAAAGAAAGAGAAGGGAGATGGCGGACGCGTCTGACGAAGGATGGATATTATTAATAATTTTTAGAGAAGTTTTAATTTATAATTAATATATATTTAGTTATATTTAATATTTAAAACGCAGGTGAGATTATGTCTTCAATTGTGATATAAGTATTCGAGGCGACTAAGATAAGTTATAAGTGCTTTCACTATTTACGATTGTTTGTTTTGGAATACTTCGTCGGTAAGCTTTTAATATATTATTATTAAAACAAAGAAGAGTAATATTAATGCATATAATGCCGTCAATATCCAAAGATAAATATTATTTATTTAGTAAATGGAAATAAATACATGAAGATGTTGTAAATTACAATTATATTAATGTACGCAGAATGCCTGCCGCCATCTTTGTTAGATGCGTGTATGTAAATTGTGAAATGAGAGTTAAATAGGTTTGGTTAATAATTAATTTTAATTATAATTACTTATAAATGTAATTTCTATATATAAAAGTAAATATTTAACATGTTTCTAACTGTCAATATATTTTAATTAAATATCATAAAGATATTAGACATTAGCCAAATATTAATTCTTTACGATTTATACGACTGTTAGAGTTCATTGACGCTATGTTTTACTATTAACTAATATAGTCACAACCAACTGCTGCTTGGCTTCGCTGGCACTAATGTGCTTGACTAAGTGAATTGCTATGGCATTAATTTTTATATATATTATTTGGCGGTGCCTTGCGGTGCGTCAACGTTAATACTTGGTGTATGATAGATAGGTGTGTGATCCAGGACAATACCTGGTACCGGTGTATGTAGTAGTATCCGCCCGTCTCATACGGGTGTGAGGTGCTATTTTATGTTCCAGCTCTGGAGTACATATATAGTAGTGTTCGCTTATTTGTCCAACGCTTGGTTTTATCGTAGAAAACGTAATGCGTCAATCGATTTATGTCGACGAGATACTTATAATATATAGCCGGGCGTCACTGGTGCTGATATATTTGGTATAAGCGAATTGCTTTAGTAGTGTTGGATTCTGCTGCTGAGTTTCTTCCGCCAGTTCTTCTCAGCACTGAGGTTCTTTACTGAACTGGTATTTGGAGTCGCTGGCTGTTCTAGCAATAACTGAGTATTTTCAACTAATGATTTCTATATTGCATTCCCACGACTCTGAGTCTAGTGTCAGTTCAGACAAACAGCTGCAGGGTGTGTGCTGTGTGTGTAATTCTACGACGGTTCTATTTAAAAGAGGCGTTACAATAACAGCGAATATCAATTATATTAATATTGAAACTAAGGCATATAATAAGATCACGAATAATTTTATAATAATAGTAGAGTATGTAACTGAGTCCCCAGTTACAAAACTCGCAATGTATATTTTACACGAACCATTTCAAGCTACTTTTAAGCCTAACTTGCTTGCTTAACTGAATTTTATTTATTTAAAAATGTGTTACGCTTAACTTGATGCGCAGAAAGCCTCACTTTCACTCACCCTTTTGTTTCATAAAT
Organism: Heliconius himera; assembly: GCA_021202915.1. Taxonomy (NCBI): domain Eukaryota; kingdom Metazoa; phylum Arthropoda; class Insecta; order Lepidoptera; family Nymphalidae; genus Heliconius; species Heliconius himera. Next base: position 307,261 of record JAJHJA010000302.1, read on the forward strand.
AAACGTATCTTTGCATATAAATTTTACATTCTAGCCTCATATAATTTTCTAACGGAAGAAACATTTTCCTCGCCCAGCGCACCACCGAGAGCGTTGATCAGTTAACTTTTAAAGCTCATTAAAATTGATGGTTCATTCAGATCGTGTAAATTTCCATGCTGGCGGAAAATTAAAACGATACCCGAGGCGACCGCGCCCCAGCACTCCACATACTATTCTATGTTAAAAAAATATGCGAAACTGAACCAAAAGAGGCGACCTCACGTTTATTCATACGTTTACCTCGCTCTAGAAACTTTATCGGTTCCATAGATTTTTTTATTTTATTAAAAAAAAAAAAAAACATGGCGCAAGTTTTATAAAAATTCGATACTCGACACGATTTCTCTATTACAAGCAAATCGTGTACATGCAAATATTCGATTGATCGAGCAACGTCAGTGGCCCGAACTGAAAACCTCGTGAGCCGAATTAAGGATAAAGGATTGGAATTTATGACCGATAAACAATTGTTTAACCTCCTTTTTTAAACTATGCAAGCCACGTATGTTTAGGTACTGTTTGTGTGCCACAAACAAAATAATCCTGAAAAATATTCTGGTAGAGTTTTACGAAATTTTATAGTGTTATTTGCATACTCGGGATTGTAAACATATTTGAATGTTATATAGATTTTCCAACAAAGCGAAATGTTTTTTCATACTTAAATAGCATATTTATGGACGTGCTTAAAAAATAAAAAAATGACATAAGTATTGTAAAGCGTCATAACTACAAATAGAAGTTAGCAGTAGGTCCTCTAATACATATTCGATATTCATAATTTCTTGTTTTTTTGCATAAAAAATAAATTGTATAATCTTTAATTCATTTTTTTCTCAATATTTATTTTCACTTAAAGCTCCAGGCTCCAGGCTCCTGTGATTTATAAATGCTCATCGACTAAATTGTTCACAATACATATTCAAGACAATAGCTTATGGAGCACCAGTCAAAAACAATACTGAAATCTGGCATGTGCGAGGCCCTAATAAGGTTAACTATGTTATCTGACATTAACAGACGGACCGCCGGACCGCAAGCGGATGCTAAATATCCAATAACGTACTTACGACGAGTGTCGATGTGAGATTTGCAGCTATATCACAGAATGTAGAGTCAGATATAAGTTAACAATGGCTTTTATGCAATTGTTGGTCCAGTAATGCCTATATAACCTTGCTAGATTTGTTTTATGTGTTTTTACTAATATTATCATATGTAATTTCAGTTTGTAAGTGACTACAAAATTACAAAATAGTTGATATGTATTGTTTATTAAATTATTTCTTTTAAGATAAGATCATTAATTTCAATTATTTAATTCTCTAGAGACCTTGAATATCAACTAATAAACGTTTTTGAATATATTTAATTAAGATTCTTTATGAAATTTCTATTTTATCTCTGTTCTATGTGACTGGTATTGAAATATATTGACAATGCACGGGCACATTACATTCGTTTCGATTTAATTTCTCTTTATTTATTCAACGTCGTGTGGTCGTTGTTTATTTGATATTTTCATAGTGCATGAGTTGTGAATGTTGTTGACTTTTGAAATTGAAACAATTAAAAGGCTTCGATAATGACGATTTAAATAGTAAAAGAGAATATATCGTGCATTTTTTTGTGTTTTCTACATGACAAAGTTATGATAATATAGTGATAGCTAATTGAATAATTACAAATATTTGAACAGCTTAGTTATTTATTTTAGTATCACTCGGTAACAATATATGTTTTTTTTTAGATATACATACAAGTATATCTTTACATATTCCAATCTACATGTAACAGGATTAAATTTATAATTTTAAAATAAATAATCGAGTTTTTAATTTTATTGCAATCCTAGCACAAAAAAAATACTTAATTATTTTTTGGACACGGATAGTCGAGATAACTATCGCGAAATAATCGAAAAGTCGGGTTTCCAGAAATTTACTAAATATACGAGATCACTCCAAATGACTAAATTTATTGAAAATGTGTAAAAATTGCAAAATCAATGATACTTTCATAAACCTCTAAGATATCTGACTATATCAAGGAAAACATCGTCACATCTCAAAGATGTTATTCTAGAGTATTTAAAAAAAAACATTATCACATTTATCACGTAATTATGCCATTGTAAAAAAATAAAACTTCCTTTAATTCAATTTTTATATATAAATTTTTATGTTTTCTTAATAAGTATTTTTCTTTGCTAAGTGTAGAATAACACTTTAAAAGGTTAAAGAATAAATAAAACTTCCATTAAGTTAGTAATTTTTATTTTATTAAAAAATAGGTATTCAAACACCGATATAAAATTAAAATAGGTTTTGATTATTGTGACCATAAGATAAGCGCATCTGCACAAAAATAGGCCTTTACATTGTGTTGTACAGATATATTATATCATTGTGTTGTATAGATATTACAATTGAAGTATTCGAAGTTGTCAATAACAGAACTTATAATACGTTTTTTTTTTCAGCTTCACGCTGTATCCCGCACACAGCAGGGTAGACAGAGGGAACCGAGTGTTAAGACACTCCGTTCCCCACTTTCCGCCAATTTCTGGGGGCATTGCGTGTTGAGTGGCGGAATTTAACGCCGACGTACGTATTTATTGCATTGCTATTTTAACTGGTACATCTATATTAGCTATAAATTTTACAGATTTGCATCGAAAAAATATTTCTATGTGTTTCATAATACTTTAGCAATAATACAAGATATAAATTATAAGCCAAATATCCCTCATTCAGGAAAAAATATATTGTACATACTATTGAATTTTATACATATTTATAGAGCTAAATGAAAAATGTTAACTTCTAAGATTAAATTGTGAAATTAATGAAGAATAAAAATAAATAAAAAAAACGAATGTAAATGTTTGCTTTAAATATTGGAAGCTTGCCTGATGCTTACGATAAATCTTTCAATTGAACAGTGTGCCAAAATAGGAACTAGAAGATATTTTACATATGTTTTTTTTTTTAATACAACTAATAATTCAAATTACGTTACACTAATAAAATAAATATCATGAAAATTAAACATTTTAATGATTTAGCTTTTAATCACGTGAATAAATCATAAAATTAGAGAATAAATATATAAGTTTACGAGTTTAATAATGTTTAGGCGTTGAGATTTGATTGTACATATTATTTACAAGATTATGGCCACATTTAACGTTTATTTAATTTAATTTAAAGTAATTTAATTTAAGAAAATTCAACATAATGTTAGGTGAAAAATATTTTTTTATAATATTTTTACGTATAATTCACGTGGTTTCGATTAATTCTATAGTATTAAATAAAAAATTATTGCAAATAGTCTACAATCAACGCTACATGTGGCCACAGGACGAACAACTTAACCATATAATATAATATAGAAGCGTCACATTATAACAATACGTAATTACGTACCTACAGATGATATGCAATGATACAAGTAGTGCTATCTTTTATAACAAGTGACTATACATATCACATAACTTACGTAGATTAAATTTTCTTTTTTTCTCGTAAAAGATTTGAATTTTATCTCACAACTCCAATGTTACTTTGTTATAATTTAGGAAACAAGTTATGGCACACGAAATTAGAGTAACTATTATATGAAAACATAATTTATTAATACATTAGTGCCATTTTATTAGGCATTTTTAGCTTACATTATGCTATTTTTATACATGCCAGCTATTTTTGCATATTTGGATTTATCCATTGTTATTATATTTAAAAAAAAATCATAGCTACATTTGTTTATACGTAGAGATGACTAATCATTTTGACATTACTAGAAATTTTATCTAAATCATTATTTACACTACTGTGAATTTTCAATGTTATTTAAATTATTGCCAAGCGTTTACATAAGTTTAGACTTAAGCTAATGATAAGTAGGTCACAAATTCGTTTACTGATATTCGACGGACTACATCATATTGTTTTATTCACTAAATAAAACGATAAAATCTAAACTTTTCTTAATTTTTCACATTTATTATAATTATAATACGATTTCTAAATAATCTAAGAATAGCTCTGTACATAATTTACAAATTTAACATTACAAAAGACTAGCTACGATATTTATAACATAATAAATATTTATGATACGCAATAAAGCTTCAGTACACAAAGTTATTCATGTAAAAATTAAGCAATTAAGCTCAAAAATAATATTTCATTGTTTTTATAACAAAATTAGTAAGAAATACGATTTTATTTGAGTACTGGACACGAAAAAACCTCCATTTTTTACACTTCACAATAGTTTAAGAACACTTACACCTGCAAAAACTTCACTAGCCAGTGCACTTTAGTGGTCTATACGTCTGTTTGGCACAGGTCGCCGAAAACCGGCAAGGCGTGATACTACCGCGTCACCGAGTCTACCCTCGGATGTGGAGCAGGGGGAGGATGAATAGGCGCATGGGAGCCTTGCGTCCCGTTTAGGACACTTTGTCCATGCTTGAAAGACGTCAGCCGCGCCAACGTTCTAGTAGGGTCGTTGTCAAAATTAGGCCGCTCGTATTGATGCTTAGGTCTTTGTCGTTGCGGTTGCATAGCTTGCAGTTCATCGTAACCGCCGTCATCACCGTAATTGTCATCATCTGAATCATCTTCACCGAATGCTCTATACGTAGTCTCTGATTCGGAATTTTTTCTATAGCTTCTACCAATCAATGATTGTGTCACATCTGGCTTAACGTTTTTATCACTTTTTCTCTCTTCTAAGCTCTGATTATATCTGAGTTGAGCTTTTTGAGTTTTATCTAACGAAGGCAAGTCATAAAATTTAAGAACGTTTGGGTGTCCTTGAAAATATTTTTCGCTGTATACGTTACGATTATAATATCCGCCATTACTCGCAGGGTAAAGTTCCTCTTCTGGTGCGTAACGATTGTCATAATTGTCGACGTTTTTACTCCCAGGAGGAAACCATCCCTAATAGAAATGAAATAATATTAACATAAAAAAGAGGTACTTTTTTCAGCTGCACGCTGTGTCCCGCATGCACTGTCTACTTTTCGCCGAATTTATATTGAAATTACATGTTGAATGGTGGAATTTAACGCCCCGCTTTGCCTTGACACCAGAGCGAAGAAATCACCTTAAATCAGACCCATAACTTGTTGCGTTGACAGTCACATGCTTGTGCCCATGCGCCACAAATGGCCTCAATTAATAGATTTTTTAATAATATATTTTTATTTTTATCAATTAAAAATAGATAAAAACTTACCAAAGAACTAACACACTGCCTTGTGTTGGCTACGAGTGTAACCGAGGCATACGCTGCGGGCGATGTTGCGGTTTTGCTTGTATTCCATTCATTGCCATTTACTCTGGAAGCCGTTACTTCGGCATATTCAGGCAACTGTTGGGCAACTTTGTCATACTCAGAATTTGTTTTCTCTTTGCTTTGATTTGTTTGAGTACTGGACATGCATAATCCTGGCTGATTTTCCATCCACAAAAGTGATTCAGTTTTGGTTACAGTGTTTTTGTTATAACAGCTACTAAGTGGATGTGATAGGGAAACAGCCGCCTTTATATTCATTTGAGTCACCAAGCTTGTCCCATTGGAATCTAAAACAAAGAATTTATTTCATCTATGAAAAGTTTACTATTATATATTTTATTTAAACGATATCTGGAAAATTAAGGATTATAAATTCTACCCGCAAATAAAGTGAATAAAATTGGCTTAAAGGTAACTGGGTGAATCAACAAACGAATTGCCTCGAGGAAACAAAATAAAAACATTTACATTTACTGAGTTTTTATTTTTCGGATTTGTATCATTCCTTTGTGCCACGAACGTGAATGTAAAATGAAAGAGATCCAGTGCTAGGAAGAGAGGGCTCGTGCTACCTTTCAACTTGAAAGTAATCTAGTACCCTCCCGCCCCTCGCATGGTAAAGCCTCCATCAAACAAACGCTCGGCACCCTTGCCACCCTACGACACCCGTGGAATGTTTTTAATTTTGAAATTCTGATGCTGATTCTAGGGAAAATGTAAGTATTTGAAAGTAAGTGATGTATAAAGACGTATTGTTTACATAAACTTTCAACTTCACATATGCGAAAATAAATAAAAATGTGTTTTTTTTCTCTTACCGTATATATTTGGCAGGGCTGACTTCTTTGCAAAAATATTATGTCTTCGAACATAAATGATTCCTCCTATCATAACGATTTTAAATAAAACAATAGCTCCAATCAAAAAATAGAACCAAGTTTCCATTACAAAGTCTCCAGCAACAATCGATACTTCACCATTTACGGGATATCTACAACAATACATTTATTATTTTTAATCCCACTTCAGTTCCCCATTTAAGAGAGAAAGCATGTGACATTCACTCTCCGCCTAATATTCGAGACATTGCCTGTTTTGTGCCTGAACAAAACGCCGCGCTTTGTCTTGTTAGCAGCGAAGAAATTAAAATAATTCATTCCCCAATTGGGGATCGAACCCACAACACTCACGCTTATAGCCGTTGTACTAACGCGGCCACGGCGCGGCAGATTTGATAATATAAAGGCATGTCTAATTATCTCTTAATAGCCGATATAAATCAAAAATAAACTTTCATATATTGTTTAATTACCTCGATAATGGGTCTAATCCAACAGACCGAGAATCGATGTTTAAATACACTTTTTGACAAAATGGCCCCAAGCCAACAATAGTTTCAGCGGCTATTTGGACCGAATAGCTTACACCCGATGTTAGATTAGTCATTATCAAACTAGTAGCCTGATGTACAGTCGTATTTATGGCAACCATTGACTTATTGGCTGGTATATCAAGCCAGTTCAGAACAACATTATATCCTATAATAGCTCCATTTTGTAAATGCGGTTCGGGAGGATACCATTTTAAATGAACTGTCGTTGTGTTATAAATGAACATTTCAATATTAGTTGGAGGGCCATCGGGAACTAAAACAATGAAAAATATAAATTAATATAGTTACCAACTGCTAACAAAATAAAAATCAATAGTATAATTTTGTTTTAAAAACTTACCATCATCCAGTGTTTGGGTTATTTTAGAATTAGAGGGTTTTCCTTCGAACTTTTTATAGAATGGCACAAGGAAGAATTCATATCTCGTATATTTTCTTAATGAAGTGATTTCATATCCAGACACGTCATTCGAATGCAATATTGTTTTCATTTCATATTCAGTAGTTTTATTATCAAGTGCTCTAAAGTATATAAATAGTCCTTCTAAATGGAAAAAGTTTAATATTTCCCACATGAGTTTAATAGTTTTAGAATCTATGGGTGTTGCCTCTATTAATTCGACGATATTATCTGTCATGATGTTCTTTTTAAATTCAGTGTTATTAGAATATATTCCTCCTTCCCATAAAATATTGTTATCTTCACCAACTGTTACCGCTTCCGATATTTGACTTGGTGCGGATAGTCCATGAGAGTTTTCCGCTCTCACAATAAACATGTATGTTATACCAGGGATTAATGATTTCACTATATAATGCGTTTGATGGACTCTCTTAGACACTACAATCCATCCGCGAGAATTTCTAGGAGTATTATTTCCCAATAAAGTTTCTCTCGAAAACATTTCTATTTGATATCCGAGAATTGAAGAGGAACCTATTTTGTTATTTTGATTCCAAGTTATAGTTACACTTGTGTCTGTGATATTGTAAACTTGTGGCTTTGTTGGTGGTCCTGGTAGAGCAGAAGTGTCTGCTGCTCTAAAGAAATGAATGTTCGGATTAATAGGACTGTCAACGAGGAGCACTCCACTCCATACATATTTTCCATGTTGAGATGAAGCGACACATGTGTACGTGCCGCTGTCAGTTTTGTCTAAATCTCTTAAAATGAGTGTACCATCACTAGAGATGTTCCTTCGATGATTTTGTATTAGCGCTTCTCCTTCAAAATACCAAGCAATAATAGGTTCGGGTTCACCGATTGCCGCACAAGGAAAAACGGCCATTGATTTAATAGGTAACGTTTGGTTAGAGGGGCCGCTTGTTATGATTGGCGGTGGGCGGTCATCGTCTGACGTCACGGTTAGTTTTCCTCTAACAAACGAACTGCCAGCAAAGTTTACCGCCGCACAAACTATTGTACTTCCACTAATATTTTTATTTGTATTATTGATCGTCAATATTGTTATACCATCTGATACCGACGAAGCGTGATATTTTTGTATCGATGTACCCGGTAGTATAATAGTTCTATTACCTTCGATACTCCAATACATAGTCGGTTCAGGTTTACCTGTAGAGGCACATGTAAATGTGGCTGTTGAACCACTCTCAACAATTACAGAATTTGGCTTCATTGTAACTGAGGGAGGGTCTGAAAAAAATAATAATGAGTTGTATTTATCTACATAAGGCTAATATTTTAATATCTACTATGTCTATGTTAAAAAAAAAATAACAACATTTTACATGTATACATGCAATTTTACATATAAAATTATGAGATTTTAATATAATAAAAAAAAAAATACAAATAAATCAAGAAAAAGTGACACTTTTTTCAAATAAAGACTTATTTACCGTGAACGGTCAAGTATCCGCTTGCACTAACTGCTCCAACGGCATTGTCAGCTTCACATGTATATTCTCCCTCGTCTGCTAAAACAACATTGTCGAGCCTGAGGCTCCTATCGTCAAGGACTTTGACACGCCCGAGCGGCATGTTACCACCACCGGCTGTCCTCCTCCAGAGTACATCAGGTAGAGGGTCACCTCCCACTCTACATTGGAAAGTTACACTTCCTCCAGTTTGTGCCACAACATCCTCTGGGCCAGCAATTAAGTAAGGCTTAACTGTACAATACAAATTCATTTTAATTATCATATTTTATAAATTTATTATAAAATACTATTTAGACGAAATATGAAATACTTATTAATAAATTACTGCTGATAATAAATACTTTTAATAACTTACTATGAATTCTTAAAGTAGCAATTGCAGATTCTCTAGTACCAGCTGCATTCCTTGCAATACATTGATATCTGCCAGCATCAGTTTGCCTCGCGTCTTGTATTACGAGACTGCCTCCGTCTACTAAATGCATTCTAAATAAATAATAAACGGTGCTTTAATTCTCCATATACAATGTAATTATTAATTTCATATTCATTACTTTGAATAAAGCAAAAGTAACAAAGTCATTCAAATATTGGGCGGAATAATTCAATAGGAAATTAACATTTAATAAAGGGTCCGGTGAGTCACAACTATTCAGATTTTTACTTGATTGCTTGTCGAGCTCTTCAAATATCCCCTTCTTTATGACTTTGATGTACTCTCCCTACTGTTAATTATTTTCATGCTTCGCCATACACACACTATGCCCTCAAGATGTTACCTAACGCCATATCTCATAAAAATTCATAGACAACGAATGGAGATGAATTGGCAATAAAATTACTGACAAAATTCAATTTGAAGTCAGCGAGGATTGTTATTAAATAAATAAGAAAACATGTCCCAGCTACGAGTATATTGTATAAATTGCGTAAAAATGTAATGCTATCTACACGTACGTAGTTTAAATGGCCTGTTTCATATTTAAAAAATATAATTATGTTTCCTTACAAATGACTCTCGAAATATTATACCGTTTTATAGTAATACATAATTATTTATGTATGCTTAATACCTTGTCATTGTATAATGAATAAAATACAATATATCTGTACTGTAATATAATAAAGCGGGAGAGCTTGTTTGTTTGTTTATTTGATTAAACGCTAAGATCTCTGTATCTACTAGTCCGATTAACTTTTTTTTTGTTTTTTATGAAAGACAATAACCCTACGGTTAACAAAATAACAATAATCCGTCGAATTGCTTTATTGTTATATTGTTCTAAAAAATGTCCGCGACACCGTATATTTGTGTTTTATAACTAAATCACAATAAGGTATTTTGTGGCAAAAAAAATATTGAAAAATAGCAAGGTGCTATTTTACCGATTTTTTTAAAATAAATTATGAAGATAAGATGTATGCTTTTCAAGAAAATGTAAAATTAAAATAAATCAACACTCTGCAAACTCAGCCACGTAGTGTTTGCAATTTCTCAGAATTATGAAAAAAAAGAAAGTTTATTATTGAATGTATCAATCTGTAGGCAAATGCAGCATAATAAAAGTATAATAGGCGGTACACGGGCGAAGCCGCAAGTGAACCGCTAGTAAAACATATTTGATGATATGCTACTTTATTCAGTAGAGATTCACAAGACTATCGCGTTTCCACTATCCCATTTAACTCCAAGTGCTCTTACCAACTACCCTCGATTTTACGTTAAGTGCGCTCTGTCGAACTGGCGAGTAACTTTCATTTGATATCCCAGAGCTCCACATTTTAATATATCTGCCAACTTTACTAGATTTCCGCAATCCGAAGTTACTTCCTAACAGTCGTTTAGTGTTCACATAAATTATTCATCCGACAAAAGCATTCTGGTGTAAGTAGCCATATTCTATTATTTTAAGTTAAATCTTACATAGATTCATGCATGTAACAAATTACCTAGAATCTCCGTCGAAATGCAAAACTTGGCCATTCTTCTTCCAATAAACTGTTGGTTCTGGAGAACCTCGTGGAGGGGAGCATTCTAATATCACAGTTTCCCCTTGCGCTGTCTGAGTGGTAACCGGTCCTAAACGAAATTCCTCTCGGAGAACTACGAAATTCGAAAAAAATCGTTATTTTAATGAAAATATATCCAATCACAGGACTGATTTAATATTTTGTTATTTTTTCTATAAAAAACTTACCAGCGACGTGTAGTGTTGCATTTCGACTCCTTGCAGTTCCATAAGGATTGGTGGCCTCACACCAATACACTCCAGCGTCTGAATGTGCTCTTCCATGCGTTGCTCTAAGGAAGAAAAGTCCTCCTGCAGGTAGAAGACTTCTGTGTGTGTCTGATACTACGAGAACACCAGCTTTGTACCATCTTATAGTTGGCGATGGAGATCCGCCTGCCCTGCAGTTTAATGTAGCGGGTTGATGTCGGGCTACCGTCACGTCCAGTGGTTGTTCTATAATATACGGCGCTTCACCGCTGCTCATGTAGTCATCACTTAGGCCCCCATTTACTGAACCTATTGAAGAAAAATATTTTATTATAAAAAGTAATATTATATCTTTTTTTCAATTGTGGTTACATTTTTTGTAAATATTTTTGTAGTTAAGAGAGAAAATATAACACTTACAGAGATATTAATCCTGTTTATATATATCTGCCGAATTCACTTTAAAATTAAATACAATTTCATTAAAATTTACAAAATTATAAACTCAATATTACTATTCTTTTCAACTTACTACTAGTATAAATATTTTACGTTGAGATGTAAACAAAATAAAATTATAACACAAGAGCTTGGCGGGTTGTTACTGTATTATAATTAAAATTTATTTTGTTTTACAACACACACGTTGTACTCTCACTTAAATTAACCATAAGTGGTTGGCATTATTTTAAATTTACACAACAATGACTCTTTCTAGGCTTCAGCATGTTATATGAATGGGTTGAGTGTGTCATTCTCAGCTACTTTAAAGCAACGCACAATAATAATGAGCTATAAACACTGGCGGAGTCCCCCAGGATGCTGTTCTGGAACCCTTACTATTTTGCTGTGTTTACAACGAGCGACGCAGATGTTAGTTTTTGACACTTGAATTGATGTATGTCTATTGTTGAGCCTTAAGTTATTATTACAACATGAAAAAAAAATCGATTTCTGAAAAAAAAAACGATCCGGCTAAAGTAACCGCCCGTTATTATGTGCGACTCAATTTTGGAAATGTATCAGAACAGGGATTATGTTCATTGTATGAAGTAATGGTGTTTATTTATTCACGTGGCCCATATCGTGTGATGCAACGATACGGCTAATCTATAATTGAATCTTGGTCATTTTTTGTTATCTTTACATTTTTGTCTCATATCGACGTTTGAGATAACTTGACAATATTTTTTTTCATTATATGACTTTTTTCTATCTTTTCCCTTGAACATGTATAATAAATTTCTCGAAAATCATACATACGATGTTAAACCAATACAGATCAAATGCGGTAAATATCAGCACTATAACAAGTCAAAAAGAAACCGAAAACGATATAAATAAAATTTAGCGGAATGCACGCCCATAAAATATTGTTTATGTTGATCTCGATACGTTATTTTATCGCACATAAAACTCACTTTATTGCTTAGTTGTGCGTTTGAACTATCGATTATATAGGATAAATGAAAATCCTTCCTCGATAAAGTATACAAAATGACTATAATAACGTTACATCCGAAAAATATGAAAGTAAAAATATCTATATAACTACCGTCAAAAATTTCAATTAAAACGGTTTGTGTACCTACAAGAATGTTTTAATTAAAATATTTTTTTGTATAAAAAAAATATTGCCGACCGTAAGGTCACATTTATAAACCCGACGTTTAGAACGTTTTGACCACGGACTACTGGAAAGTGTTCGAAACGTTATCCGGTTAATCCGGTTAAAATAGTTTTATTTAAAATGTGTAATAATCGTGAAAATCAAAGAACTTATTAATTTTAGAATATTAAAACAAAAAATAAAGACTCCTAATCTATGTTTTTTTAGCGACGACATCGACTTTTCGGCTCAGGGAGTGATATTTTATTCGCACGCGTGTAGTTATGTAGCTATTGTTCAAAAACTTTTGTTAGAAAAAAGTTTGCGAGGGAGCGACTTGTCCCCCAGCTAATTTATACTACATGCACATGTTGACACGCGCCGAGGAAAAAAATAAAATAAAAAAATAGTCGGTTATAGTAAAACATGGATTTTACATTTAAGTCACGCCACGCGCCTACGAAACTACAATTTAAATCTAAAATTACTGACAAATGCTTAGTGTCAACAGCAAATTGACAACTAGCTATATAACTTGAAAACTATAAAAGTCCCATGAACAATTTATTACACTGTATTTAGGCTAATAGCTCCTCAACTAGCCACTCTTTTATTTTCTCATATCAAAGAAAACTCAATCTGGTTTCTTTTGCAACTAATAACAAACTTGTCGACGTGTGTTCACATCAAACGTTTTGGTCGACCGTTTGATACTATCGGGCTACTTGCCGTGTAACATCTTTATTCGTTGTCTATATTTGGTTCATGAAAATAAATAGGACTCACTACTTACATGTGTTTTTATATAATCTATATTTTTTATTTTAATATTACGAATCGACGCCAATTAGAATTCCAGTAACCGTTTATTTTTTTTTTTTTCTAAAATTAAAAAAAATAAAAAAAAATAGCTTCACGCTGTATCCCGCACACAGCAGGGTAGGCAGAGGGAACCTAGTGTTAAGACACTCCGTTCCCCACTTTCTGCCGAATTCTGGAGGCATTGCGTGTTGAGTGGCAGAACTCAACGCCGCGCTTAACCTCGACACCAGAGCGAAGAAATGGAAATATAAATTTAAGTAAATATTTCATCTCCTCGAGTGGGAATCGAACCCACAACCAGTCGGTTTTGCAGTCACACCTCGTGCCGCTGCGCCACGACCGGCCTCAATTTTTTTTCTTTTTTATTTAAATCCGCTTATCACACTTTCTTGTTCCAGTGCAAGGAAATAACTGAATCCCTTAAATGAGGTGGTACTCATAATAATCGTTTTTACAGTAAGACACTGTCCATTGCGCCACGGTAGATTCTTATGAGTCTTTAATTATATAAGAGACCAATTTAATTTTATTTAACTAGAGGCCGTCGTGGCGCAGTAGCACAAGCGTGACTGTAAACATGACAGTTTTGAGTTATTTAGTGTATTAATTTCCTCGCTCGTGTAACAAGACAAAGCGCAGCGTTTAGTTCCGCCATTTAACACAAAATGCCTAGAATCGACAAAAAACTAGTAGTGTAAGTGTCATTTAGCATTCTTCCATTATACACGTTTGACAGATGCAATCTTTCTAGCCTTATATAATTAACTCAGATTATCAGAATGGAAATATCTAGTGTCAAGTATTCAAACCTACGACCCTTTGTAATTCGATATTCGTTTGAACTGAATATCTAATTCTAATGACAGTGATTGGCTCCCTTAGGAGGTAATCATGATTTTTCGAATTTTGAACACGTGTGCAATCTTTAGAACCCTCTTTGCAATATAACTCCGGGCTGTTATTACGCTATTTTATATTATTATCGTCGATAATTGGTCAGTTAACACCGTTTTTATATTGAAATATGGTTCGATAAAATTTTATTTTATGATTTAAATTATACGGAAACTCTCAATTAAGCTTCATATTAACAATATTTGTAGCGTTATTATTATTTTAATATTTAACTTTTATTAAACATGAAAATACAATTGCTTAAAAAAAGGTTATATAAACGGTGTAAAAATTAGTTAAATCTATTACTTATATTATGTCTCCTGATTAATAATTTTACAAACGGTAGTGAAGTATAACTTCAAGCTGTACCCCACAAATAGGCAGAGGGAACCCAGGAACCTAGTGTTAAGAAATTTCCATTCACCTTCCACCGAAAACGTGCAAATAACAATTTAACGATTGTAACAAATAAATATATAATAACGCTTAAATTATTTCGTAAAATGCAACTAATAGTCAGACATAACTTGACAAATTTAAAAATATTAACATTTTAAGTTTCAAAAAATGTCACGGTTAATAAAATAGCACTTAACGTTTACGACACAAAAACGCCCAAGTCGTCGCACATGTGTTGAAAATTAGCCGTTTTGCTTCAACGGATGGACGGATTAGACTAATATGAATTTTGTGATTTACAATGTTTGTGTTGTATGGCGCGCTTCTTGTGTAAAAACAAATTGTTTACACAGTTTCAACTTTCACGTGGACTTGTGTACCTGCGTGAAACAGAAGTAGCCATATGATATCTATATGGTTCAACTAATTTTGCCTCCCCTTCAATATTTTTAAAGGATTTTAAGCTTTAATCTATTGAATGTAAGATACATATTTGAAAATTTACAGAACTTTATTTTACTAAGAGATCCGGAGTAATTGATCCCGTCGGCGACAGTTGTGACATTTCTTTTGTTCCTAGTTTGTTTATACAGCATTCTAACGCGTGGCAATTTGTGAAAATAATGATGTAAATGGAGATTAATAATTTAAACATTTTTGAAATATTTTTTCTTAATATGAATTGCAAAATAATGTTCAGCATATGTTGAGGCTAAATATACAGGTAGTTAATTTTTTGTTAGAACATCTAATAGAGCAAAAAGTAAAATAAAAGACAGTATAAAAGAGACGTCCTGCTTCTGTAGTGTCTCCATTAAAATCGGTAGATAAATGAGCATACTTTGCAACTTGAAAATTATCTGATCGGCAAAGTGCTTAAAGGATGCAAAAAAAATCATACAGAATTCGGCCGTTGCTTATTAACAACGACATCTGCGCTGTAAGGTCGAAGTGATTTGAGGGCCTTAGAAACAGACGGCTAATTTACTGCCAACGAGACGTACCCTTTTAATATCAACTTCCGCCTCTTAATTTCAAACGATCACATATGAAATGGTCTATCGATACTGAACAGTTTATTATAATAGGGGTTAAAATATGTCAATATTCATAAAAGTTACTTTTGTCCGAGCTTAGATCTGAGATACGATTCATTTTTCATATATCTCATTGTATACAATGACTTCACTGCAAGTCCATTGTGAGGGTACCCTAGCGATTGATTCTGTGTTTTTTTTTGTTTAATTTTTTCCACATATTTCACGCGGCATCCATCACGCATTAGATACAAAAGATAGGCGTCGTTTAACATTAGCTTAACTTCTTTACGCTTTAATAAACGCCTGGGGCGAACGCTTTTTTACTCACCGATTCGTGAACCGTAGTATAAAATGATTCCTTCATGGTGACACAACTAACTGGGTGAATGGATAATTTGTGAGTTCGTATTTATAGCCTATCTTTTATAAAATGCATGCAATAGACAGATGCTTCTCTAAATCACTGCATGTGTGTTTTAGATGACTTTAACTTATCTGGTGTTCTCTGAATAAAATTGTGCCCCAGAGAGCCATTTTTTAACGTTTTCTTGTAAGACAAGACATTAAATATATAGGGGACTATAAATAAATTTATGTTTATCACATAATACGTGTGAAACTTTATATAAGAGAAACCAATGTTTACTTGAGGCCAGTTGTGCCGGGAGAGCACAAAGTGTGACTGTAAACGTGCCAGGTTTGGGGTTCGAGTTCCACTTGAGGAAATGAAATATTAATATTTCCATTTTTTTCGCTCTAGTCGAAGCAAAGCGTGGCGTTGTGTTCTGCCACTTAATACGCAATGCCACCAGAATTCGACAAAAAACGGGGGACGATGTTTCTTAGCAGTAGGTTCCCTCTGCCTACCCTGCTATATGCGGGATACAGGATGACACTAAACATAAATATCGTTAATATTTGTCAACAATTTAATTATTGTTGTTGTTGGAAACTAAATATATACTTTCAGAGTACAATATCTTAAAATAGCTATACATTTTTCTAAACTAAGTGGTTCCACAAATCTAAGATGGTACGATATGGCACTAAATATCGAAGTGTAGGGGAATGCGACCCCATGGGAGGGCTGCTATTAGCGCTGGTTGAACTTTGACTTCACGGTGAATTCTTTATTTCTTCACCCAGCACATGGAATGTGTTTTTGATTGAGACGAACGAATATATACATTTTACGAGCGTTGTTATTTTTAACTTTCTTCGGAAAATATCTTCATTAAATAACTAATATTATAAAAAAAATAATGTAAATGAGAAATATTGTATTTAATGTGAAAATTAAGATAAATAATGTTTTAAAGGTGACAATTTATTTCTATTTATTTATTTCATCTTACGCACGGTAAAATGTTTGTTTGTGATTTTATCTATTCACAGATTGTTTTCTTACTAATCGAAATATTTGCCCGAATTAAATAAGAGGCCTCCGGAAGAGAGGAGGAATATAACTGTAAACGCGACAGACTGTGGGTTCGTTTCCACTCATGGAAATGAAACGTTCATTATTTTAACTCTCCTCCTCGTCGCATTGACCACACAATCCCTCTAGAATTCGGCGGAAAGTGGGAAACGGAAGTGTTCTAATGGAACGGAGAGTTTTAACACTGCGTTTCCGGTTCTCCTCTGCCTCCCCTGCTAAGTGCGAGACATAGTATGAAGTTAAAAAAATGAGAATGAAACTATTGTAGATAATTCGTTTAGGGTCGTTTAACTGCGCCAATATGATATAACGAAATTGAAAATTATAGATTATTAGAAATTATATTTACATTTTTAATAAAAAAAACTATATATTTCTAAGGGTTACAAGATAAGGCACTAACCGAGACAGAAGAGTCCCAGGAGAGAGGTCACCACAGCCAGCGTATCCATGCTGGCAGGTTACTGCCACATATCCAATTCTTGATATCCCACGAGGAAATTGATCATGATTAGTTTTTAACAACTATCTGGAACAAAAAAATATGTTTAGTGAGAAGTTTCTTTTTAAAAATGGTATAAAATAACATGTTATATAAAAATACATATAACCATTTTTTATTTTTTGCTTATAGTCACAACCGAATCTAGAACACTGCATATGAAACATTGGGCTTGAAAATATCATAATTTAATATTTGATTGAGGCCGTCGTTAGTTTGACACTCACTCGGGACAATGAGTTATATTCATTTCCTAGCTAGACTAGTAACAACACAAAACGAGGCGTTGAGTTCCTCCACTTAAGACACAACGTCTCGAAAATAGTACGGAAAATAGGGGACAGAGAGTCTTAACCTTAGATTGGCATTTCTAAATGTGGAATACAGCGGAAAGTATAAATAATAATCAACATCATATACGCACATTATTATTCTTCTTCTTCCTGGCATTAATCCCGGCTCTTGCCAGGGTCTGCCTTCCTACTTAACCTACTCCACTTTGCACGGTCTTTAGCGATTATTATTGTATTTATAAAATTATATATATCGCTAAAGTATAAAATTCCAAGAGATTAGTAAAAATAATTTTTATAAGAATATTTTCTTGAAAAAAATAACTTGGAAAGTTAAATTGATTTTGATAACCAGTGGACACTTTCAGAATCCAGCTATAATGTAAACAACTCTGTTATGTTTAACGTATTAAGAAGACTGTAAACATCTGCCACTATAAGATTTGAAACTCTTAAACTCTTCATAGTTACTTTTCCCAGATCTATTTCTCATATATCTAATACTTTATTTAAGACGAATAGAAGCATATATTAGGTGTCAAAATCTAATCTCCTTTAATAGGTCACGCACTATTTTTAAATTTATACATGGTTAATAAAATCTTTTAAAACTTTTTTATTTCTGACAGGTTGTAGAAATGTTTTATATAAAATAAGATTATAAGATAAATGCTCAAAATTAGGAAACTCTAAAAAATAATCAAATAAATATATTTTTAGATGGTTGTTTACATGAAACCTACTCAGATAATAATTTTTATTTTCCACTATGGCAACACAAATCATTAAAGTTCCGAAAGTAAACACGCAATATCTCGAATTCAGGCGAAAATTAGAAGTTTTGACACTAGATTATCTTTGCATTCCCTCCTATAAGAGATGAAATGTTAAGGTAAAAAAATATTGTAAGCCAATAGCCCTAGTAAATAGTATACGATTAGTAGATAATATCTCTTATAACATTCAATTAATGACTGGTAAGTATCAGTTATATTAATACTAAGTAACACTTATGTTCAGTAAACTTAAAATCATTAATTTATATATCCTATGCATCGAATCAAACATAGTTGAATCAAGACGTACATCAGCTCCGATACAACATAAATCTAGCTACGTCATGATTTATATCATGTTATACGGCTAATGGAATATTTAGTGGGGACATAATTTAATGTATCACCCTATATAATTAATTTGTAGCTGCTGTTGCTACACTATTATGAAATTTATAAAAATAAAAAGTCTAATTAAAATTAGTTTCACGCTATATCCCGCACAAAGCGGGGTAGGCGGAGGGAACTTAGTGTTAAGACACTTCGACTTCCCCATTTTACACAAAAATAAACTAAATAAGTTTATTGCTATCCAATAATGCTATTTAATATAGACAGTGGTGTCGATGATAATTGACATTTCCTTTTACCCTTTCAAATACAATCGATACGCCTCGATGCTTATACAAGAGCAAAATAGTTTTTATTACTGAGTTGGTTTTAGTATAGGGGCCGGCAAAACCGCAAGAAAATTAAAGTAATCTAGAGTGAAAGTATATATTTGATTTATTTTTTTTAATTTCAGGGGTAAGCAGAGGGATCCTACCTGTTACGACATTCGGTCTCTCATTAAGACACTTCCATTCAGAATTCCATCGAATTCTTGATACATTTCGTGTTATGGCGGAACTCAACGCCACTCTTTGGCACGTTACCAGAGCGAGGACATTAAATTATTGAATATTAATTCAGAGTGGGGAGCGAACCCACAACCGCCGACATTTACAAACGTATATTTTTGTTAAATTCTACATACTATAGAACAGTAATAATAAAACGCCAATTCTGTCAATCGTAATTTTGTCGGCCTATCATTATATATTGTTCCACGCATGCATGACCCTGATTTAACTTTTGACAGGTTTAAATTACTCAGCTCAACTACCTTTGATATAAGCTTCCGTCATTTTGCTGGGACATTACACTACTACTACTACTACCAACTATGTATATTTTCAATATACATATATAATTCTTATTTAATACTACACATAAGAAAAAAAACTTATTTAGAAAACGTATGAAAATTTAAACGTAGCGGGATTTGAACCCGCGCCGCTTGGAAACCGTCTTGGATTTTGGACAGATTTGGATGGTTTTCTAAACAAGTAAGAATATTTTTGTTTTATCTGTTGTATTTTTTAACAAATCTACTTTATCAAGAGGTCATCTTCACTATTTTTCGTTTTACTAGCTAAGATCTTAAGCGTTTTACGTCTAACGATATTTAAATATTTTACCAAAACATACATTCAAACAAAATTAAAAGATTTTCAAAAATATTTGATTATTTCAATAAATCTATATATATTTAGTATGAAAAATAAATAAAAATAAAAACACTTATACGTTATATAAACATTATTACAAGTTTAAAAAAAAAATAAAAAAAAATACTAAAATACATACAAAACGGTATAAACCAAACATAAATTTATAAGTACATCATACATTTTTATACAATGTAAATATTTTTGTTCGCCACTTTTTATAGGGCAGTGATAAAAAATTCTCTCTAAAATAAGATGCTGCAGTAGCCTGAGATAAGAACGTTGGGATACATCGTATAAATATAAAGAGATTACGTGACAGCCAATAAATTCGCCTGACATATGTATGTATGATAAGGCATAAGTATATTCTTGTTTTATGTCGACCGCCGGTGTTAAACTGGAGACTTCAACTGAATAATATTCTGGATTTCAGACTTTTAATTTAAATTTGATGAGAATAATATAGTTTTACCTTGTGAATCTATATAAAGTCGTATTTTTGCGTTTAAATATTAGTTTTATACATTGTTCATTTTTTTAATCTTCACGTTTTATCCCTTATGTAAAAGAGGAGGCAGATGGAACCTAGTGTTAAGACACTCTGCTACCCACCTTTTGTCGAATTCTAGGAATCAAACCCACAACAACTCGCGCTTACATTCATTATAAGTCTCAATTAAAATCCTGCGCACGCGTAAATAAACAGTTTGTTTTCGTGGGCGTTATATTATAGGTACAGTTTCACTATCCAATATGGCAACATAAATTATGAAAGGT
This sequence comes from Heliconius himera, assembly GCA_021202915.1. NCBI lineage: Eukaryota > Metazoa > Arthropoda > Insecta > Lepidoptera > Nymphalidae > Heliconius > Heliconius himera. Next base: position 328,242 of record JAJHJA010000302.1, read on the forward strand.
AAAGTAGAGCATGTCGATGTGATAAAATTCTCATGAACACTTAAAAATAAAGCGAAGAAGCTAACAATTTATATTAGATTTTTTTTACTTTTTTTAAGTAGTTCCACGTATAAAAAATTAAAAGTAGCGAGATTTGAACCCCCAACCTCATTATTTGATATTTCAATTATACTTTTTGGACAGTTCTTTGAGCTTTGACGGACGGATTCGTTCATTCTAGAACAATAATCCTAGATTATTCGTAACCTTTACTTATTAATTCTTACTATATTCCGTAGAATAAACTAATTTATTATAAGAAATAATATCTACATACATTTATATGGGCTATTGCTGTAGAAATAATTTACTAGCCTTATGCTCATCACTGTAACAATTTTAATCAACAGTAATACGCTGAACCGGTTAATTCATCGGATAATGTGTTCAAATCGTACTTCATTAGTCTCATTCCAATCGGAAATCGAATCGAAAATTAGATTGAGTATTAAATTTTAGATGGACGACAATTATTAATTATTACGTTTCGTTTAAAGTAATTTGGTACTTAAGAACTGATTTTTTTCATTAAAAAATCTTATTGTAACTTAAGGTTTTGAGGCTGCTTTGAAGCAGTGGACAAGGATGAGATCCTAACAAGATGGTTGTAGGTTCAATCCCCACTCGGGGAAATGAAATATTATTTATTAATATTTTTATTTCTTCTTTCTGGCAACAAGGCAAAAGCCTGACGTTGAGTTGCGCCTCTTAAAAATAATTGTCTCGAAAAATTCGGCGGAAACGGAATGTGGAACAGAATGTCTTACACTAGGTTCCCTGTGCCTACCTTGCAATATGCGAGATACAGTGTGAACCTGATTTATTATAACTTAAATTAGTTTGATGAGATAATAAATATTATTCATAACATGAAATTATCTAGTGCAACCTTGAAATCTTTAAATGACCACCACATATCTAGAATTCTAAAAGTTAGAAAATTAGAAAAAGAAATTATCAATTTACTTAAATTTATATTTTCATTTCTTCGCTCTGGTGTCGAGGTTAAGCGCGGCGTTGAGTTCTGCCACTCAACACGCTATGCCTCCAGAATTCGGCAGAAAGTGGGGAACGGATTGTCTTAACACTAGGTTCCCTCTGCCTACCCTGCTGTGTGCGGGATACAGCGTGAAGCTAATTTATATTTTTATTTAAATAATCATTTAAAGATTGATCATTATTTAAGACTCTAAAAACTATCCCACAATAAATAGTATAAAAATAAACAGCTATTAGAAAATTTATAGAACAGTTTACTTGGTACTAAGTTCTCACGAGGCACACATGCACTCTGAAACGGTTAACCAAAACAAACGTGGCCAAGGTTAAGTTTATAATTTATTGCCACTTGAACGTTGACGGGACGGCAGCTAACAAAAAATTGTATCGCTCAATCCAATAAACAAAGACCTATTTAGTGGTCCGGCGCCCGAAATGGCGGAGACGATGGATGGAGTACTTAATCATAGAAACAAAATATAAATAAAGATTGCAAAACGATGTAAAAAACGGGTAAGGCAATCGTAAGTGGAATTTAGTTCGTGGGTCAAATAAATGTTGTTTTAACTTAGCCTGGATAAATCAAACGTAATCAATAAATAATTAAACTCAACTTTCTGTGATATATTTTTTTGTATTATACAAGGTCTTCTTAATTGCATTTAAATTACCAGTACGCACTTAAAAGTAAGAATTTTATTATTTATTTTAAAACAATATTTTCATCAAAATAGATTTGTCCAAGAATCACCTACCTGTCATTTATTTCTAATACCAATATTGAAATTTTTCACCTACAACAACATCGTTAGTTGCTTGATGACTCTCGAAAGCATAATGCCACTGTTGACATTTTACTTTTGAAGCACGTGTAAAGATAACTTTAGCACATCTAAGCTGGTCCTCATCATGTTTATTTTTCACATACGACTAGCTGCGTCAACATAACTTATTAACATTCTTGATAGCAGAGACGGTCCGTACAACGTTATACTAAATTTTATTTATTCAAACAAAACGTAACAATCTAGATGTGCCATATTTACTCTTACTCCAAAAATTTTTCATAAAGCAAACATACCAGTGAATGAAATATGGCAATATTATGTAAATGTTTGAACGGTAGCCTTAAAAGTAAATAGAGAAATCTCACGAAACCTGCGCCGTGGAGATCACACGCGGTGATTTTATAAACGTGAATGCTATTGTAAAAATAAATTAAACATGTTTTTCAGAGTTTGTTTTGACGACGACTACCATATTTGTGGAGTCAGGCGAGTGTCGACGTATATTGGACCCACACGGAGTTGTTGAGAAACCTTGTGAAATATTATCAGTGTTCTACTTCTGAATTGATTAATTGTAGGTTGTGTGGTAGAGATGAAGCTCGGCGATCTAATTTGAAGCGACAAAAACCATTAATTGAGGGGAGTTATTAGGGTTCCGTACCTCAAAATGTAAAAACGGAATCGTTAGGATCCTTAGGATCTTAGGATCACTTCGTTGTCTGTCTGTCCGCATGTCCATATTATTTATTTATTGAGATCGCGTGTAGGTATCAAGCTGAAATTAATATTAAATATAGAGGTCTATGGTTCCTTGAAGCACGGTTATGAAATTTGCATGAAGTGAGAACTTACAAAACCTACAAACTTACAAAAAAAGGAAAAAATCCGAAAAGTGAAAATTTATAGGTATTTCATAGAACAACAATTGCCTTTCATATGCAATGAGTGCATATGCCCGGAAACTTAAGTTTGTTAAATTTTAATGAGATCTACCATCCTGAAACTCGGTGGGCGAAGCCGACTCGCACTTAACCTTTTTTTTTCATTAGTATCATAGCGTTGATTTAAGCGTTAACGATCTCGTTGATAGTTAATTGAAATGGGTGAGGATTTTAGCTAGCAACATGGTGTTTGGGTACAGGATTACGTTCGTCTGTCTGTCTTTTTTTATGGGTGCGCGTCGGTGCGTGCAGGACCAAAAATTGCACAAGTTTTTTTATCAAAGTTCCCGACAAAGCATTACTCGTCTCACAATAGTATATTTTTGTTCGTGCGGTCTCCACTGACAGTTCGCGTGATGTATTAGGCTCTGGCGTAGGATTATTTTTACCCATTTCACGAAGTTTGCATGCATCTTTTGTGTAGACCGGAAGCGGCGTCACAAAGCGTCTACGGAATTATTATCGGGGGTAAGCTCGTGAATGATTAGGGATTTGAAATACAATACCTATTTAAAAATAATTCTGGAGGCTAGGTATGGGAGTCTATGGGTTGTTTTACGCTGAGTGGTTATGCGGTATTGTCACATGACAAGTTTATTTACTTCAATATATCCTGCTCATAGCAGGTAGGCAAAGGGAACCTGGTAACCTAGTGTTAAGACACTCCGTTACCATTTAGGCACTTCTGTTACCCACTTTCCACCGGTTTCTTTGAGCATTGTGTGTTGAGGGTCGAAACTCAACGCCGCGTTTTGCTTCGAAGTTAAATGTTTATAACAAGTAACAAGTAATAATGTCGACAAGCTGTGAAGTACAAAAAGTACAAAATATAGATAATCTTTAAAAGCTAAGCTAGAGATATATTATATACATATAATTAATACGTTAAAAGTTAGAAATTAATAAAAAAATATTCTATAAAATAAACCATAAAAATATTGTACCTATAGAGAAGTGAAATAACAAATAGAACTGACAGCAACTTTGAAGTTTGGAATAGAAATGTCACAACGCAGAATCGGGGAAAAGTTTAGTTTACGATACTGCGATGTTAAGTTTGTCGAATCCTCAGTTCTACAACATTGATAAAATTTGAAACGAATTTCAAAGAAATCTTAGGAAACTGTCGATATTTGAATATTTTTATATTTATTTCTAATAAAATGTACTCATATTTTGTTAAAATACAATAAATAATGAATTATGCTTTACTTAAAATTTTACAGAGTAAGAGAGCTTCTAATTTGTATATCGCTTTTAATCCAGACGAAAGATATATTATTGTCTTACCACAAAATCATCACTAGCAATCAATCACTTAAGTAGTTATCAATTTACAGTAAAACTACGACACCATCCTTAATCCGACTCAAATAAAAATATATATAGAAGTTTGTTAGCGGCGTTGAGTTCCGTTACTTAATACGCAATGCCTCCAGAACTCAGCGGAAAGTGGGGAACGGAGTGTCTTAACACTAGGTTCCCTCTGGGTACCCTGCTGTGTGCGGGATAAGCTGATTTTATAGAATTTCTAATTTTCTTTTACACTGTGAAATTTGTAAAACATCCATTATTAGAAAAATATGATAAAGTACCTAATCTTGATATACAATGTACAGTTATGTCAAAACGATAAACTTATATCGTTAATTATAATCGATAACCTCCTCGGATAATCTTTGTGAACTTTAAGGAATTTGATCTATTGCCTCCCACACATGACGTACCTATACAAACCGTATCTGTTTATTTAGAAAACGTATAAAAATTTTAACGTAGCGGGACTCGAACTCGAACCCCTCCAGGAGACGCGGGTTCGAGTCCCGCTACGTTAATAAAATATTTTTCTTTCCTAAGTGTGGAATAACACTTTAAAAATGTTTAAAAACCGTATCTAGTTGTAGTATAATTAGTCCCTTGCTTAAAACACTTCTTGTCTCATATATTTATGTTGTCATTATTATGTTTTAGCTTCACGCTGTAATCTGCACATAGCCGAGTAACCAGAGGGAACCTGGGGACGAAAAATCTTAACTTCAGGTGTTACGACACTACTATTCCACACCTTCCGCTGAATTCTGGACGCATTGCATTGGAAAATGAAAATATAAAACATTTCATTTACTCGATAGAAAATGAACTCACAATCTACCGTGTTGAGAGTCGCACGTTTAGCCCCCTGCACCACGACTGGCTTTATGTTTTATGAAGTGCTGATGTTAATTAGAATACTAATTTATTTTATTTTTTTTTTATCAGCTTCACGCTGCATCCCGCACACAGCAGGGTAGGCAGAGGGAACCTAGTGTTAAGACACTCCCTTCCCCACTTTCCGCTGAATTCTGGCCGCATCGCGTGTTAGTGGCGCGCTTTGCCTTGACACTGAAGAGAAGAAATGGAAAAATAAATTTAAATAAATATTTCATTTACTCGAGTGGGGATCGAACCAACAACTAGTCGCAACTATGTGCCCCTGCGCCACGACTGGCCTCATGATTTTATTTTTCTCTTACAATATGTTATTAATAAAAATACATATTTAACCGAGTGTAACTTGAACTCACAATCATCAGTATCACTTCAATTAAATACTATATACATTAAATTTAACTATCTCACCGAGCGTTTCATGAAACAGAATATTTTATGATAGTTGAAAATAAAACTGTTACCCGAAAATTATAACGCATAAAGTTTAACCATTTTACAGTAGATTTGATGAAAGTTGTAGATAATATAAAGGCACAGTGAAAATAAAACTAGTATGTATAAAATATGTATGCTAGGAATATTTTTAATATTTATCAAAGTTTTAAAATATCGTTTTGATATCATTCACAAATAAGGCCGTATTGACGCAGTGGCACAGCGTCTGACTGTAAACATGACAGTTGTGGGCTTGATTTCCATTCGGAGAAATGCAATATTTTCATTTCCTTGGTTTCGAAAAAAGACAATATGCATCGATGAGTACAGCCACTCAACAAGCAATGACTCGAAAACTAAGCGGCGCGGTTTGCAGTATTTTTAGTAGGTTCCCTCTACCTACCCTGCTTTATACGAAATATAGCGTGAAGCTAAAAAAATGTATTTATTGTAAAGTAAGTAGCGAATTTATTGACTGTTTATTTATATTTTTATTGTCTGTTCTTTTAAGGCACTACCTGTTGAGTGTTCCTGCTGTTCTAAACAACAACTGTTCTAAAATGCTGTGGGTTTGAAACCATAACGTAAGACAAGTATCTCTTTTTTTATAGCTTCATGAAGTATCCCGCACATAGTAGTAGTAGGGTAGGCAGAGGGAACTTGGGAACCTGAGAACCTAGTGTCAAGACACTCCGATCTCATTATAAGATTTTAACGCAATTCATTCTTATTTTTTTGTTAAAATGCAAATTTTTCATTTATATGTTATTCTAGTACAATGAATATATTAAAGTTCGAAGTAAACTACTGACCTATATAATAAACAAGTTCTTTTACAATATTCTCTCATTTCATATTTTTCGTAGTCCGCAAAGAATATCAGCGCATGTAGGTGAAACAACTTTTATGGAAGCTTCAAGCTCACGCTGTCTTTTGTTGTATGCTATTAAAGAGTTATTGTTCTTTTTATTTTAAATTTTATATGAAAATTTTAAACTTTTAATGTGTATAATATGATTTTTTTGTTTTTTTTTTTCAGCTTCACCATGTATCCCGTATGAAGTAGTGCAAAGTGAGCGTACTGTTAAGACTAGTGTCTTAACACTAGGCTTCCTTTGCACTACTGCTGCAACCTACTGGCCACTGAATTCTGGTGATATTGCGGCTTCAGTGAAGGAAATCAACGCCGCGCTTTGCGCCGACACGTCTGGCCTCTTATATAAAAATATTCTTCAAAAACTAAATATAATTTATTACGTAACATTAAAAAAATAAATGGCACTATGAAATAAAAATATTACAATATAAGTATATCTACATAATAATTACCTAGGATAAACAACAATTTTTATTTTAAATCTAAACTTTGAAGTTAGTATGCTAATTAAAAGTGCACGAATTAAACCATGTCCAAATTAAATAATCACAGGATGTGAGACTTGAAAGAAAATGTAACTCATACATACGAATATATTAATAATTATTTGTCGCTAATTCCACATGAAAAACTGCATTTCCGCGAATATTCATTTGCCACGCGCCTTTGATGTCGTGAGGAATTTCTTGGCTCGACAGCTGACTCATCGTTAAGGTTTATTTTTATTTGCATTCTACTGCTTAAGCTAAGAGTACGGGATATGTGGATATATTTTTATTCAGTTTCACGCTGTATCCCGCATATAACAGGATAGGATAGTGTTAATACACTCTATTCTCCAACTTTCGTTGAATTTTTGACATTGTGTGTTCAGCAGCGGCACTAAACGCCGCGCTTAGCCTTGTCAACACAGAGAAGAAATGGAAATATTAATAAATAATAAGTAATACATTTTTCTGAGTGGGAATCGAACCCACAATCGTCGTATTTTCTAACAATCACACTTGTGCTGCCACGCCACGACGGCCTCATTGCATTGCATTTGCATATGAATTTCATTCTATTCAAAATATTATAAATAATCATCTAATCTAAACAGTTTGTCGCAGTTGTTTACTAAGTTAATTAAAATAATTCCGTTTCCGTAAAAATCAAATTTCCTCATGCGACGTGAACGTTTACATATTCGCGTGTTTACGACGCCATTAGCCGGGAATAATGAACTCTACGCGATGAGCTTTGTTCTATTTAGGATCTAGTTTGTAATTGTTAGCTCTTGTGACTCAGCTTAACATTTTTTGAGGGGGAGGCGGGGGGTTTGGTCTGGCGGCTTTTTTTTATTTTTTGGGGAAAAGATTTTATTACTCTAATTTCTGGGGTTTACCAGACTATTCTGGGGTGGGCACCGACCACCCGGTACTCCCTATTCCTCCTCATTCCTCCTATGTTAATGTTCAGGAGCACAGTGAAAGCTACATTAGTATCTTTATATACTCGTGCGTGCTCACAACCGCAACTAAACAGCCACATTCTATTGCACAATATTTAACCACATGTTTCTACAGTCCCACCTAGCGCTATCAAAACATTGACCCTCTTATCCACAACCGAGTCTTGTAGCACTTTAATATATACAAGTGTACCTTTTATTTGCTTAACCCATTAGCAGGTACTTAAAGCTATAGCGTGCGCCATTAAAAAAATATTTACCTCCGGGCCGTCTGTCTCATCGATGCGGTGAATTTTATGTCAATAAGAATTCAATTTTATCAGCTTTTGTTTCTATTAACGCTACTATTATGACTACCGCTTATTTTTTGCTCGGCCGCGCCTTAAATCCGTATGGTCATTTATTAGGCCTCTTTTTTGTTGGAAGGGACGTTTTTAAGCATAAAGGGTGCCCATCCAGCAATTAAGGAGCTGTTAGAGCTAAAAAATGTCACCCTTTTAGAGCGTTTGCGGGTGCAATGTCGAAAAAAGTAGTCATTTTTTATCACCTGGCCTGGAAGTCACAAAATGTTTATCGCCACTCGACGATACGTTGATTTATAACAGCATGAGGACCGGGGTCCGAAATGAATTAGATTATTTAATTGGTCATTTATTTTCGGTGATAATGTTGGCTGCCCTGCTCTGAACGTGTGAGCTCGCTAAAGTGGCATTCAGTTGATAAGCTGAAATCGTTTTTTAATCTATCCCCTTATTTTTTATACGATCATAAAATGGATTTACACATCCGTTGGTAGTATATTATATGTATGTATAGTGCAAGAATATATTTTGATACTAGTTGTTGTTCTAACTTAAGATTTATTATACGTAATTGCTATGAAGGCACCATATCTCATGTATTATGGATTATCATCGAGAAATATGAGATACTTTAAGACAAAAGGTATAAAAATTGTACTAAAAAAGTGGCTAATGACCGGCTTACACTTGAGGCCCACCCGTAAAGAAAAATTAAAGGCTTATCTTAAATTATGCTTAATTGGAGGGTCCAAAGGTACAGATTGAATTTCAAAGCATTGATTGATGGTAGTACATCAACAAAATTTTCGATAAAATTAACAGTATTCGTGAATTGTATGTAATCGATTAGCTTTTTATATAAAACTTGGCCAATTAAATGCAAATGAACTTTATTTTTTTTTGTTTTTTCTTTACTTTATACCGTATCCCGCACACAGTGCGGTAGGTAGGATGAACCTAGTGTTAAGACAAGCCGTTTTCCAGGACTCGCCGAATTTCCTATTGTATATTGAGTGGCGAAACTCAACGCCGCGCTTTTGCCTCGACACCAGCGCGAAGAAATTATAATATTTCATTTCATTAAGTAAGACTCGAAATTTTAATCCTGTCACTCTTGTGCCCCTGAGCCACGACTGGCCAAAGTTTATTTATTAATATAAGTATCTTATAATAAATAAACACATAAATTTCTATCTTTACTATCTGTAGGTACTTTTCCATTTATGCATACAGATACTTTAAAATGACATAATTTTCGGTAACCGCATTTTATAAGGAAAAATACAACATATAATTATTCTAAAACTCAAAATTAAAGCCTAAGCAATAGAATCCTCTATTTAAATAGCAAAACACAGTTAAGTCGCTGAGTCCAATGCACAATAAGCTATTGTTTCCTAAACCACAAACAATGGTATCACAGTACCCATTCTTAATTCCCACTAAATCCTCCGAATTGGGTACCACTAAATAACCGTTCGAGTGGCACTCTGTGAATTTAGACACCCTTGTAAGAAACAGTATCGTTTTAATTGATTTCACAAAAACTTGGGACACCAAAGAAAGAAAGAAAGAAAGAGAGAACAAGGGCTCCTTCATTTCACGTGGCAGCTGTTTGCAGAAACAAAACACTTCTCATAAACGTGCCACTCAACGTTTTTACAACGTTTTCAGGCTTCGTGTGTAACTCTTTTTATGTAGCATGTTACTTTATAGTCCAGTCTGTAACAATTTTCGTTGGAATTTTTAAAATAGAACTGTATTTTGGATACGTATATACATATATGCGTTGGTGGAGCCAGTTGCGGTTAGTATTATTTGTAAAATTATTGGTATATGGAAGCGTATCTCTGAATTCTTTGCCTAGTATTGCTTATTTTATTTATTTGCCTTTCTGTAGCTTCACGCTGTTGAGCAGCAGCAGGGTAGTAGGGTAGGCAGAGGAACCCTCGTAATAAAAGCGTCCGTTCGCGTTTTGCCAAGACACCAGGCCGAAGAAATAAAAATACTAAACATTTCATTTCCTCGAGTGGAAATCGAACCCGCTACCATCGCGTTTACAGTCACATGCTAATGCCTCTGCACCACCACTAGCCTCTATTGCTAAATTTATTCTACAATTTATGCTAAATATGCAAAACCGTCAAAAAAATCTCGAATCAATAATTTCTATTAATCAATATACAATAGAATTAAATGGCGACCATTCGCTGTACACATAACTTTTCACACATATACATATATAAGGGCAATCAGACATCACACAGTAAATTCTGGACAATCTCAATGGAGCAAAATCGAAACGGCCATCTGATGTGCCCACATGAAAACGAAACAGTTAATTCTAATTATCGCCGTATTCTGAGGCGATATTTTATTGCTATCTCATTGGGGCACTCGTTAGGACCGCTGGCGTAATTGTGCTCTATTGTAATACGTCGTAGCCATTTTTACTGTGAAGCGTGTGAAAATGGAGCGGTCGCCCTAATTCGCAACGTTCATGCTAGCTTACCATTCAAAATTAATGAAAAAAAGTTGGGAAAATTTCCGATACGCCGGATTATCTGCCGGCTTAAAGATTAATTATTGCCTGTTCTCCGAGAACAGCTTATATTTTGTGATACTTTGAGTTGGCGGGTGGCGTTCCGTCATAGTTTTTAAGGCAAATGTTTGTTATGTATGCATTAAGAACTCGCACCTATTTCATTCATACAATTGTTACTATGTATTCGTGGAAAATATTTGTCTATCCAACTTAACAAATTTTACGCTGTATCCCGCACACAGCAGGGTAGGCAGGGGGAACCTAGTGTTAAGACGTATTCCGGAGGTATTGCGTGTTGTATGGCGGAACTCATCGCTACGCTTTGCCTCGACACTAGACCAGAGAAATGGATATAAATTTTAAAAAATATTTTATTTCCTCGAGTGGGGATCGAACCCACAACCCGCCGCGTTTGAAATTTCACTTTGTGCCCCTGCGCCACGACCAATCTAATATAACCGTATATTCCAAAACAGTTTTGAAGATTAGAAACAGAAACTATATTACACCATTATACCAAAATACGACCTACAATGTTTATCAAAATAACTTGCTAATAGAATAACAAAATAAATGGATCCCGTTATTGTACATTTATTTTGGGAGCACACATTCGCCTTTAGACAGCCACTGATGGACTCTAAAGTTTCATCGCGGGATGTCGGAGCGATTAGCGCCCTGACAGCTAATTTATATACTCAACTTACTGTTCTATTCCCGGAGGGATGCGACCACAGACGCTAAATCTAATAGATATAACAGGTATGAGATAAAAAATATATATAAATAGTAATAAGCTATTTTAAACATTTTTAAAGTGTTATTCCACACTTAGGAAGGAAAAATACTTATTTCGAAAACGTATAAAAATTTTAACGTAGCGGGACTCGAACCCGCGCCTCCTGGAAACCGACCAGGCGCATTAACCACTAAGCCATACTTATCCCACGGAGAACGTATGGCTAAATAAGTAGTAATAAACTATCACTAAATTATAATTAAGCTGTAGATTTTTCTTTTGTTGAACATATAAACATAAATTAAAAACACATATGTATATCTATAATTTTTACCAATGTATGTAACATTTGGATTTTATAATTGATTTTTTCTTATATTTCATATAACCAAAATAAAATAATAATAGTTAAAAAAAACAAATAATTTTTAACATAATACAAAAAATAACGTCACGTCACGTCGGCTTTGAAGCATTGTAACTAAATACTCGATATAATTGTTCAATCGGATTAAGTTTTTTGGTGATGAAAATAAGAGCAAACAACAATAACATAATATGAACTGCACCAACATTATTATATACAAGTACAAAAGCAGCAGCTGTGCAACGCTCACACCTCATTGCCTTTTCCGTGACATTGCGCGGTGCCATAAAAGATATCGAGTTTTGGCAATAACATTAGTACATTAGCTCAGATTTATTGATATCGATACATTTATTCATATAGATATTTGCTAAAATGATCAAATTAATCTATTAAAATAATTACTTTCGTCGTGGTACATGTGGGATTTTTCTGATAAATTGAATTGAAAACGAGCAGTTCAGAAATGGGTGGCGCGTGACAGGTTGTGTGGTGTCGAGGCAAAGCGCGGCGTTGAGTTCCGCCACGCAACACGTAAAGCTTCCGGAATTCGGTAGAAAATGCAGAGCGGATTGTCTTAAAACTACATTTACTCTAAAAAAGTGATTACTTTCACCGTCGTACAAGTGAGATATTACTAATAAAATAAGAATGACTTCAAATCATCAGCTAAATAAGTGTTCATACAAAAAAAGGTAACAAAACAACATACAAAATGAGCTACGTCCCATACAAAAATAAGAAACACCATGTATAACACAATCGAGTCCTAATCCCACAAAATATCCCTTACGTCTATGAATATAAAAAGGGCCGCTTACGAAGTAAAGCCGAAAGAAATGTTCTGCCGCCTCTAAGATTACCATAACATCGGTCGGCATTGTTTCAATGGTAACAACAAATTGCATTTACAACCCTTCGCCGCTAAATCTGGCAACGATTTTAGTAAGGACTGTTCAGATAAGTAATTTGAGTTTAAAAGTAATATATTTTACCTTTGTAATCGATTCTTTAAGGTTGAAAAGATTTTAATTTTTCATATTTTTTTTTAGTGTCTCAATGTATCCCGCACATACCAAGATATGCAGAGGGAACCTAGTGTTAAGACCTTCTGTTCCCCATCTTCCAACGAATTCTGGAGGCATCGCTTGACACCAGAACAAATAAATATAAAAAGTTTCATTTCCTTGATTTGTAATTGCATCTACAATCTTTAGCGTTTACAAATCACACTTTGTGTCCCTGAGCCACGACTGGACAATTTTATAGTAGGTATAAGAAAACCAGAAAGTTAGCAAAATTTGTCATGATGTGATTTAATTTCTATTATAATTTATTATCAGTACTGTAAGATTACTTACCTTTTTTATCCCTTACCCTAGTAGTATAAGAAAGATTTATTCATTTAACTGAACTGGTTAACTATAGTAAGCGTGGAATAATGTGTTTACAATTTTTATTACTTTCATATAGAAATAAAGCACGCACTAAATTAAATTTCATTATACTAGTTTCGTAGAAATGAGGTAATAAAACAAACATTAAAGTGAACTAACAACAGTAACCAATAAAGAAGTTGTTTTGTACCAACAATTAATTATAAACATAAAACTGTGAAAAGGCAATATCTTAAGTAACCTATTTATGCCTCACTTATCAATTTTACTACGGCATAAATTTAAAGAATCGTTGCCCAAATGGATATGCCATCTCCCTAAAAGCGCGTCTGTGTATTGCATGCTCGTAAATTAAGGGACGACATACTGGAACAGCGTATCACCCTAAAGCCATGGGAACCGACGACCCCCCGACGAAGAAGATACAAATCCGTCCCTAGTTTCCAATCAAAAAGATATCAGAAATCTTTGAAATCGATTCGAAATGCCAGTTTAATAAACAGTTTGTTAATTCAATATCAAATTCTTTTATAATCGGTAACTGTATCATTTAGTAAATGTACAGAAAATTAAAGTGTAAACAAAGCTTTTAAGAAGAAGCCGGAAATATTGCGGATTTTTCCTCGAGAACTCAACAACAATGACGGCCTATAGTAGGTACTAGGCCTGCAGGGTTTCTTTTGTTTAATTAATTATCTAACGTATAGAATAATTAAGCTCAAAAGCAGGGCTGTAATTACAACCCTTTCTGTGATTTTAATTTGAAATTATTTTACATATCAAAATGTAATTTCCTGTTTCAATACGTTTCGTGCAAAATATGTTTAAAAACAAGTTGTTATATTCAATATAGAGCAGATTGATTAAAATAAAACTGCCAAAGAACTAGTACTACATATGTAGCAGTACATATATTATTATTTTATTATTTATACGTCTACTATGCATAGCCACAAAAAGTTATCGGTTAATGTTTTTGTCTACGTTCAATGTTTTCCTTTTGACAAATTAAAAAAATTAAATCAGCTTTACGTTGTATCCCGCACACAGCAGGGTAGGCAGAGGGAACCTAGTGTTAAGACACTCCGTTCTCCACTTTCTGCCGAATTCTGGGGATATTGCGTGTTGAGTGGCAGAACTCAACGCCGCGCTTAGACACTAGGGCGAAGAAATGAAAATATAAATTTAAGTAAATATTTCATCTCCTCGAGTGGTGTTCGAACCCACAACCAATCCGTTTTACAGCCACACTTCGTACCGCTGCGCCACGACTGGCTTTTGATAAATAAAAATAGATATTTATATCCAGTAAAAATAATTTAACATTAAATATATTTTCCTATAACATTAACTTAAATTAATAGTCTTATATCACTGTACACAGTATATTGAAATAAAATGTGCCATTTGTGGCACTCGTAATCGATTATGACGTATTCGCATCTGATAATATATCTTCAAAAGGCCAGCATTTAATTGGTGATGGATCACCACTACTCTGACAGATGTAATACACCAGAGTATATTACATTTCGTCCACTGGTTCTCTCCAATCGTGCATATTCGATACGGATTTATTATTTTCTTCTTTACTCGTACCCTCTTTCTTCGCTTCGGAAACGATACGTAAAATGACGGAAGATATGAAGGGCGGTAATGGCGGAAAATTGTGCTTTATTCGATTTTGATAGACTTAATGATGGATTTAGGTCCCGCTGTCACTCAAGATCTGGCAGCCTTTAACGTTGTTAGCGGGTGTTGTATATTCTATATAAATTGAAATATACGGAAGCGACTTATAAAATATAAATAAATCAAATAAATCAGCTTCACGCTATATCCTGCACACAGCAGGGTAGGCAGAGGGAACCTAGTGTTAAGACACTCCGTTCCCTACTTTCTGCCGAATTCTAGAGGCATTGCGTGTTGAGTGGCAGAACTCAACGCCGCGTTTAGCCTCGACACCAGAGCGAAGAACTGGAAATATAAATTTTAAGTAAATATTTCATCTCCGCGAGTGGGGATCGAACCCACAACCAGTCGATTTTACAGTCACACTTCGTGCCGCTGCGCCTCGACTGGTCTCACTTATAAAATATATTCTACAATAATCAACAAGTTAACGATAAACTATGTTATATCAATAAACGTATTGTAGTAAATAAATAATTAAACCTTATAAAAGTACCGGTTTTCATTTTAGGTCTAGTACTAATTCTGAAAGGAACATGTAACTTGAATTGAAACATATTTATTGTCGAATAGTTAAACATGATTTTCTTTTAGACTAGTTTTCGTTCACATTAATTTTTTTGCCAATATAAAATTTAAAAAAATACATCACTTAACCAGTAAAAGAACAGAAACACCGAAATTCTAGTTGGGTGTTCCATAAAAAAATATTATGTTTTTCAAACCCCTTATCTTATCACGGTCGTATAAAACTACTGCAGTTGCATTAGGTATATATTTGTACACGAGTAAGTGATAAGCTGTTGAAAGTTACTTACGAAGTACTTACTTAAACATTATTGGTATTTATTAATTAGTTCAATCGTTAAGAAAAGCATTCGAGTTAAGGTGATATAATTTTATTTACCGTGTCCTCAATATCGATATCTAACAATATCGATATCGATAGTTGGGAGCGATCGCCTATTATTAACAATTACCTGCTCGATAAGGAGTTTATTTATGACCTCGGCGGTCAGGTTGCTTAGAGAATTAAAATTCATTGTTTCTTATCCACAAAGTGACCGATATAAAGAGGTCACCAGATATCTTAGCTTTATCTGTGACAAGAATAGGCTTTTAAAGCTGAGGGCCGCTGATAGTGAGGAGAATAATTACGTGACCTATTCGAATTCGAAATATTACGGCCTTTAGAGCTTTAAAAAGTTTACTGTCAAGTTATCGATTTAATTTAATTGGGGCTTTATTTTAAAATATATTTACAACGTTCTTTTATAAGATAAAATTAATTATTATCGTTTAAAAAATCCTTTTTAATATTTTTTTATTATCTACATTGGTCGACACGAAAAAAAGAAGCCAATGTTTCAAAATATAAATCAAATATTTTTAAAATATCCATCTGCCCCGCAAAAGTTCAAAAATAACAAAAAAATAATTCAATGTACGAAATTATTAAAAATTCTAATAATTAAGGGCCGGATGCCAGCAATTTCATATGCAAATCGCTAAGAAAATAACCGACATGCGACATGTGTGTTTCGTAAATGTACATGTAAATATAACGGGCGTTACTTTTTGCTTCCTGCAGTTTCGCGAAACCCGGCGCTAAATACTGTGACCTGAACGAGCTGGGTTAAGTAAATATACGCCTTTACACTTTGTAAGACAGTATTGTATGTTAAATACACCAGGATGTTCGGGATGGGTGGTTGTATGTGATGACCTCGTTGACACTACGTAAAGCAGGGATACACTTAGAATTTGATATTATAAAAAAAATAGAATAATAGGACTGCTTATTTATTTAAAGAATTAAAATATATATATTTGTTATACAATAATTAATATTGAAAAAGGTTAACTTTTCCTTAGATTTTAATAAATATAATTCAACTATTAAGATATGATTCTATTCAGAAATATTTTTGAATAGTTGAATTTTTTAATTTTTATTTGAAAGATATCATATCTTTCAAATTATTACAATTTTCAGTTTCACGCTGTATTCCGCATGTAGCAGGGTAGGCAGAGGATGTGTGTAGGATGTGGCATCGACGAAAGAAATAAAAATATTAACTATTTCATTTCCTCGAGTGGATTCGAACTCATAGCTTTTGGCGCTCACAGTCTCACGCTTGTGCCCCTGTGCCACGACTACCCTCAACACTACGTAAAATATATTAGTCATAATATATATATTTTTTTTTCATGTATTAAGATAAGTGTGTCACAACCTTTACAGACAGGATCAGAGCGATTACTGAACGTTTGTCGCCCAATCCCAATTCTATTGTAACTGTGCCATAGTAGATCTTACATCGAATTTTAAGAGCTACGACTAAAATAGTCATTTTATATTCTAACAATGGCATTTATCTACATCGATTTTGTAAACGACTTACAATGTATCTGTGTCGAAATAAAAAACTTATGTGTTTTTTTTTCTTTTTCAGCCTCACGTTGTATCCCGTGTATAGAAAGCTAGGCAAAGGTAATATAGTGTTAAAACACTCGGTTCTCTCTCCACCGAAATCTTGAGGCATTGTATCTTGAATGTGTTTAATAAAATATAATCATTCCCTCCAATAGGAATCGAACCCACAACCATCACTTTTATAAGCAAAGTTCGATTAGTAAATGCTATATCTATATACCTGTAATTTTGTCAATAATAAACAAGTCCAGTATCATGATCACAAGCTAAAGCTAGCTAGCAAAGCTCCATTTCTCATTCAGTTTTTTCAAATTTTGTTTTTTCCCGACTGCTAAGGGAGGGTTAAGTTTTTCGTGCGTATCTTGTATGTATGTATTATTCTTTATTACCTCATGTCTCCAGAACCGCTGAACAGATTTATATAATTGAGGTATCGTTAGATTCGTATTAGCAGCCCAAGTGTTTTTAGATAGGTGATGTTAAATAAAAAGTGGGACCCCATTGGACTTAGTTAAAAAAAAAATGTTCGTTTCGAATACCACAATATGGGTCTCAAATTCAAGAGCTTACTACAAGGATGTCAAAAAAGTATACCATGATAATGATTACCATACTGAATTCTAACAAAAAAGTGAAAAATAAAAAAATATTTGTAAAAACAAAAACCCCGACTGCATAAAACTAAAAAGAAAATAAACAAGTCCAATAGTTTATTAGAATTAATAGTCGGGACCTATAAGTAATTCTTAAATCAATAAAATCTTTACCAGGAAGAGGAGGTCCCGACTGGTAATTCTAATAAACTATTGGACTTATTTATTTTTTTTAGTTTTATGCAGTCGAGGTTTTTGTTTTTACAAATATTTTTTTATTTTTATTAACTACAAAATTTTACATGGAAAATGGAAATATGTAGGTAACAGTTGTATATGACACATGATACATGATCAATAAGGAATTTTCATTTGCTAACAAACTCTATAGCTTTAAAATATTAGTATAAATTGACTGTATAATTTTAAAAGAAACGTTACATATTCTTCCAAGTTTCACAAGTTAAAAATGTATCATTTTTTACTACTAACAATAATGCAATAGTGGAAACATGTAGGATCGTATGACAAAATTACCAGAAGTAATGTTTCTATTTGTGACTCCGAAGCTTCCGGCTTTTACAACGTCAACGTATAAAAAAGTTTTAAAATATGATATTTTAGTTCCAACTTCAACCGATATATATTTTCAATACATAAAATCTTGTTATTTTATAATAATAATGAAATACTATATTAATTTGCGTGTATTGTAGACATTGCTTTCAATTCTGAGTTAAAAATCTATTTAAATCTCACTGTGAAAATATAATATCATTGATAAGAAATATTCCACCAAATAGTATTTGAATTCAAAACTGCTGAATCACATAATTTCTTCGTTCGTTCGATAAATTTGTTACAGTGATGATCTTGTTATACATTAAATTGTTTTCTAGATTCACGCTTTCTTTCACGTAAAGGAAGGTAGACAGAGAAGACCGTCGTAGGGCATGAGCAAGCGCACCGGTTCGATTCCTACTCTGTGGAACGAATTATTATTTTTTTATTTTTCTCGCTCCGGCAAAGCGCAGCACTTAGTTTCGGCATTCTCAAGAATTCGGCAGAAAATGGGTCTTCTTAACATTAAAAATCTTACACTAAATTCCCAGGTTCCCTTTGCATACGCTGCTACGTGAAGCTAAATACCCGAATTCGATACAACACGTTTTGAGTGGCAACACACTGAAAGGTGAACTTTGTCTTATTCAAGAACGAAATGAAAAAATGAAAACATTCATACCTGCGTGGAAATTGAATTCACTACTATCACAGCTAAAATCAAGCGCTATCCTGCTAACTAAAAACATAACAGAATAAAACAAATTTGAATATCATTACAATCATGCGAAAAAAAAACAGAAATTTGTATGCAAAAAGTTAACGAACTCATAAAAAAATGTATTTATTCATGTAATAGTTATTGATTTTACTTTTCAAATATGTAAAAAGTAAATTCTGGTCTAAATATCTGTATACGTCGTTATAGGTACATACATAAAATGTATTTTATAGTCAATTTTTGATGATCGCGTAATCAAGTTAAAACATTTGTCGAACGTTGAATGGACTTTTACGTGGTACACGTTTAATATCCGTTAGTAGTTCAAATAGCTCGCTAGGGATTAAAATAAAAAGCTGACGTCAGAATTTTATGGGATTGATAGATTACTATGTTATATATATATTTTTTAATTTTTATATGTTATAATCGAGGTCAGTAGTGGCGCAGAGCACAAGCGCGTGAATGTAAACGCGACAGGTTGTGGATTCGATTTCCACTCGAGGAAATAAAATCCGCCACTCAACACGTATTGACTCCAGAATTAGACGGAGATTGGAGTGTCTTAACACTAGGCTCTCTTTGCCTATCCTGCTATATGCGGGATTACAGCGTGAAGCTGAAAAAAAAATGGAAAAAATATTCTAAATCTTGATTATATTAAATGAAAATTAGAATTAACCAGCTTATATTACCATTTCGGATCGATGTCATAGTGAGAATTATCCGCACAAACGTTTGTAAGGCGATAGCTCTTAATCTCTTTCATACATGCTTTGATAAGGCAGATCAAGTGCTACTCTATATGAGAATCTAGTAAGCAGTACTTAAGATCCCTTAGTATTTTGAGATGTGATTGATGGTGGTAGAATAATATTTTATATTTATGTATTAAAATATATCATAATGTTATATTGCTAAAATATAATGATCATCTTAATGAAGATTTTCATAATGTATATTATTGTAAAACTTAGTATTTATCAGCTTTACGCTGTATTCCGCACACAGCAGGGTAGGCAGAGGGAACCTAGTGTTAAAACACTCCGTTCCCCACTTTCCACTGCTTGCCCTGTTATCAATAATAGTGTAAATTAAATTGTAAAAACATCTGACTACTTTTTTAATTTTTTTATACAATTACAATATTTTGCAAGAGAAACACATAAAATAAACTCTGTACATCGATACATCGCGTGCTTGGTAACGAAAGTCAATGCTGCAATTTATCAATTTAGACACGAAACCTACATAATAAATATTGTTATATTAATATTTATTTAGAAAAAGTATAAACATTTCTCACGGCTCGTGTGGCTCAGTGGATAACATATGGCTCAGTGGTCAGAGCGCCTGGTCGGCTTCCAGCAGGCGTGGGTACGAGTCCCGCTACGTTCAAATTACGTTTATACGTTTTTTTTAATTTATACGTTTTCTAAATAAGTATTTTTCTTTCCTAAGTGTGGATTAACACTTTAAAAATGTTAAAAGTATTGTTGTATTAACTTTATGTTATATCGTGCATATAAAAGAGTACGCCACCTAGTGCTTAAACACTCCTTTTCCACACACCGATCCATATTAATATCCATTGTTTGTAGAAATAATTTGTTATCTAAATTGCTGTGGAAAATGAATCAAAAAGTACGATAATTTTATTACGGAACCTTCCATAAAAGAACGCTACTATTTCTTTTATGATACGTAAATTTGTACTCAAATAGGCTTATTGTGCTAATTATAAAGAACATGGTAAGGTGAAGTTCAACTTTGATTAGGATATTATACACATTTTTAATATACAGTAGGTAATAGTAGAGATAAAACACTACCTACTGTTAACAAAAGCTAAATATTCACATAGAAGAAAATTTAGAACAAGAATATTGAGACCAGACGTGGCGCAATTGTATGAATTCACGAAGCACGTCAAATTGTGGGTTCGATTCCCTCTCGAAATATGGAATCTAAGCTGTAACGTTCAACTGTAACCGCTGTAATACATATGAATAGATAAGTATATGTATGAATTAAATAAGAAAAGAAAGCAATTTGTCTAAAAATTTTAACAAAAACTAATAAAATAATTAAAACTTGTCAAATAAAATAGTTAATTTAGTTGTATGGAGACATCTTCATCATCAGGTAGTGTTTAATAAACTTAAAATGTGAAGCAAAATAGTATAAGCTTTTATAAAATTTGGCAAAAGAGAGCATAATTCTCAACGTATTTTATGTCTCGATAAGATTAAGGTTTAAAGTGAATCACGCTAGGATTTCCAGAATCTCAACTGTTTCCTACAATCTTACCTTTTTTTTATATAATGATATTTTACCAAGTCATCCTTTAAATATACAGTCTTCATTTAAGAACATATCAAAGCTTACATTTTTTAAGCTTCTCACAGTATGCCGCAAATAGCAAGGTAGGTAAATGGAACCTGGGGACCTAGTGTTAAGTCACTTCGTTCTCCATTAATAAATTTACGTTTCCTTCTTTCCCTTCTAGAGGCATTGCCTTGCTACCAGAACGACTTATTATTAATGTACATACAGCTAGATACTGTCCAATGCGTCACTATGATATTTTAAATTGATATATCCACCAAAAAACAATAGATCTCTGTCTTTTTGCACTGAGACGTACTTAGGTGACAATTACTAAGGTGCTTTTAAAAATGTTCGTTAACAAAAGTACAATCGTAATATTTTCGCTAATTCATCGTTTCTGTCCGCAGTGGTAAGTGGCGGACGGGTCGGGGCGGAAGTCGTTTTTTTTTCTTTTTGAAACTCAAGAGCCTTACAAAATGTCTTCGAAAATGACTTTTCGCTCTTAAGTGCGTTTTGACATCCCTTTTGCACTTATTTTTACAATGCTGTACCTCTCGAGCCCTCTCTTTGCTTCCATGAAGCTTTGGCTACGTTCATTGATTCCAAAATAATGACTCTCATAAGCCCGCAGCAATTTGAAATAAAAAAAAAACATCATATTGAGGCCAGTCGTGGCGCAGGGGCAATGGAATCGACTGGTTGTGGGTTCGATTCCCACTAGAGGAAATTAAATATTTATTTACATTTATATTTTCATTTCTTCACTCTGGTGTCAAGACAAAAGCGCGGCGTTGAGTTCCGCCACTCAACGCGCAATGCCTCCAGAACTCGGCGAAAAGTGGGGAACGGTTTGGCTTAACACTAGGTTCCCTCTGCCTACCCTGTTGTGTGCGGGATAAAGCGTGACGTGATGATTTAAAAAAAAACCATATAAAATGTTTTAACATAGTGATGTAATTTCATTTACTATTTTAAAAAACAGAAAAATACAAAACTGTTAATGGCAGAATGACGATTTAGCATTACATTTTCCGCTGGCTTAAAATGAAAAAAAAAAAAATTGTATCCATGAATGTATGTGAATAGAATGACAATACTTTGCTTATTGCAATTAAGGTAATGGCATACTTACGGAAAGTATGCTCTACTATACAATAAAAAAAGCCCATAGTTTATTATTAATGAGAAAACAGAAAAGGTTCAGGTAATTTAGGTTAAATTAATGATTAAATATGTATGGAGTATATTCAAAAGTTAATAATGATGAACCCCCGTCGAATAGAGAGGCAATTGTTCTATTGAATTTTGTTAAAGTATTATAAAATTTACTCCGAGAGCTTAGAAACTAATCATTTATGATTATTTATAAGCACAAAAATTATAGAGTATATAAAATTATAAAGTATAAATCTAGAAAAAATATTAGAGGCGATTTACATATTTACATTAACCATCGTCTTATTATACAAAATATAATAAATATACATAGGTAAACATTTAATCAATTTCATAAAAATATTCATCTATAGTAATTAAAAAAAAACTTTTAATAATCAATTGTAAGAGCTAGAATTAAATTTATCACAACAATACGCTATGATTGCGGGAAAGGACCTAACCGTATTTCAATATATTTTTAATTCGAATGTCAGTGAAATAATATAAAATAAGTTATTATGAAATATTCTAAATAAAAATATATATAATAATAATGAATATAAAAACGAAAAGTAAATAAAAAATAATACAAAAGCAAATATAAATTTAACTAATATTAAAATAACATTCTTAAATACTTACATAGCAGCCGTATATCCATATACATACGTATAAATCAAATTGTACGAATCACCAAATAAAAAAAAAACCAGTCAATTTATAAAGAAAACACAAAACACAACACACACACGTTTCAAAACTCGCGCCGATCGCTATATAGAGACGTCCTTTCCTGCCCGTAGCCAAAGCTGTACTGGTCTGGCCGGCGGTCTAGACGACGGCACGGGGGTAAATCAACCCTATAGGGATGTACCTATAAAGGTATAATAAATGTCCAAAAAGCGTCGATAGAGGTGATTTTTGAAACAATAGAGCACAGAGGTGTAATTGGTTGTTTTAATTAACCCATGGTATTGCAGTTCATATTTATTATATGATAGTATAGTTTAGGATGCAGCTTCCAATTTTGTATCTGAAATTCATTTTGGTTTATGGAAAATACTTTTGATATTGATATGAATTGATTTGTTGCTTATTTTGGTACATTTTGATTATTGCTTTAAATTTAACATTTTGACACAATTAGTTATCATGCTATACTGTAAGTATAGGTTGAAAATAATGTATTATATTAAACAAATAAAAGCGCAGGTTAGTGAGGCTAGCCATGGTAGCTGGACTGTAAACGCGACAGGTTGTGGGTTTGATGCCATTTCAATGAAATGAAATATTTAATTATTTTCATTTCTCAGCTCTGGTGTTGAGGCAAAGCGCGGCGTTGAGTTTTGCCAATGAACACGTGCGCAATGCTTCCACAATTCGACGGAAATGGGAGACTGAGTGTCTTAGCATTAGGTTCCTGCTGCCTATATAACACAATATATTTTTTTTACTTTACGCTTTATCTCGCATATAGCAGATTGCACAGAGAGAACCTAGAGTTCAGCACTTTGGATTATCTTCCAAAACTGCTATACACGGAATACAATATAAAAGAAAAAAATATATAAATATAATAATTAATTTCTAAATTGCAATAGCGCTAGCTCATCCTGCCATCAGTACATAGCAGCTGCTAGATGCAATAGGTGTTCTATTAATAAAATGTCTGCAATGTCTGTGCACTGGAAGCTGAATATAATCCGTATCGATCAAGTTTAATTTTAGTTCCGTGTCTAACTGCCTACTGTAAAGTTTTGTGCAGACTAAGTAACTAGGATAGTTTATATTGGAATTTCTCTTGTTATAATTTCGTTTTAATGGGGACATTTGTTTTTAATTTTTTGTTGTGAAAAGACTAGATTTAGATTATACATATATTGTTTAATATTTTCTTTTCTTTTATAATTTTGTGATATAATATCACTTTCCAGGTATTGGTTTTTCCATTTATTATATTTGTGTGTTAGCCAGCGTTAACGAATTAAAACCATGCTCTATATTTTCGAATGTCTAATGTAATTACATTATACCTACTCTTCTCTTTATGGTTTGCAATTGTATCAACTAGTATGGTGTTAATTGATGTTATATGTGCACCATAGAAATTTTTGACTATTAACTACTTACTACTTCTATCTACATTTAAAACCATAATATATTTAAAATCTATTTATATTCAAAATATAGGTTATAAATATAGTTAGAGTTGCTTGAAATAACTAGTTTAATAAGTTACCGAAATGCGCAGACTCAGTTGCCTTAAGTCCTAAACTTGCTTTACACTTGACTACTCGGCTCTACATGCTCTGCTATAGAGTTAAATATAGAGATATAGATTTTATGTATAAAGAGATATAATATAACTTTGAGCGTAAACCTATTAATTAAGAGTAAAATAAAAACGATTAATTATCATTTCTTAAAATGTATCCATTTATTATCTGTAGATTGTTTTAATTAATGTATTTTTAAATGCGATTCTTAAACATATATATTGCCTATGGGCAATAATTAAATTTATATTTTGACAAATAAATATTTTGACTTCATAAAATAAGTGACGTCATTTTCTACTACTTTCGACTTTATGCTATGCGAACTGCATTGCTATTCTCACCTTTACTGTATATGTTTTTACACTATATATATATATATATCCCTAAAAAACAAATAAAACAGACGAAAGTAAATAAATAAATAAATTTTACATAGGAAATACAGAAGGTACATTTTAGGACATGTCAAATCTACTTTTAGCGAGCCTTTATATTATTAATTCCCGACTGCTAAGGAAGGGTTATGTTTTTCGCGCGTATCTTGTATGTATGTAATATTCTTTATTACCTCGTATCTCCAGAACCGCTGAACGGATTTACATATTTAAGGTATCGTTAGATTCGTATTAGCAGCCCAAGTGTTCTTAGATAGGTGCCGTTAAAAAAAAGCAATCATGGCGGCTGTGGAACGCCATTGGACTTAGTGAAAAAAAATTTTTTCGTTTCGAATACCACAATGTGGGTACCAAATTCAAGAGCTCAATTTCAGGATTTTAAAAAGGTATATCATGATTATCATTACCATAATAAATTCTAACAAAAAAATGAAAAATAAAAAAATATTTGTAAAAACAAAAACCCCGACTGCATCAAACTAAAAAGAAAATAAACAAGCCCAATAGTTTATTAGGATTAACAGTCGGGACCTATAAGTAATTCTTCAATAAATAAAATCTTTAGGGACCCCGCATAATTTAAAGAGGTCCCGACTGTTAATCCTAATAAACTATTGGGCTTGTTTATTTTCTTTTTAGTTTGATGCAGTCGGGGTTTTTGTTTTTACAAATATTTTTTTATTTGTTCTCAGTTTGATTAAACAAATTATATGAACCTACAGTACCTACCCAACATACATTAACAATGAAGTTTCTGTCCACAGTGCCAATACAGCAGATGCTTGAAACTCTTATATAATTTCTCATTCAATACATAAAAATCTATATACTAAACAGACAGTAAAACATGATGACAGTAATATAAAGCAGACCTAGTGCTTGTCTACATTTATCTTTATTTGTAGTACATTTCGCTGTTTCACTTTGCGTCTTGGAACTTGCATCTTAATCAATGATAAGTACCTTTCAGAAACATAAGATGCGGGTGAAATGACAAATTGATGTTCGTATGACGGTTGGTTTTATTCCAAGTGTTTAAAGTGGCATTGAATAATAGAAGAATCATGATATGGCAACAGCAGTCAAGCTTTATGACGCTATATTATCGAAGGTTTTTTTCTTATTACGTACGTAGTTGAATGTGGGGATGTTGGTTCTGTTCTTAAGGTATGGGTCTTTGATAATAAATGTATTGATTGTTATTTTGGTTGTATTTCTGATATTTTTTAATATACATAATGTATTATAGTCGTGGCGCAAATGTGACTGTAAAATCGACTAGTTGTGAGTTCGATCCCTACTCGAGGAAATGAAATATATATTTACATTTATACTTTCATTTTTTCGCTCTGGTGTCGAGGGAAAGCGCGGCATTGAGTTCCGCCATTCAACACACAATGCCTCCAGAATTCGGCAGAAAGTGGGGAACGGAGTGTCTTAACACTAGGTTCCCTCTGCCTACCCTGCTGTGTGCGGGATACAGCGTGAAGCTAATTTATTTATTTTTTTTTTAATTTATAAAATAAATTATCAGTTTAATATATATTTACATTTATATTTTCATTTCGTCGGTCTGGTGTCGAGGGAAAGCGTGGCGTTGAGTTCCGCCACTCAGCACATAATGCCTCCAGAAATCGGCGGAAAGTGGGCAACGGAGTGTCTTAACACTAGGTTCCCTCTGCCTACCCTGCTGTGTACGGGATATAGCGTGAAGCTGATTCTTTTTATTTATAAATCATATTGTAAATCAGGAAGGTATTTCTAATATCATACTGCTGTTTCAGTAAATTTTGTATAAATAGTAAATTCAAATATTTTATATAACACTTTGCATTTTACACATGATGACGCCGTTGCTTCTTTTTTATACTGTGTCCTTTTTTATAATTTTAGCGATCTGCCGCATGTATTAATAATGGGAACTTAGAGTAAAAACAACATGCTCTCTATTTCCCATACAACATATTACATATGAGTAGCTGAATCTAATACTAAAATAAAAATAATTCATTTACATATAAGTTCTGCCACTCAACACACAATGCCTCCAGGTCGACGGAATGTGGCGAACGGAGTGTCTTAACACTAGGTTCCCTCTGCCTACCCGGCTGTGTGCGTGATACAGCGTGAAGCTGAAAATATTCATATCATTATTTTCTCGTATTGGGCAAACCAATAACCATCGTTTCAGTAAGACACAGCTCTACTAAACCAAGTAAGCCTAGCCTCATATTCTATTCCGGAGGAGGTATATACATTTACATATAATATACATATTTCCCGGTTTAGCGTCAACCAAACAACAAAGTTAGACGTTGACTTCCGCCACTCATCACGTAATCTCTTTAAATGGACGTAAAGTGAAGAAAGGAGTAACTCAAATAGCATTTAATTTTTCTTTTTGCTCTTTTCGCAATAAATTAAGGTAGGTAGTATTAAGTAGCAAACATTTAATATTTAATAAGTTATTAATTAATTTTATACTCTAAAATATTATTTTGAGGCCGACGTGGCACAGGCTCAGGCATGCCATTGTCAACACGACGGTTGTGGGTTCGATTCCTCGCTCTGGTAACGAGGCAAAGCGCGGCTTTGTGTTCTGCAGTTCAACAAGCAATGTCTCGAGATTTCAGTGAAAACTGAGTAACGGAAGTGTCGGGAAGTGTCTTAATGGGAACAGAATGTGTAACTGTAATTTTTCCGAAATCGGTTTTTTCTTTCTACTAATAGCCATATAATGTCAGCTTTTATTTTACTATCTTCATTTGAATACGAATAGTGGGAAGGAGAACAAGGTTGAGGCCAACTAAAACAAGAAATCCACTATCTCAGCCACCCTATCTTATCAGAATATCTTAACAAACGTACTAATATGCTAATATTGAACATCTCACAACACACGGAGATAACATTCAGTTAATATTTTCTAATGACTATGTTCTAGGAAAAGCCGCTTTCATGTTTAGACTGACAGTTGCGTAAAAAAAACAAAAATAAATTAGCTTCACGATGTATCCCGCACACAACAGGGTAGGCAAAGGGAACCTATTGTTAAGTACTCCGTTTACCACTTTCACCGAATTCTGGAGGCAGTGCGTACTAAGTGATGAAACTCAACGCCGCGCTTTGACTCGATACCAGAGCGAAGAAATGGAAATATAAAATTAAATAAATATTTAATTTCCTCGAGTGGGGATCGAACCCAAAACCAGCGCCACGACCGGCCTATACAATGGACTTATTAATAGTGAAGTTTGCATGTTAAACTAATCTAGAGAATGGTAATCTCTGGTGTCGAGTTAAGCTAACAAAATCTAGTAGCTCTATAGAGATTTTAAACTCGTGGCGCCGTTTACCATATAGCTTGATGTTATAAAGCCAATGTTACACTATATTTGTTATTTTTGTATACCTTTGCATAGAAGAATAAAAAAATATTTATATCTATTAAGATTGAGAACATATGGTTTTTAACCAAATCAAATTTAAAATGTTTAATTAACAGCTTTATTGCGCGGCGTTGAGTTTCGCCACTCAACATGCAGTGCCTCGAGAATTTGCCGGAGATTAGGGAACGAAGGGATGTGTCTTAATGGGAACGGAGTGTCTAATACTAGGTTCGCAAGTTCCTACCCTGATAAGTGTGGGATGCAGTGAGAGGGTTAAAACCAGTTATTTCATTTTCGTTTTTATTTTTCAATTATTATGGCTCTGATCTGAAATTATGATAGTCATCGCAGCAGAACTCTACACCACCCTTGGTCTATTAAAAACGAAGCCAAACCAAATACAATTGATATTTGTTTTTATACTTTTTACAGTCTTACAATACACAACATACTTTATTTCACATAAAATTTACACGAATTAAAGATTATTCTTAATATACCTAATTGAGACCAGTCGTAGCGCAGGGGCACAAAGTGTGACTGTAAATTCAACTGGTTATGGGTTCGATCCCCAGTCGAAGAAATGAAATATTTATTTACATTTATATTTTCATTTCTTCGCTCAGGTGTCGAGGCAAAGCTCGGCGTTGAGTTCCGCTACTCAACACACGGTGCTTCCAGAACTGGGCGGAAAATGGGCAACGGAGTGTCTTGACGATAGGTTCCCTCTGCCTACCCTGCTCGTGCGCGGGATACAGCGTGAAGCTGATTTCATTTTGATATACCTAAGTATATGAAATATTATATTTACATACACCTAAATTTAAAATATTTTTCAATTTGTATATTTCACAGCTCAGGTGTCACACAATGAGATGAAAACATTAACGTTAATTAAAGAGGGTGTCTAATTATTTAGTCGCGAATTTTTTTTTGCTCTCGACACGTAACAACCACATGCCGCGTGAAGTTAACTCGTTTAAACTCTTACTCTGAGTGCTTAAGTGGAAATGTTGGGCTTCAATTCCTTGTATATAACGTGACGTAAATGTACTTAATGCCAATTTTTTTTTAAATGGTAGAGAGTAATGCAAAAAGTAGATTTTTTAGTAGCGGTTTCGCTATTTTTTTGTTGAGGGAACCTTCAGACACTGAGACGTGAAATTAAGGTCCGTAACTATAAATCTCTTTCAACGTTGAGATCTATCTTGAGGGCGATCTTGAGATGCTGTGTTAATAATCTATAAAGGAAAAGGCATCAAAATCGATCTCTGAGTTAAGAGGGGTTTATAATTACGTGCCAAGGTGTTGAGTGTTGGAACTTATCCCCAGTTTTTCCAAAGTGAAGAATTGTCAATAGTTTAAAAATAATCATAATTTAAATGACAAGACCACAGACAACCTATTTGTCAGGTCTGTAATTCGTTTACCGAGTCGAGTAGGATATAAGCGGTTTAATCTAATATGCTCTATTATTTTAAAAGGTCTTAAAGATGATGGTCATCATGACTTTCAACATAATAATAATATTTTATAAAAAAAACATATATTTTTGTCAGATTTTCATTTTTGAACTATTTCCGTTTATCTTTGCCTTTATGCAGTGACAATATGCTAAAACAATGTCACTATTTAAAAAATATACTACAAAAAAAAAAAAAATACGATATGGCTACTTTTGTTCATATATCATAATGTTTAGGTAAGCCTCAGACTTATATAAAATTCCAAACTTTTATCCTTCCATAGAATGTTTAATTACAGCAAAGCTCTGTAATCTGCCTGTGTGCTGATAACTCTCGTGAGCTTTGAGAATTTCAAACAAAATATAGAGAACCAGCGACTGGACAGTTGCGACCGTATCTTTAATAAAGATTAAAAGGCGTTAGATATGAAAACTAAATATGAATATTAATATAATTATACTTTGCAACAGTATTTCCGTAGTAAAATAGTTTCTGTTATCAGTGAAATATTTTCCTAATAAACTATTTTACTTAAATAATCAAGTAAAAAAGTTTATTATATACATTATTTCAGGCCGCTGTGGCGCAGCGACCCAGGTGTGTGACTGGAAACGTGAAGGTTATAGATTCCATTCCTACTCGGGAGAATGAAGTATTTAATATTTTCATTTCCTCGCTCAGGTAATGCGGTAAAGAGCGGCATTGAGTCCCGCCACTTCACACGCCATGTCTCAAGAATTCGAAAGAAAGTGGGGAACGGAAGTGTTTTAATGGGGAACAGAGCGTTTTGACTCTAGGTCCCCAGGTTCTCTCCAGGGTCAGGCTAAAAAAAATTATACGCTGAATGTCGCCATTTCTGTTATTAAATTATATATATTTTAAAGCACCAGAAGCTACATGCATACGTGTCAGTATTACTGATACAAATTCAATACAGTTTTTACATTCGAAATATGAAACAGTTAAAAAAAAATAAAAAAAAACCGAATAGTCTGGACAAGTGGCTGAATAGTTTAAGTAACTCGCTTTAATATTTTAACCTCAATTACATTCCTGAATGTTTACTAAATATTCTGGATCCGCTCCAACTTTCACTGCTACCTCATTACAGTAGTAGTGTTAATGAAATGTCTCTGTTAGAGGGCACTTCACTTAGTACCTTTTAATTCTGTCTCTTTATTGCTTGCTTCGTTAACGTTGAGAGGTTATTTGGCTGAGGGAAAGCAAAAGTCCACGCCATTGTTCCAAAAAGAGGACTAAAAAATCAATGGTGGATTCATGTATTGATTTTTTATGCCATTTTCATAAATTTTTTCATTTCTTCGCTCTGGTGTCGAGGTTAAGCGCGGTGTTGAGTTCTGCCACTTAACACGCAATGCCTCCCGAATTCGGCAGAAAGTGGGGAACGGAGTGTCTTAACACTAGGTTCCCTCTGCCTACCCTGCCGTGTGCAGGATATAGCGTGAAGCTGATTTAATTATATTTTTTATTTTCATAAAATGATCAATGCTTTGCTGAACTGCAACATTTTTTTCTCTAAATGTTCTTCATATTTATCAGTTCTACTCGTAATAATTCTTTTAATGTCATTTTAAGAGATATCCAGGTTTTTCGTTGGACAATAAGCAGCTTTTTATAAAAAAAAATATTCAATATAAATGATTAATGTAAAAACTGTCTATAAAGATCTAAAATTGAAAAAAAATATGTCCCGCGGTGAATGATGACGAGTTCGTTGCTACTATAAAGTTTAAATCAGTGAATGAACTTTTTTTTGTTGACTTTATTGTATACAGTCTCGATTCGAGCGACGGTTTCTTTTGTATGATAAACTATAATTCACGTTTACCTCATATGTGAGCAATAATAGATTGTAAAGCAGCGTGTAGTAATATTTAATACTGGTATACTTTATGATGTTAGTGTTTAACGAACCTCCTCATTTTATATAAATGGTAAAAGTAAATTAAATTTATTAATGTAATATGTTTTTTAAATATTTCTCATTTTCTTTTGTTTAGCTTTATATTGTTTCCCGCACACAGCAGGGTAGGCAGAGGGAACCTAGTGTTATGACGGTCTGTTCGCCACTTTCCTCCGAATTCTGGGGACATTGCATGTTGGGTGGTGGAACTCAACGCCACATTTGAGCGAAGAAATGAAAATACTACTACTACCTGCCGCGTTTACTGTGTGAAAATCCTTTAATTTACATATTTTCTTTAACTAATTAGTAAGTACAATTGCAAACTAAGTAAACAACATTTTATTTTATTGAATTATATAATGTAAGTCAATAGCTTTTTCTTATAGTTGATTATAAAAGCTTCACTCCCAACAATATATCTAAACATTTCAGAGCGGAAATACAAATGAAAAACATCAAATCACATAGTCTAGATGCCTTCAAATATTATAAATCTAGATCACAAAGAACGAAGTTTCTCTTTCGGTCTGATAGTCATACCCAACAGAAATATTCAGCTGCTGTCAACAAAAGGTTGTTTCCAATGGTCAACTTATTGTTCAACACCGGGGATGCACAATGGATGACATCACGGATCACAACTCCCAACAACAATACAATTTCGGTTTTGTAATAAGTTTTTGAGCCGATCACGGGATTTGGGTAATAAAATATTTGTACAGTTTTAAATAACCTGTATAGATTTTTTAGCTTTAGGTTTTTCCCGCATAGAGCAGGTCAACACAAAATGCCCCGGATTCGGGCTGAAAGCGGAAAATGGAATGTTTAATATTTGTATTATATGTTAATAAATATAGTATCCTAACCTAGTTGTGTATAATGTAGAGGGAAAAAGAGAGAGAGAACTATATACGCAACAGATCCATATTAAATTAAATAAAACATTAAAAGAATACAATTTTATATAAATATGTTAAAATAAAATACATAAAGAATAGTGTCAAGGCTCTTATAATTTTGTCAGCGAAAATTGAATGAAAAATTTAATTTAAATTGTAAACCGAAACAAGCTTCAATATATATTTTTTTAGTTTTAGTATTTAATTAAATCACTACCCTATAATATATTTTGATATACATGAAGACGATTCTTATATGTATTCTATTATTATGGACAGTCATCTCTTTTTCCATCGGTTTCCATACAACATGAGAATGGTAAACAAAACTGTGCTCAACCAGCACGCTTAAAACACCACAAATGATGAACTGAAGTAAACTGATGATTCTTCTTAAGCTTAAATTTTATGTGACGAATTTACTTTCAAACGTAAAAGCTGTTCTACAATTTCGATATTAAACCCGAGTTTACAAAGCTTCTAACCTTTTTGCTTAGATTTGTCGTTTATTCGGAAACTAGTAATTCGTCCATGCGTGTGACATTTTTGGTGAATGTGACATTCTCTATATAGTGTGGGCCGATACCGTTTTATTTTGACAAACGGACTAGAATACTCTTTTGTTGTGTCTAAAGCAATATATCAACATAGATGGGACAATTTAAAAATAGACAATTTGTTTTTTTTTATATTTTTTTATTTTGTATACAATAACAAGCACAATATATTATGTTTATCACCGCCTACTATGTATATATGTACAAAAGTTTAACTTTTAAATTTATTTCGTAAAATAAGATTATTCTAAAGAGATTCATTAAATATATGTTTCTTTTATTTTTCTTTCTTTTTTTAGATTCACGTTGTATTGCAACCTTGTGTTGACACACTAAAAATCCTTGAAGTACTGCGTGTAAAGTGGCGGAACTCAACGCCGCGCTTTGGCTCCTGGCCTCAAATTATTTTTATTAGTTTTATTACAGCGTAAAGCTAAAAGAAACTCCTCAAACATAGCTTATTTCAATTGTATTTTAATCTCAGTATTAAATAACAAATAAGCACGACGCAACTGTCACTCAATCAGCCGCCGACACTCCACGTGCTTTTTGAGGCTCAGGTGTCATAGATTACCATTTTTTTTTGGATGCCCGAGTCCAAGTTTTTCAACAATACATATTGGTATTGTAAGTTCTCTACAAAATACATAAAAAAAAACTCTTAAACAAATGTCAATATAATCGAAACAATTACCAAAATCGTTTCAAAAGGTGAAGATTTATCACGTCATCAATACAACTCCAATACCCGAGACCACCCGCTTACTTACTAACGATGTCGTTAGAAACAATACCAGTGGTACAATACAAGAGTAACGACGCTCATAGCCGTGCGCCATTGATACCGACGCTGGCTAAACAGCCAAAAACAAAAGCCATATATAAATCACGAACCTACACCCCACGCGTCCCCATGCAAATACTATTGTCTGTCAGTTTGAAAAATTTTAATCAATTTATAATGTACCCTAATACGTGGTCATAGAACTTTTTATTTACTAGTAAACATAAGGTGGACATCGTTAGGTTAACTTTACAGAATAATCATAGTTCCATTGTCAGTTGTTCTCGAAAATGCGTTAAGTATTGAATAGCTATAGCTGGACTGCAATAATGAAAATAGCTGCGGAGGACGGACGACAAAATATTTTTACCACTACGCGTGGCGAATTGATTATTCGAAAGCAGCGGGTATGCCCGTATTCAAAGTTTTGCGAGGCCCATGTAGCTTCACGTTGTTCTTACTTTATTTTTGTTATATTTTAGAGGCCAGTCGTAACGCAGTGGCACCGAGTGTGACTGTAAAACCGACTGGATGTGGGTTCGATGCCCACTCGAGGAGATGAAATATTTACTTAAATTTGTATTTCCATTTCTTCGCTCTGGTGTCAAGGCAAAGCGCGGTGTTGAGTTCTGCCACTCAACACGCAATGCCTCCAGAATTTGGCAGAAAGTGGGGAACGGAGTGTCTTAACACTGGGTTCCCTCTGCCTACCCTGCAGTGTGCGGGATAGAGCGTGAAGCTGATTTTATTTTATTTTTTTTGCTATATTTTTTTTAGCGTCACGCTGTATCCCGCACTCAGCGGGAATCCAGTGTTGAGATACTCCGTTCCCCATTTTTCCCCATTGTTCAAATCTAAAGGCGTTGCTTGTTGAGTGGCAGAACTCAATGCCTCGCTTCGCGTCGATACCAGAGCAAAGAAATGAAAATATCCTCGAGTGGGAATCAACCCACAACCTGCTGCGTTTACTTATTACCGTACCGATTGTAACGATTTTACATAA
The DNA here is from genome assembly GCA_021202915.1 of Heliconius himera. NCBI lineage: Eukaryota > Metazoa > Arthropoda > Insecta > Lepidoptera > Nymphalidae > Heliconius > Heliconius himera. The sequence continues at coordinate 363,524 of JAJHJA010000302.1, forward strand.
ATAATATTATCGTTATCTATCTATCTATCTATCCATCTATATTTCTATTATTATTTGTTTTTTCTAGTAAATTCTCTCATTTATTCCAGTTTTATTTGAAAATGCATTTAAATTATTTTAGTAATTAAGCCTTTTATATTCGTTATTATTATCTACTTTTATTATTATTGAATTTAGTAAAATATCACATTTGATTGTAAGTCCGATGGTTATGAATTCCGACTTACAACTAGCAAATTATCTGAAGTAGGAAAACAAAAACGGAGTGTCTTGTCACTAGATTCTCTATGGCTGGCCTGTTCTATGCAGAATACAGCTTGAAGCTTAAAACCCAAGCAACCACAAACAACCAATTCTAAACAGCTGCAGTACAGACAGGGAAAGTTCACACCCCCTGGACAATTTACCGGGGACTCTAATCTAATTGCCGCTTTCACGTTCAGTTGTCGCCTTGACCTTCCTAAATGCATTTTGCATGTTATCAATTATCACCTTTGGTATTGTTAGCAGTTTATATTAAAACTGCCTTTTGACTTCGTCTGTTTAGTTTATATTTATTTAGATTTTGATATATTTTTGTAAACATACAGACGTTTTGTAAAACTTATTTTCTGTTACATTTTTTTAAATAATAAAATACATAATAATATACCTGATCTAATGAACTGTTTCATATTGTATGAAAGACCTTAAAATGTATGAATATCAAATAAAATACACAATGTTTTTAAGATAAAAACAACAAAATAGTAGAGGTTATGACCACTTCGGTTATACCTTCCACATCCTGAATCCATCCTCCGATAGGTACTTAGAATAAAAAACAAAACTATATATAAATTGTAAAATTGTAATAGATATTCAGTTAAAAGATAATAAGTGAAATGTTTACAAAAAGGCAATCTAAAAATACCTGGACTTTCTTAGGAATTGAAAATCTAGATAATTATCTCTAGTTATAAGCCTAGTTTAAGTAGCAGATAAAACTATTGATTAGGTGATAATACTGAAAAAGTTGAAAAAAGGTACGGACCACGTGTCTGTAGTGTTTAGTTAAAATTATAAAAAAAAAAGATAAAACAACTAACTAACTACTCAGATATACCACAAGGAATTTTCATAACTATTTTAATTGCATTAAAACAAATAAATAACGCAATTATAGCAAATTAAGTTGTCAAAATTAATTAAATTAAATATTTAAATTCCACAGTTGATGACATTCTACTGAAACGACATTCTTTTGAACAACATATTTCACTTTGCCACCAACTAAACTAACAAACTTATAAATAAATCATTCGACAACAATATAATAACAATTTTATGTTTACATAAAGATTTATTAAGATATTATAAATTTTAAATAGGTATTATAAATAATCAAAAAAACACAAAGAACAACGTTTATTTTTTACATACTTGACGTTTTTAATTTAAATATAATAGTTAAATGAAAAATGAAATTATTTAAAAATGTAATCATAATCAGAATTAACTCTTTATGCTGTATCCATTTTTAAGATGACTATAATTTTTCTAAGCAGCCACAGTACATACAGTGAAAGTTCACACTGTTTGGACACTTTACAAGGAGCTCTAATCTAATGCCGTCGTGGCGCAGTGGCACAAGGTTGTGGCTGAATACACGACGGTTGTGAGTTCGATTACCACTCGTGAAAGTAAATTATGATCTATTAATATTTTGATTTCTTCATTCAGGTAACAAAGCGAAAGCGTTGAGTTCTACTATAAATTCAGTAAAAAGTTGAGATCGTAGTAGGGGAGAGGTGGCATGAAAGAGCCAGTTTACTAAACGAAGCAAAAAAATAAACTTTTAATTACAGAAATTAAGTTTTTTTTCTCTCAAATTATTATTCATTTATTAAACTACATAATTTCATACGAAATAAGCTTTAAATACAATAAAAAAGCAATAAAATATTCATTTTAAACAAATGTGTCATTTGGCTCTTTCATAACATTTCGGTATTGAAAGAGCCAACAAAAGTTATGAAAATAAGTCTTACAATCTCATATTATTTAAACCAATTATATTATATTATTATTTTTATATTTTATATTCTATTTTTTTTTTATGTTCTATTTTTTTTATATATTAGAGGCGGGTAGTTCTTTTATTAATAAAAATCTCGAAAATTTAACTAAATAATAAATTAACAATATCTTCTCAAAAACAACATACTGAAATTATGAGATCTTTTTTAAAAAAATATTGCTCACATTCCATACAATCATCACTATTTTTATTTGTATTGGAATTTTTTATGCTTTAATCTACCTTTTCTTTACTTCAGCCAATACGATAGAATCAGACGTTAAGGCAAGTGCATTTTGTTTATGGACTGACCTTTCTCTAAAACTTCATTAACTGCTTCTTCAATTACCAACCATGGGATCGGACTTCTCCATAATGAAATATCAGTAGCAAACTATTTAATAATGCTTATTAAGAATGTATATTTATTATAATTATAATTAATTTAAAAAAATCTAATTAGGGGTCATGAAAGAGCCGGTTATGAAAGAGCCATCTCTTTCAAGGCCCATCCACCCGGCTCTTTTATAACTTATTCTTAAAAAATATATAACCTTCAAAATGAAAACGATATCAAAACTTTTGAAACTCAGTTTTAATCCAATTACAAGGCCAAATATATACATAAACTCAATCTACAATCCACGTAGCTATATTTGTTTACAATGAAATACTAAAAAACAATTCAAATGAGGTACAAAACTTACTTTTGAGTACCAAAAACTTCAACTCGACATATCGGCGTCCGTTGGTTCCGATGATGTGTAATTTTTTTGTGGGTGATGGGAAATCAGTGTTTCCATTTAAAAATAAAATATTCTAACAAGTCCGTTCCTAAACTACTATAATATTGCAGGTGGCTCTTTCAAAACCTGGCTCTTTCATGCCACTTCTCCCCTATCTTAACACTAGGTTCCCTATTATACGCTAGATACAGCAACAAAACAAAAAAAAACATTCTTTTACAATAAAAATAAAGAAAGAACGATATCGAAGAAGAAAATTTACACTATGACTCATACCAATAATGAAATAAGACATAAGCATTTCGACCATCATTCATACTCATAGCTGTCTTAATTACAATGTGTGGCAAGGGAACATCTGTCAGTAAATCTGTCGACAGGGTTCCGTGTGCAAACGTGAGAGAAACAGGCTACTTCGTAATCTTCGGAATATAGGAAATTTTGATATCGCGTGCGGCTCTGTCAGATACTGGCACGCGATCATCCCTTACCGTGGAAAAGCGGGCTGATAATTTAGTGGCATGCTTCCTTAATAGACTTCGGTGTGGAACCGACCTGGTCTATTTGTTCTGTAGAATAGTTGTGTTTATTAAGGTTTTGGTTAACCGCTGGATAGCTAGAATTTGTTTTGTGCTTGTAGTCCAAGTGGTAGAGGCAATAAAAAGCAAAAAAAATATAGGTAATATCTAAGCTAAATTATATTAAGTACGTAATTTACATACTTCTCTTTAAAAATTCGTCTCTCAGGCAAAAAAACTGCATCAAAATCAGTACATCTATTTGGGAGCTACGTTGCCATCGACCAACATACTGACACACACATACATCCATATACATATACACCTATACAAAGGCACGTTTAAATTATATACCAAACACTCTCTATTTTCGACTCGGTTAAAAAATAATATTTTTAAATAAAGTATTCTTCCATGAAAAAGTAAAATTGTTACTATTAATATAAATTAATAATAAATACATAAATTAATAAAAAGTAATGATTTGGCAAAAACTCTATGTCGTGCAAATTTAGTATGCAATTCAAACTTCAATACATTATTTAATATCAAAATTAATGGGGCTCTATCACGCTGGGTCATAAACAAAAACAAGTTTTAATTGAAATGGCGAAGGAATTATTTAAGACAAAGTATGGTATAATGTAAAACATTCACGTATATTTGTATGTAGTATTTTTATTTTTTACCAGTAGGCTTGTAATTTTACACATATGAAACTAGCGATCTTTAATATTTTTTTAAAAAGAAATATTATTATTTATCGCTATCGCTCTGGTATAGGCAAAGGACGGTTATGTTCCGCCACTCAACACGCGATGCCTCAAGAATTTGGTGGAGAGTGGGAAAAAGGGAAGTGTCGTAATAGCAACGGAGTATCTTCACACCAGATTTCTAGGTTCCTTCTGCCTAACCTGCTATGTGCGGGATACAGCGCGAAAATAAAGAGAGAAACAATTCTTCCTATATATTTGACTTACGTACCTTCCTACCTACGTACTTACGTATATAAGTTTTTTTTTACAAATTGATATCTGCCTTATCTTATACTACATCTACATATATATAAAACTTCTTTCATCATTTGCCTGACTGACGACAAAGCATAGTTAGAAATACGCGGCGTAGAACGCTTAAAATTGTCATATAGCCTTGGTGAATGTGTACGGGAGCACTAAGAGGAGATCTTAAAATTCCTACGGAAACGGAGATAAATAAAATGTTACGTTTTATAGTTCACGCTAGCAAAGAAGAAACGTAGTTGCAGTCGGTTACTAACTGAATATCAAATAAGGTTTCTTGATTTAATAACGCAATTGATCTAAAATAAATAATTCAAATTTTAGATACTAAATTAGGATCTGAACAAGTTGAAAAAAAAATAATTTGAATAATTTATAAACTGCAAAAAAAAATCAAATAAATCAGCTTCACACTGTATCTCGCACATAGCAAGGTAGGCATAGGGAACCTAGTATCAAGACACTTCGTTCTCCACTTTCCAAGGAATTCTGGAGGCATTGCGTGTTGAGTGGCGGAACTCTACACCGCGCTTTGCATCGACATCAGAGCGAAGAAATGAAAATATAAATTTTAATAATTATTTCATTTTCTCGAGTGGGGATCGAACCCACAACCGGCGATTCTACGTCACATTTTGTGCTGTGCGTCACGACTGTCCTGAAATTTAGTATATTTTTATAAATCAATATTTAATAAGGCCATCTTGGCGCAGGGGCACAAAGGTGACTGTAAAACGATGGTTGTAGGTTCGATTCCCACCCGAGTACATGAATTATTATAATATTTATTAATATTTTTATTTCTTCATCCTCTGCCTACCCTGAAGCTGTACAAAATATTTAATAAAATAAAAAGATTTTCTTATTTCAAAGAAAAATCTAAGGCACTATTTTATTTAAATGCCATGGTTAATATTTACTTAAAATGCAGCCAATTTAGTAAAAGACTTGCCACCGTCAAAGGGTCCGTGCTATAATATTTTCCTTTTACTAATAACGTTTATTTTTGATGAAACGACTCCAAATTTTTGCTTTGGAAAAATAAACCCTATATCTAAGTAATAAGGGATTATCTTGTCAGGCACTTATTTGAATTCCACAGTTGTTTCAAGTTGAGTAGGTCTATTTCTTTCGCCGCCCATAATAATGTTTGGCGATTTATCAAATTGCAATTTCGTAATAGATACGCCCGCTTGATGTGACATAAGATAAAAGTGTATAAATCAGTGGTTCCCAACCAGTGGTCCGCAGGTGCCTAAGTGTGGTCCGCGAACGATTTTAATTTTATGCTGGGGGTTTTATGTTTAATAATCACAGTTAATTTTTGTTTTACCTACCTGTATAGTGGCCCCTGCTACCAAGAATGATATAAAAATGGTCCTTGATCAAGAAAAGGTTGGGAACCCCTGTTATAAATTGTTAGTATTGTTTCAATGGGATTGGACCTTTGCTCCGGTTATTGAACAATGCCTACACCATGGACGCTTAGTCGTGAGATAAATCTTGATAAATCACGTTAAATTTCACTTTGATGTTGCCTCGTCGATTGAACTGTCACACTTTCTTAATGAATTAAGTAGACAGAGCACTTAGCATTAGAATGTAAATAGAAGTACAACGGCTATTACAGTTGTGATGGTAAAAAATAATATTTTTGTACATCTTCTGCTTTATATTGGCTGGATGATAATAGTGATAAGACATTTTGAGCAAACTGCTTTAGCGAAACCCAGTGTTATAATTTAACAATCCTAACTTAGAAAAATATATTATATTTTCTAATGTAACGTTCTTCTTATCATTATCTTATATAGCTTACAATAATATACGTCCGAATTGTACCACGATGGCCTCAGTTATATCACATACATATAAAAAATAAGAATTAAATAATTAATTAATCAGGGTTTTTATCCATAACGTTAAAAAAAACCAAAAAGGTCAGTCGTGACGCAGGGGCGAAAAGGTTAACTATAAACGCGATAGTTTGTGGGTTTATCTCCGCTAGAGAAAATGAAATATTTAATATTTTCATTTCTTCGCTTTGGTGTCGAGGCAAAGTGCGGCGTTGAGTTCTGACACTCAACTCAAAATGTTTCCAGAAAAACGGTAAACGACGAGTTTTAACACTAGGTTCCCTCTGCCTACCCTGCTGTGTACGGGATATAAACATACAGTGTCTACTTACATAAAGTACAGGTGAATAGAGACGTACCTATTAGATTTATCCCTAGATTGTTTACCCCAAAAAGATAATTATAGTATTAAAGAAATATATTTTTCATATGTTAAACTACATTACATTAACCAAAACGTATTTATTTATAATGATGATACCTTTTGTTATGTTCCTTTATCGTTAGCATTTGCTTCTATCTCTTTTATCAGTTTGCTTGTAATGCTATACAAAAATAATTTTACAATAATCACGTTAAAAATGAACTTTATTTTCTAGTATAATAAAATTCACAATCGTAAGAATAATCTTTTTAAAATGTATATTGCCCAATACTTTGGTTCAATAGAGAATCTTTAGAGTACAATAGATTTAAATGACTCTATTCCTGACATCTTTGTTTGTATTGTTCGATGTCCAACGCGTTGGTGTAATTTATGTGCTTTTTTTCTATTTCCCGTGTTTTCTGTTTGGACAAGTGGTTAGTACTTATTAAAAAAAACCTGTCTTTTTGTAGTAATATATATCGAATACAAATAAGGATATCTTAAAAACAACAACAGTGATGTAGCACTAGGTTCCCAGGTTCCCTCTGCTCATCTTTCTAGTTACGGGATACAGCGTGAAGCTAAAAAAAAAATAACTAGAATTTTGCTCATACAAAGTACTATTTATGTATAAGTGCAGTTATTTGAAATAATAATAACAATTATTTATAGTAACAGCACGTCCGAGGTAGCTGTAAAATTAGATTAAATTTGCGATTTAATCTAATTTTACATCGTGTATCGGGTTATATTTTCTTTATATGACAATGATTTGACTGGCAAAGTTAATTCATTCTCTCTAATGGGTTTTTTTTTTATGTTTTTGCACCTTTATAGTTTAAGTCGTAGTTTTAAAAAAAAAATTATAAATCCGTTAAGCTCCAATACATGGTCTTACGGGTCCTACCTATCTATCTAGATAAAAAAAACACATATATTGTATTATATTAATATTTCTACTGTATTTAATTTCGTCTTGTTGAAGTACAAGACGAAATTTTTCCCTTTATTCCACATGTAATACTAACCTAGTCAAAGAGAACCTAGTGTCAAAATATCGTATTCTCCAATTTCCACCTGAATCTGTCACAATGTGTCGTGTGGCGGCGTTCAATGAGGCACTCCTCCTCCAGGGCGAAAAAAATAAGATTATTAATTTCCCTTCATAGAAACTCACAACTACCGCGTTTACAATCAAATGCTGTCCCATCGTGTCACGTACCATCGTTTACTTTGAAAAAGCGTGAAGGTGTATAAAACCCACAACCGTCGCGTTACAGTCGCATCCTTGTGACCCGCGCCACGACGGCCTCACTTAATTTTTTATTTTTTTATTCTTGAAAATATGTAATAATTTCGTAAATTTCGCAGGTTGTCGCAGGAGCACAAGCCTCCTTTAACCGTGGTGGTGAGTTCGATTCCCACTCGAAGAATCTCTACTCTTTACTTTGTCCTACCTCTAAAAGGGCCCCACTTTCAATTTAGTAAGTACGCATATAATCTTAACTACATATTAGATTATAAATCTTCAAAATTTTAGCTTTGCTAAAATGACGTAGGCCTGGGGGCCCTGGGATCTCAGTCTAAAACTATGATCAATTGCTTAAAGCGTTTAGCATATACCTACCTATTGCATGTGCCTAAGATAATTATTACATTACATACAAATAACATTTTTTTATATTATATGTATGAAATTATTATACATTTATCACTATAATATTATAATATGGTATATTAACAAATTTATTGACATTCCAGAGGCCAGTCGTGGCGCAATGGCACGAAGTGTGACTGTTAAACCGACTGATTGTGGGTTCGATCCCCACTCGAGGAAATGAAATATTTACTTACTTAATATATATTTCCATTTCTCCACTCTGGTGTTGAGGCAAAGCGCGGCGTTGAGTTCTGCCACTCAACACGCAATACCTTCAGAATTCGGCAGAAAGTGGGGAACGGAGTGCCTTAACACTATGTTCCCTCTGCCTACCCTGCTGTGTGCGGGATACAGCGTGAAGCTGATTTTTATTGACATTTATTACATACATTTTTCTAGTTTATCTTCAAAGCCCTTTTTTAAACTATTAAATAATGTAGGTATCCCAAAAATGTATGTATATATGATAATAAAAGTAAAAAAAATAATAGAACGTATTGTTGTAACCTCCATACACACACAACTAAAAACTGGAAAACTTAAAAGCATCGCTACATACATACTAAGCATTAAATCGTATTTGAAAATGAGCATAAGATTAAAAATTAAATATAAAATAACTTATATTCTGCTTTAAGTAATCATTAGATTTCCATTTTTTTAATAACAATAACTTTCTTTAGCTTATAAATAAAATTAAATATCTCTCTAGATCTGACATATCCAATATTTTAAAGAGAAATTTTATTTTCAATACATAGACTGAGTCATATAAAAGTTTACCATTTCAAAGTTGGGCTTCAGCTTTACCAGCACTGACAGCTTTCATAATAAATGTGAAAGTTTCAATGGGTAGTTGAAAGGTGAACCATTGGGGCTATCGAAACAAAAATAGTTAAAAATAGTTTTATAACTGAATACGGTTCTGAATGTATACATTTTTACCCAAATATATATTGTATTTGATGTGTTTATATATTTATTTAATATACATGTATAGTTCAATTACACTGTTTCCTGAATTAAGATTAAATTTTCTGTAAAATTTTAACTATTTTATTAACTTTTAGTTGACCTTATACATAATATTATGTAAAAAGGCAAGTAATATCCATGCATTGCTCTTAAGTGACTAACTAAAGGAAAAATAAATTCTATTGGAACGATCCAATCAGAAAAACAATCCAACAAGAATAATTAATAATCAACCTCAGATTACATAATAACAAAAATTAAATTTGCAAAAATAAAATTTGAACCATACCAAAAACACATACAACATTCACATACCTGAAAACTCCCGTAGCACAAAACAAGTCCAATCACCGAGTCATTTACACAATGCACAGCACAATGAAAACTTCCAATATTATTCGTACGTAGCGCGCTGGGAGGAAGTGGTTCCGCGTGCACCCTCCCCGGTACCGACAGCCTTACTGCGGGGAGGGCACAGACTTTGACCAGACGCGCGCATCCTACCTTAAACATAGGGTATATGCGTGGGCCCAATAGGCAGGTAAGAAATGTTTCACATTGCTACGCTACCCAGAATGTCGTTTTACATGGAAAAGCGGTTGATGGAAAATCTTGTGAGATTTGCCGTGGTGACGCAGGGGCATAAGCGTGGAACTGTAACGTGATAGTTGTGGGTTCGATACTCACTCGGAGTAAATTATTATTTCTTAATATTTTCACTTTCTTCGCTCCAGTACCAAGTTAAAAAATGCGACGTTGAGTTCCGCCACTCAATAATACTTCGAAAATTCGGCACAATGTGGATATCGGAGTGTCTTATCACTAAGTTTACCTATCCTGCTATATGCAGGATACAGCGTGAAGCTACAAAAAACATGATACTTTTTCAGGTGTTTCACACACGGCTACATATGTAGTTTAAGACTAGGGGCATATTTTTTAAAGTTTCCTTGTAAAGATACTTCTGACCTTCTATTTCTAATAAGAAAATGAAATTCCTTCAATTTGTGTTTTTTATCAATGTGTCTTTTTTAATCTTTATATTATAAGTAAAACTCTACACAAACATATCTCATATTAGATATTGTCGCTAAGTTTATCTATGGTCATTAATAAATTACCCTAATTGGCCCGAAAAACATTGAAACCCACAAGGAAGATGTTCCATTTTCTTTCTTTTGATCGAAAAAAAATAGGAGCCTTGTCAGCTCAGCTAATATATTTACAGAGCAAGGAAAAATTACCAACAATAAAAAGTAGAGGCTTGCAAAATTAACGATGTATGAGTTGACAGCGCAGACGAAGCTTATCTCCATGTTTTTAATGGGAAAGAAAGTTACAACGGTTTCCCTTTTTACGGGAGAACATTAACTGTGTTTTCTTTTAATGAAACGTTCTCTACATTTTGTTTGTACTCATTTTTATGAAATGGTTTCCTTTTTCATAATCTTGGATGCGAATGGGTAATTATTTTGTTTGACTGAACGAGAATCTGGAATGTTTATGTGGTATCATTGTAATGAGGCAGGTTGTAATGATAAAGTGCTATTTAAGGAAGAAACAGAATAAGAAGAAGAATAAATAAACACTGATATAGACTAGAATACTTAGACCAGTAAGACTAGAATACTTAGACCAGTAATTACCATTTTTCGTTCTTTGCCTATTTTTCAGATATTTTGCATTCTGTGCCGGAATTTAAGCCATCCTTGGTCTTATATGTAGCTTCTTGTATTGAAACAACAAAAATAGAGCACCGCTACGCTACGGCAGCGTCTATGAATATGAACAACATATAAAGCCGTCATCGTTGTCTAAAATATTTTGGCTTAATATTGTTAGTACCACACTCTGAATTCTGTAAAATAACAATAAAAGAAAAATATCTAATACAAAAATAAATACAGGAAGTGCATCGTTTATTAAAAAGAATAGGGTAATTAAGAATACTTTTTAATCAAACTATCCCCTTAATACAGTTACGTGTGTGTAAAGGCTTTTTACGTACGTATCAATGAATAGAAGATCATAGATCATAGATATTCGAAAAAAATGTCAACAGTTCTATAGACTACATATAAAAATATTCAAGACGATTAGACTTAGACTGTTGATAGAATTATTTTTTTACCTTTCCCCGCGTAACATGAGCATCCCAGGAGTTGCTGGTTCAAATTGAAGAAATATTCTATGTTGTTTTTTCTTTTTTATTTTTTATCGGATAGATCATTTATCGAAAAAAAAAACCCATTGTAGGGGATCTTTTCCCATTGTACCTATTTGCATTCAGAGTTACCTAGGGCTTAATAAATATTTATCCACGAGGACAAAGCACGATGTAAAAGCTAAAAGTATATAATAACCAATCTTCCTTCCAGTCCCTACATATTTATTATATAAGGAATAAGAGGAACATCTTGTAAATGCAGTGAATATAATGGAAATGCATGAGTTTGTTTTTCTTACTCTCGCTTGAATTTAATTGGCTCTTGCTTCGCATTAGACTAAATAACATTAGTATTCTAGATGCATGCCAGTACTACTAGTGCTTCTGTGAATGTAAAATATTTTATTGTAGTATAATATAACGAATAATATAGAGTAAAAGTATTATCTTTTCAAAAGTATTATCCATATTATAAAATATTATGAAGTATTATACTCTAAAATTATCATATGCTTATTTTTATGTGATCTTATTCAGAATGAAATCACGCTCAGTTGTAAAAGTATTCAACAGAAAGTAATTGAACAATATACTCTCAACGCCTGTTAGAGCCACATTGCTGACGATTTTCGTATTGCAAGGCGTAACTGATATCCCAAATACCTTTAAAAATATGAACACTACTACATACACTGGAGCTGGGACATAAAATAGCATCACACGCCTACCAATCGTATACCGAGTTGTAGAAGTGGTATACAACATGTCAACTACCAACGCCATACAAGCATAGCTTACGTACCGCGGGTGTACTGCGAGACGGCATCAGCCACGACATAGTTAATGTCGCTAAAAAAGTTCGCATAAGCCCATCACGTCTGCTTCGGCGACGTCAAGCAACACTCATTATTATAATATTGGTCAAAGATCACTTTGGTTCACAATATGTGTCTCCTACACATATATTGCCTTTATAAGAAATTTGTTACTATAAGATCCTGCCATCAACGGCTTCGATTCATTATATTTATTATATATTTGGTACGAGTCTTTATGTACATCATATATATTAGGACCGTAGTACTTGACAGTTTGAGTCGACCGCTGCCTTCCACCACTACCCACTATACATACGAGATGACGGTTGCGACACTCGGTAAGTCAATACATGAACTAATCAAGATTAATGTGATATTAAAAATATAAAGATTATATTATTCATAATTAACTATGTTATTTGCCATGAATATTTTATTATTATTATTATTTATTTTGCAATATATATCCAAGTTACATACTGCTACAAAGGGCGAAACCTATGCGTCTATACTAATAATTTTTATGGCACGTAGGTCTGTAAGAAGAGTCCTCACAATTATAGTTCGACGCTATCGCCACTATGTCAGTGGCGATAGCGTCGAACTTACTGTTTTCTTATATAATATTGATCAATGTAGAAATAGTTGTAGTAATCTCGGATTGATAAGTTGGAGTTGCAATATTTAAACTTTCAGTTAATTTCAAGAACGTCTCTTATTACCATTAGATTAAATCACATAATATCTATAAATTATAATAATCGATTAAACACAAATTCGTGATTTGATCTGTTCGCTACTGTGGAAATCGATTTTTGTTTTTTTTTATTACATGAATACTTTGACTCGGTCATACAAGACCATTGTGATTTATTTATTTATATTAAGTTATTTAGGTAAGTTTAATTAAAGTTGACTTGGAATGTGCAATCGTTTTAGTAGGCTCCCTTCTATACCGTTTTTGTATATATTTTGAAATCTTTACAAAAATTTTTTTTGCTAAGACTCCGTTTACATTCTAAAATATAAAATTAGAAAAATGTTGCGTCGAAACGCTCGTCCTCCATCATCATCTCAGTGGGATAGTTGCCTTGGATTTGATTTCAGTACGTATCGCCCATACGTACTGAAATCAAATCCAAGGCAACTATCCCACTGAGATGACTATCCTGGTTTAACCCTACTTTTATTTTTTTGAATAAATTAATTTAGACATATTCTAAGTCCAAAAAAATTAAGTACTACAAAAGTATGTCGTTTCAAGCAAAAATAACTAATCTTTGAAATTTGTTTATATTTTTACAGTATATTATAAATTTTAACTAAGCGAGGAAAAACATGTACTTACTTTTGCCTTATATTTGATGTATGCATCATAAATTAGCCATGGAGTTAGCTAACAAATTTTTAATAAGCTACATGTTTTTATATTTTAACTTTGGTCTGAAGGGATTAAATTTTCAAACTCGAAATATATAATTAATTAAGTATGTACTTAGAGAAGGGAAAGGTTTAAGCGGGAAGTTCCAACGAGCAGCCATCGACGTGCCGTAATCCCTCAGCGAATTGGCAAAGTGTATGGACCGTGAAAAATCGGTATTAATATTGTTACACTGTAATGCCTGCGTTTCAGTTTTCATGATAAAAAATGACAAGACTAAATACCTGGAGCATAAATTGTTTTTTTTTTTCAATGCTTTTTTTAAAACTTGAGGCCAGTCGTGGCGCAGCGGCACAAAATGTGGCTGTAAAACCGACTGGTTGTGGGTTCGATCCCCACTCGAGGAGATGAAATATTTATTTAAATTTATATATCCATTTCTTCGCTCTGGTGTCGAGGACAAGCGCGACGTTGAGTTCTGCCACTCAACACGCAATGCCTCCAGAATTCGGCAGAAAGTGGGGAACGGAGTGTCTCAACACTAGGTTCCCTCTGCCTACCCTGCAGTGTGCGGGATACAGCGTGAAGCTGACAATATCTATAAAATAACTTTAAAATATGTTAGATTTTTAAAATTATTTGCCACACGTCACTTATTTTGTAGTTGTGTGTGTTGTGTCAATATAATTATACAAAATTAATCAATTTATGAAAAATAATACAAACATTAGCAATTAAAATTTCCAAACCCTCTGTAAGTTTCAAACGCCGTATAAAGCGGAAGGTAAAAATTTGAAACAAATTGCGATGAAACTTAATAGAGGCCCTACTCGTGAAAAGTTGCCATCCGATTACGACGCAAATTCAATATTTAAGATTGATTTGGGCAGATGGCAGGGTTCGTTTTGCAAAGGGAGCCTTCGTCGTCACCTTTGTTTTGAAAAATGGGATATGTACTTTCAGCACTCGTATTTAGTTTTATTTAGCTTATCTTGAAATATTTGTAACAATATTGTTAGAAGATTCATATAATTTTAATTAGGTTAAATAAGCTTATTTTAGCTTTATGCTTTGAGCAAAATGCCTATTTAAAGCTCGAAATTCTATTCAGTTATTCACTTAGGCACAACAGATAATCATTATATTTAGTTTTAGTCACTTTCTTCAGTTTCACGCTGTATAAGGGATACAGCGTGAAATTCCATCCAGCTATAGCTGGATAAGCAGAAGGAACCTAGTGTTAAGACCCTCCGTTCTCCACATTCCCCCCAAATATTAAAGCATTGCGAGTTAAAAGACGGATCTCAACGCCGCTTTTGTCTTGGCATCAGAGTACAGAAATGAAAATATTTATAATTAGTTCCCCCGAGTGGGAATCGAATCCACAACCGTTGCGTTACAGAAATTTTAATACTTACCTTACTATATAAAAAAACCCTTACGTTTTTAACTTAAGTATAAATATATGGAAGATACGAGACAATATATTAACCTACGTTAGATAACCTATCCTTATCGCTATCAACTTCGTTTTCTACCCTCCCTTACTGCCCTTACAAATGAAGCATACAATAATTGCGCATGGATGTAAGTAAAAAAAAATATAGACGCACTGTCCAATTCTCTTTTAGTGTCTAAACTGCCTGAGGCGTCCAATTTGCAGAGAAGAATCCCACAGCCTCAGTATTGCTCAACATCATGCACTATTTGAATTTCCTCCGAGGGAGGGTGGAATCAATTTAAATTTTAACTCACACTTAATACACCCTTGTTTGGTGTCTAAGTGGTGTGTTTGAGGCACCCTCTGTTTAGAACGTATAATAAGTTGGGAAGATAACAAGGTCGGTAATTCAGCAAATGTAGAAAACAGAAAACTGGTGTCTTGCAAGTCCTTTATTTATTTTTAGGGGATTCACAGTTTACACAATACGTCATCGAAGGGTTAGTGCGAGGATGTAAAATCAAACGGAATTAAAATATATTTATGATTGAAAAAGTTCTGGGATTTTATGAATCAATGTGGTTTTGTGTATACTCTGCATATAGCAGAGTAGGCAGGAACTTAGTGTTAAGACCACACAGTTTCCCGTTTCCCATTGAATTCTCTCGGCATTGCGTGTTGAGTGGTGGAATTAAAAGCCACGTTTTAGCTTGTTTTCAGAGTGAAGATATTATATTAAATAATTCATTTCCTCACAGAGGAAACTGAACTCACACCCGATGATCGACAGTCACAAAAATAATTTTCAAAACATACTTTGTAGCTCAATATATTATGTGGATTACAATAAACAAAAAAAAAATGACAAAATACACATTTTTTATACAGTTAAACAAAGACAACAAAATAAACAAACACAAAATGAATCCAAATTAACATCTCGTTTCTCTTAAATCTATCTAATTTCCATAGTGCATCCAGAGCACACTTAACACACTGTAACATTAAACCTAGCGGATCTCACCAAATAGAAGTTGTAAATTCACCAGGCGCGCCTTGGCTTGCATCCATTCTCATTTTCTTAGATGACCCTTGTGTAAATAAATTCAGAAGAGCTGTAATGAGAATACCAAGCTCGATGGAAGCACAATATGTTTAGCTAAAATGTTGTTAACACGTGCATAATGCAAATGCCCCAAGGTGTTCTAATTAAAATTAAACTTTACTTCAATTTACTTTGCTGCTGTGTTGTAGTTATGGAAGACTTAAAATATTTTGCTCGCGTTATAATATTTAATAAAAAATATTGTATTAAAATATTTTCTTAGCTTCACGTAAGCATCTCACACATAACAGAGTAGACAGAGGGAATATATTGTTAAGACATTCAACTCTCCGTTTTCTGCCGAATTCTGAAGGCATTCTATGTTGAGTGGCAGAACTCAATGCTCCGCTTCTCCTCTCCAAGCAAAGATGTGAAAACATTGAATATTTCATTTCATCGAGTGGGAATCGAACCCACAACCCACGCTCTTTTGTTTGATTTAATGACTCTCTGTCTACCCCGCTATATGCGGGATTAGCGTAAAGCTAAAATAATTTAGAGCAAAAAAAAACTGGTTTCAACTGGATCCCATGATAAACCAAACTCTCATCAAACTACCCTTAAAGTGTGTACTTTCCAATGATAAAAGAATAATTGAAATCGGTTAGCGCGATATTGACTTATTCGTTCAATTGTCGCGCACATACTAAATGCAAATTAAAAACTTATGTAATTTTCTCATGGACAATATTATCAGAAATGGACCAAGTTAAAATAGGACCACATGGATAGCACCAACTTTCAAATAAAAAAATCGTTACACAGACAAAAGTTCTTAAGTAACAGACATAAAACAAATACAGTCAAATTGACAACCTCCTTTTCCTTCAAAAGTCGGTTAAAAACATCCTCAAAGAAGCGGATAATAATCAGTTTTACCGTAATTTTATCGTATTTATTTTTTGATTCCACCCCTTGGTCTTTGCTGAAATGGTATTGCCGTATTATGCTAAGCGACTCGGGCAATTGCAGACTTGCATTCATAGTATTTTCAATTCAACGTAAAATTACGTCATTTGTATGAGAGGCTGTATTAAGAGAGGAGAATTCGTTTAACTTGTTTATCCACTTAACCTTCAACGACATTTTAACGAGCCACTCGTTTTATAAGTTAGCTTTTAAGCTGTGCTAAGCTTATTCTCTCATTTAGATATTTTTCAGTAATTTCGTTTATAATCATTTTATATGGATTATAAATAGTTATTTATATTTTTAATTTTTTTTCGTTGCTGCGCGCCACAGATTTTTGTCCATGCGTTTATTGTTCCTCCGTTATGCCTTTTTAAGTTTTGGTTTTTGTAAAATATAAAATACTAAACTAAATCTCCCTACAGAGATACTAACAACATATATAAGTTGTAACAAGCGTATAAAAATTTCGACGCAGCTTGGCGAGAACGCATGGCTTAGTGGTCAGAGCGCCTGGTCGGTTTCCAGGAGGCGCGGGTTCGAGTCCCGCTGCGTTAAAATTTTTATACGTTTTCTAAATAAGTATTTTTCTTTCCTAGGTGTGGAATAACACTTTAAAAATGTTTAAAATATTATAAAATACTTCTTTGTGGCAATATTCGGGTTGGTCATTGGTCATAGCCGATCAGTTCGTCGTATTTAGTTGGTTATATTTTTGACATTGATTTGTATTGACTACCTTTACTACTATAAATGAACGTTTGGTGAGCTAAGAACTTGCACAATGTTTTATTTTTATCAGCTTCACGCTGTATCCCGTACACAGCAGGGTAGGCAGAGGGAACCTAGTATTAAGACACTCCGGTCCCCACTTTCTGCCGCATTCTGGAGGCATTGCGTGTCGAGTGGCAGAACTCAACGCCGCGCTTAGCCTCGATGCCAAAGCTAAGAAATGGAAATATAAATTTAAGTAAATATTTCATCTTCTCGAGTGGGGATCACACTTTGTGCCGCGACTGGCACAATGTATAATTGTGATAATTAAAAAAATTTTTTTTTAGAAAACACTAGACAATTTGAGAAACTGTAAAGTTTCTAACAGAGTCAATTTATTTGGACATTCAATTCTGTTATCTCATCTATTAAGATATATATAAGATTAGATTCTGTTTTTATTGAATTAGTGTGGTATTTAATTGGGAGATGTGGGTATAAACTGTATATAATTCTCTTGAAAGATAAAGCTATCAAGTTTTATTTTGTATGTTATTATTGTTATTTAAATTAGGTACGATAATTAAATTGATAATTATGGAAATATGTTTCGTAACCATTATAATATTGACGGTAAATTTCTTTCAACAAATTTGTTTAATATCATGTAAAGAACTCATAAAAAATTGAGAAGTCATACTACAAGTACTACATTACATAAAGACATTCTTCTAGAAAACTACTATAGTAAAAGCATAAGTTAAAAATTCAAAGTATCTAAACATGAAATACAAATGCAGACTTCAAATACTGGAACATTTGCCATGTCACGCGAGTACGCTTCTCGCGGCTTGTTTTGCAGTCGTAGTCGTAGTAGACCAGCAATTCATGTTTAAGAAACACGTTATGCGTTTCCACTAGCAGCTTAGCGAGAAAGATAAATGATATAGTGGGGGAGCGAACTAATGATATGTGAATTTAAAAGTGGTCTTATTTTATAAGAAATATTAATGCAGGTAACCTCTGCCTACCCTGCTGTGTGCGGGTTACAGCGTGAAGCTGATTTTTAATTTATTAATGCAGATTTAATAATGATAATATATTTATATTTAACAATGTATACTAAATGTATGTAAATGTATGCTGAGGCCGGTCGTGGCGCAGCGGCACGAGGTGTGACTGCAAAACCGACTGGTTGTGGGTTCGATCCCCACTCGAGGAGATGAAATATTTACTTAAATTTATATTTCTATTTCTTCGCTCTGGTGTCGAGGTTAAGCGCGGCGTTGAGTTCTGCCACTCAACACGCAATGCCTCCAGAATTCGGCAGAAAGTGGGGAACTGAGTGTCTTAACACTAGGTTGCCTCTGCCTACCCTGCTGTGTGCGGGATACAGCGTGAAGCTAATAATAATAATAATAATAATGTATACTAAAATTATAAAGCTATTGCGTTAATCATTTAGATACAACCGGTGCACTTATGGTCCCTCGAGCAATTAATATGACATGTGTTATAACACGTCTACTCTGGGATATTTCAATTTCATCACGGAATTGAACCCGCAGGTAAAAGCTAGCTTTTTGTTTTTATCTATTATGTAAGATCGGAGGAGGTTTCCTCTGTAAGGAAACTATAAGCATGGATAGCAGATACACTTAGAGCACGTCTTTTATGGTACTTCTTCGGGTTGCCATTTATCTTTCATATTTCTATCCGCTAAGAATTTCTCAATTCATTTACTTGATCTTTATCAGTCACTGGCAACATTTTCTTAATACAATATTAAAATAGTATTTTCATAAATAAATATCACCGTGGCGCAGTGGAACAGCGCTTGACCGTAAACACAATGAATGTGAATTCGATTCTCACTGGAAAGATTGAATTATTTTCATTTTCTCACTTTAGTGAAACAATTTTCAGCGTTGTGTTCAGCATTTTAATACATATTATCTCCGTTTTTTTTATAGAAAGCGGAAAATGACGTGTTTCGACGAGATTCTTCCTTCTCTGCTGTGTGGGATAAAACGTGAAGCTAAAAAATTATAATATTTTAAATTGGCGCGTTATATACATAGCCCTGGTGGTAATGTGTATCTTATTCACTCAAAATAAAATTGCCATATTGTTCCTTAATAAGAATAAATAAACGAGATAGATAAGTCTTAAAGACTTTCGTATCTTTGTCTCTCTCAACGTGTACCAAAACTTCAAACGAATAAAAAGTCTAACATTGTAGCTCGATCACTTTGTCCTTTCAAAATAATTGTCCCGAACGAAATGGTAATCCAATCTAAGCTATATATATATATGTCCACATTTTTCGTTGAAGCCGTCGTGGCGCTGGGGTACAAAGGTATGACTGTAACGCGACAGTTGTGGTTCGATCCCCATACGAGAATTCGATTCGGCAGGAAGAAAGTAAGGAACAGTCTTAACACTATATTCCCTGCTGTGTGCATACAGCATGAAATTGATTTATTTTATTTTTTTATGTTTCTCTTATTATTGATTTCTCTTGTTATTGGTTTGTTCATATTTTTGTGTACAATAAGGACTATTGTATTCTATTCTATACATATTTACAATGTTGTCAGGACAATCGCTCAGTTTCTACTTTCGACACTAGCTCCAACAAAAAGTATATCTATTCCTAAGAAACATACCTAAAGTAACCCAATTCTTAGCATCGCTCGCCGAACCACCGCGGCTTTACTGCCGTATGCACGTGCTGTCGTATTTATTTATTCAAATTTATTCCCAACGTCGCATATAGATACACAGTTGGGAATAATGTTGCCGAGAAAATGTTCATACTTTTGCATAATCCTCCACTATGACCAGGTTAAATTTATTGTAGCGGCTTGGACATTAAAAAGCAATTATGACTTGAAATTATTGTTTAATATTCGTAGTCGGATATTAAATAAAGTAGTATGTCATCACGCATTATGTATGAACGCGATTGTTCTGCGTACATTAACGTGTATTATTGTGTTTTTTTTTTATTTATATATTTTATAAATTCACGCGGTCTGGAGTATCTCGATGGGTAGGTAGAGGGAACCTTATCTTAATATCACGTAACACTGTAACTGTAATATTCTGTTCCCCACTTTTCACCTCATTTTCGAGATATTGCCCGTTCAGAGGCGGAACTCAACGCCTCGCTTTGTACACCAGCAACACGCTGTATTCCCCATACAGCAAGGTAACCTAGTCTTAAGACACTCCGCTTGAGTGGTGGAATTCAACGCGTCGCTTTGCACACCAGAACGACAAAATGCATATAATTCATTCCTCTAAGTGGAAATCGTTCCCACAACTATCTTACTTACACTTTGAAACTATACGCAGCGTAACGGCGGTCTCTCACCTCACAATAATACATAATAGCACAAGACGAGAGATATAGCGAAGCAAGAAAACAAAAAAAAAAGATAAAAACATGAGCCTAGTAAGAAAATACTGAGTTGTAATCAAATAACTATAAATTCTATTATAGTAATATTAATCTAATGAATTTTAAATGTATCTCTAACAAAGATTATCACATGAACGCGACAGTCGTGCTTGTTTTGTATGTGATCACGCCATTTATCTGTGAAATCCTGGAACATGAAACACTACTTTGTAGATAGGTGTGAAATCTGCCCGAAGACATACAACAGAGCAAAGCCATGTTTCTGGATTTAGAAAGCGTATAGTGGATTTTAAAACTGTAGGTAAAATATAGCGTCGGTATTATTTGCAAATAATATTTGAATTTATCATACGCTAATTAAATATTTTATTGAAATAATGTATTTTTTACTATTTTAAAAAAATGTGTATATACATAACTTTTTTTTTATTTTTTTATAAAAATTTCATTATAGATTATAGAGAAATGGCAACCTATGTACTTATAGCTATTATATGTGGTGTAATTCCTTATAACTCATCCAAGTATCAGTACTAGGATATCAGCATCCTCGTGACCAAGTCAAAAGTCCTATTGATAATTCCTACTTGCCATAAAACATTACATTATCTTAAGATATCTTAATTTTTTTTAGCTTCACGCTGTTAAGACACTCTGCTTTACACTTTCCGCTTAATTCTAGAGGCATTACTTGTAAAGTAGCGGAATTCAATGTCTCGCTACGGCACAAAAGTGAAGAAATAAAATATTAAAATATTCATTTCCTAAAGTTAGAATCGAACGCACAACCTGTCGCGTTTATAGTCACACACTTGTCCCCTTGCGCCTCGACTGGCTTCAATAAAAAAAGATCCCATAATTTTATTAACTGAAAAATATATCTATAAACCCATTAATTATAGGTTAATTTATATACGTTGAAGAATAATCCAACATAAATACTATACTATATCAATACAGGTGAAATAAAAACAGGCACACAACACATTTCTCTTTATTTTGGCAAGTAAATTAAAGATGGAGACTACTTACTCAACTCGACATACTTTAGAATTTATTATATTACAAGTCATTTTTAACTTTTAAAAGGCCGGGCGTGTTTTAAAGACAAAATGGCTGTTTCATTAGTCAGAGGAAATCTGTTTCTTTCCGCAAACGACAAAAGTTCCAGCGGTCTTTTGAGTTTTGTCGATAAATCACTTTAATATATTGAGACGAAAACCGTAGAATACTTAGAGTTGAGGAATTGCTTACTGCTATTACGCTTGACTAATGTACATTCGTAATAATTTCACGTTAAATTTGAATACGTCTGTAGGAATATAGCTTAAGTTACGTTATTTGAAGATAAGAAGACGAGTTGATAGCTATATAAAATTGCAATATATTTTTGAGGTTATTATTTGACAATTATTTATTTTCTATATTTTAAGTACCAATTATACTTTTGATCATATGCGTAATTTAATCTATTTTAAAGCTTTAACTGTCGTAACAATTTTAATACTTCTTTCGTTGTTTTCAATAGGAAAATAAAGTTTTTTTCGTCCTGGCATTAATCCTGGCGTATGTGAGAGTTTGTCTTCCAACTCAACCTAGTTAATTTTTTTACGGTCTTTAACGTTCTCAGTGGTTAGACATCTGACACTTATATCCTACATCACCACGACGAAGACGCTGCAGGAAACACTGGTGGGATACCAGGTGCCACTCCATGAACGTCTGCAAAGCAGGGACTTGGATCCGATATAGTTCTTCGAGTATGAGAATATATATAAATAAATTTACTCTCGAAATGGTAAATAAAACAAATTAAAAGGTAATAATTTGCTCTTAATGTACTTTTGATTGTTATGTAAATTAGTTCACAAAACGCTCTTACACTATGTCTCATGTTTAATTTAAATACGTCTGAAATTTAACAAGGTAAGATTAACAGAGCAGAGTCTTTGCAGCGTCATACATGAAAAATGCGGAGGCAAATTTCTATAGCATTAATTTGTCGTATTCAAAAAGTACATATATTGAATCTGGTTTTATTTAAATTTATTATTAAAACTTTACTATTCTAAATAGAGTGAAGTGAAAAGTTACGAATTAACTGAACATTTTCTTCTATTATATACGACAGCGAGTTAAATCAAATAAAATTCCATAAGATTTTTTTTTAAATTAATTGAATGATAAATTATGAATAAGTCTAATACAATAAAGATAGCCATGTTAAAATAATTTGAACAAAATATTTTTCTAAATACCATTGAAGTAATTTTCGTATAGTTCAAGCGACCAAAGCCGCATGAATGTCACTAGTTTGTAAATAAGAACAATACTTTAACTTGTTCGAGTTGTTACATTCACATCAATTGTCTATTCTTGAAAGTTAAACAAATCGACAGAAGCACTTAGCGTCTTCAGAGCTCTCTATACAAACTTTAATTGTTTTAAGACTTGTAACGAACTCCATCTGTCTATCTGTGGGGACGTGTACGACTCTTCAGTTTGAGGGATGAGAAGTCGGTTTACATTGTTATTTGTATATAAAATATTAAATTAAGTTAGAAAATGTTAAGTTATCACAGTGATGACTTAGTTTTTGTTGGATTTTGCATTATAATGCTGTACTTTTACTATTACATTGTAAATAAAATAAATAAATCAGCTTCACGATGTATCCCGCACACAGCAAGGTAGGCAGAGGGAACCTAGTGTTAGTACACTCCGTTCCCCACTTTCTACCGAATTCTGGAGGCATTGCGTGTTGAGTGGGAGAACTCAACTCCGCGCTTAACCTCGACACGCGAAGAAATGGAAATATAAATTTAAGTAAATATTTCATCTCCTCGAGTGGTGATCGAACCCACAACCAGTCGGTTTTACAGTCACACCTCGTGCCGCTGCGCCGCGACTGGCCTCATTACATTATATATAAATTTAATTTTAAATTCATATAGTTAGGAGACCCAAAATCATCAAAAATCATTACATGTTACTGTACGTAAAGTAGGTTTTTTTTATACAGAGATATCTCCAAAATAATCGGAAAATAAAGAAAACATTTTCCGATTATTTTGGAGAGAGTTTTCAACGATAACTTAGCCTATTTCTCTGCTTCCGTACTTGAATAAGATTGACCTTCTTTTGAAGTAATAAAAATATTTCTGACTATTTCGGCAAAAAATCTTATAAAAGATTATACACTGTTTTAATAAAAAACATACATTTATTTAATTAAATTGTACTACAATATGGATAATGGTACTAGAGAGTATGTAACGTTCTTTGTTTATATTCATTATTATATCTATATGTGAGGGCATAACGATGTTCTATATGATATCAAATTACACAGCGCATGCAGAATAAGCAGCTTAGTTCGTTCATTATGAAAGTATTCACGGAATTCCACAAAATCATGCAAATTTTATAGAGAGAAACCTTTATATGAGCTATATATATTGATAATAATATATTATGTTGTACAATAGCTTATTCTGGATATTTTATTAGAACTTTTTGCAAGTTCAGCCAAATTGGTATATACAGTATGTAATTTGAACGTTCGGATAGCGCTGTATCCCGCAACTATTTGCGGGCAGCTATTTGCAGCAGGTAGATAGAGGGAACCTGAAAGTGTAGTGTTAAGAATGTTTGTTCCCTTTAAGATTTTTCCACTTTCCGCTGAATTCTGGAGGCATTGCGTGTTGAGTGTGGGAACTCAATGTCGCGCTTTGCCTTGACACCAGAGGGAATAAAAATAATTTAAGAAGCTAGATTTCTTAAATTGAAAAAATGTATAGCCTTGACAAATATTTTTTAAGTATTTTTTTTATTTAATATTCTTGTTATGCAATAATAAATTGTAATTAAAAGGTCTACTTATAATACACAATTGATAAAAATATACATATAATTGAGTGAAAAAAATGTACGTTTATACATAGCTGTAGTTATTTCAAAAATAATTTATATTTTTTAATGAAATTAGTGTAATTTTTTTTACAGTAATTTAATATATAAATGCAGTTTTTTCCCGCGCGTATCCCCAATGCGAGAATTTCAGGATAAAAAGTAAACTACATCTATAACTCTACAGTCTACTCCACCTATCAGTAAAAATCCTATAAAAATCAGTTTAGATTTTGCGGAGGTTAGCGCGACAAAACAGAAAGACAAAATGAAAAAAAATTCAAAATTGTTTATTTATATTTTGGTATCGTGTAAATAACCAAACGCACTTGGAAAGACACGGTTATTTTGAAAACACAGACAGACACTTCAAATTTATAAATACAAAGCATATAACTCATATAATAAGAGCAAAAACACGTTTCCTACAGCTTATAGTCAAGTAAGTACTTACAGAAAGTACAAAACAATATCCTTTTAAAGTATATTAATTAGTTTCGTTGTGAGAAACATTCATTTAATTAGTATTGTTATCTAGAACTGAGCTCGAGACTAACAAGAACTTATCTTGAGAGTTGAGTTAACAGACGCGAAAAAAATCCTAGGAAGTAAGTCAGATGTTACTTATAATTTAATTATATGTAATTATTATTTTATTAAATCTGATATGTTTAGAAATTTCCTTTGAAATCATTTTCTTATTTGAGGCCCTCATTGAGATTGTGGTCAATTCCGAGTTGTAAATTTGAAATATTTAATATTTTCGTTTTTTCGCTCTGGTAACAAAGCAAAGCGCAACGTTCAATTCCGCCACTCAACACGCAAAGCCTTACGAATTCGGTGGCAAATGGGGAACAAAGTATCTTAAAACAGACAGAAGTGTCTTAAAAGAGAAACAGATTCGTCCTGCTTACCGTTCTGTATATAGGATAAAGAGAGAACCCAAAAAATCTGAGCATCTGAAAAATCGTATTTATAGTTCTCTTACTTACATATTTCTTTAATATTGATAATATTAATATTGACAATCATATTCTTAAAAATATTCAATATAGATACCTACTTCATATTCTTGTGCGATACGTATTCATAATATTTCTATTTGTTTCCGAAGTTAAAATTTTACCATGCATTTAATTGTATAGAAAATTATTTCTCAACGTATCATCGTTTTTGCGCTATTTTAAGTTACTTTAGTTTTGTAAGTTCTCACTTCGTGCCAATTTTCATAAATCAATTCAGATCCACGGGCCCTATAAATGATTACGTGGCGAATTTCATATAGAAAACAGAAAAATCGCTGCATGCTGCAAGTCCTGGTATATTTTGATTCCGTTGATTTAGACGGACAGACGAACAACAAAGTGATCCTGTAACGCTTCCATTCTAACCTTTTAAGATACGGGACTCTGAAAAGGCTACTTTTATGGATAATTAAAAACCACAATTATTTCTTTCAAATAAACACATCTCAATTATACTATGAGCAATGCAACGTTGTTTCAGCAGTGTTAGGTACATTTGTAAGTATTGGTAAGAATTTTGTAGCACCAGTACTTGTAACAATTTACAATTCACCGAAGAGATCTCGACTGCTCACAAACATCCCTAATGCAATGTACGGAGCAAACATAAGTTACTTGATAAACAATGTGAAGCAAACATGTCTAAGTACAATAGCTACTGGTAATTATAAATACCACTAAAATGTAAAGCATTTTAAGCAATTGTTGTTTATGTTGTATTTTATGATTTATATGTATTTTTTTCACTTTCTAAATTGAAAAACTAATTTGTTAATATTTTTTTAAATTAATATATAAAATAAAGAAACCTGTAACGGACAGACATAATATGTTAGATGCCTAGTTGCGGTTAATAAGCCCTGTATACAAAATT
The DNA here is from genome assembly GCA_021202915.1 of Heliconius himera. NCBI lineage: Eukaryota > Metazoa > Arthropoda > Insecta > Lepidoptera > Nymphalidae > Heliconius > Heliconius himera. The sequence continues at coordinate 390,497 of JAJHJA010000302.1, forward strand.
GTAAACTCAATATGTAGGTAATTTTACCATTTTGACTCAATTGCAATATTTAAAATATATTTGTAAATATATTTAAAATACTAACTAATATTATAAAGCTAATTAGGGTTAGCTAAGATTTGTTTAGCTGAATGCACTACTCTCAGAATAAGTAACTATTGGTAAGAATTGAAAAAATCTTTTTTATTTTGTATAGTGCATTTATCGAAGAATTTTACCAGCTGTAGCATTTAGTTTTCACAGGCTCCTCGGGATTTGAGAATGTTATGCATTAAACCTAGACAAAGCTAGTCATTTTTTTTCTTAGTCCTGTCCGCAGAAATTTGAAATTTGATTCTACATACTAGCACACATAATTTTTAATTTGTTAAAATGTACAGAATAAAAAAATACATGTGTATTAGCACTATCGCTCTGGTGTCGAGGCCAAAGCGTGGCATTGATTGCCACCACACATCATGCAATGCCTGCAGAATTCGGCGGAAAGGGAGGAAGTATTGTCTTAACAATAGAAACTTATTGTGCGAGTGAAACTGATTTGATTTGATTAATTTTTTTTGCCATGCTTAAAATTTATTTATAATGTATTACTTCTTTCTTAAATATTTAATAATTATATTATATTCGCAAAAATTTCATGTGTAATAAAAATTTTAGACATTTATCAATATTAAAATATTTAAAAAGAGACTTACGCCACATTACAATAGCAGTGACTTTAGGGTGAGTTAACACCGCTCCCCTTAATGAAATGAAGACGTTGCCAGTTTACATGCCGTGTCTGGGTTCACGGGTGGCTTTTACCTAATTTCACGTCTTCCATTGCTCCTGCATACAGCAATTGTACGCTTCGGTAAACCGTATTCGTATTTCCCATCAACGTTAAGCAAATGATTGGGAATTTTAAAATAAGAAAGTATACTCGTATATATGTTTTGTGTACCTTTTTTTTAGAAAACGTATAAAAATAATAACGTATTGGGATAATATTTTATAGGTTTTCCAAAGAGTATAGAATAATACTTAAATCAAATCAAATCAAGTCAGTCTCACCCTATATCCTGCACATAGCAGGGTAGGCAGAGGGAACATAGTGTTAATAAATAATAAAATAAAATATGCATGGCAATACACATAAATAACATAGTTCATTTTAAATCATACTATCTATACATTTTTAATATCTTATTAATCTTGACTAGTTCATGTATTAGGGTCCCGAGTGTCGCAACCATCATCTCGTATATGTAGTGGTGGAAGGCAGTCGCAAGAACATATAAAGACTCGTACCTTCTTTTTCTTCCTGGCATTAATGTAAAATGCAAAATACAAAGGCAATACAAATACAAGAAAATTTTATAATTATATAATATTTGAAGCCACAACCACTAAAACACATAAAAAAATACTCATAGAATAATAAAACTTCGAAATATTCTTCAAATAAATAACTGTCCTATAAATAAATAAATTTAATCAATATATTTTACAATACATTAAAACTTAACCAATTTCGTGTTTTAATTTGTTTTAATTATCAGTTTTTATTACAGCTATTTTGATTTTCGTTCAAACATTTAGAAGTTGCTTGGCGGTTTCATAATCCTAATTAGTGAACTTCGCTCTTCGTAATTGCTAATAATAACTCCCCTAATTTTGAACTTCCTATAAAAATTAATTTTAGATAATTCAATTTTGTTACAAGAACGGTTGTCAGAGCACATTGGTTGTGGTATAAAGTGTAATCAGAGAAATTAAGTATTTAGATTATGTGAAGGTGCTAATATTTAGATTATATTCATATTTTTCAGGTATGATCTTGGTAATTGTTTTCGAAATCCTTCACTAAATGTCTACCAGATTTACGTATTATTTATTATTTAATTGCGTATTATTATTATGCAGGCAGATATGTAAAATAAAAAATATTGAAAAAAGAATAAAAAAATATTAAATATATATTTTTACATATAAAATTCCGCTGCTATATCCGGGATACAACGTCAAACTGTAAAATTTAAATATATATGAATAAGCAAAAAATCTTCTAACAGCGGGAAAAGGATTTAATATGGGCTACCATTTTAAAATAACTACGGAACCTCCTTACAATATTCGCCATATAGAGAAATACTGCCATCTATATTCGTTTCTTAATCTCCAGCAGTTAATCTATAACATCTAGACTTTTACCTTCTATTTTCTTTTTACATCTGAATTGGGAAGAGTTGAATAAGAAACCCGTTAACTAAAACAAGTAAAGATATAATGATAGTTGCATGCTTTAAACAAGCATCTTTATTAGAGCAATCAAGCAAGCATCTTTCTCAGCAGCTTTTGCGGTTAAAAAAATCAGACGATTAACGGATGTGGAAACGGCTCGCCTTGTTTACTTTAGCTACTTTCACAGTATTATGTCCTACGGCATTCTACTTTGGGGTAATGCAGCCGGTATTAAATCAATTTTTGTCTTGCAGAAGCGAGCTATTCGCGCAATCTATAATTTAGGCCCAAAAGAATCGTTAAGGCAAAAATTTAAAGAAATAAATATTTTGACAGTTGCATCTCAATACATTTTTGAAAATGTTATGTATATTAAGAAGAATATTAAAGATTTTGCCAAAATTGGTGATGTACATAATATCAATACTAGAAATAGGAGTAAACTTATTGTACCTGTGACCCGATTACATCGGGTCCGTAATTCTTTTATGGGACAATGTGTACGCTTTTACAATAGGATCCCAGAAAACGTCCGAGAATGTTCTATATCACAATTTAAAAGAGTTGTGAAAAGACGTTTGTGTGTTAAAGGTTATTACCAAATTAATGATTATATAAATGATAACACGCCTTGGGAATGAAATGCTCGCTCCAGTCTATTTCAAAGTATCATTGTCAGAAACGCTGAAATGTGATTTTGTATAATTGATTTAAAAAAAATAAGTCCCGCTGAGTTTCTTGCGCCGGTTCTTCTCAGGTCTGAGGCACTAATTTTAGTGAACTGGTGGTAAATTATCTGACGTTCAAAAAATGAAGCATGTAACTTTTTATTTTGAATAAAATTATTTGACTTTGACTTGACTTTGACTAGAAAATTGTTAATATTGCAAAATATTGCCAAATTAAAATGTTTAATTAAATGACTATATGAAAAACAGACTACTTCCAATACTATTTATACCCAACTTATGTAGAAAAACGATCTACAAATATATATGTATACTTCTCAATTTTTGTAATTAACATTTTGTAAAATTGCAAAAGTTAATATTCAAGGGCTCGTTGAGACGCAGTCGGTGACAAAATCCCCGTCTGCGTCTAAACGGTTCTTATTCTCATAAAATATTCAAACCTAAGAAAGAAAGAAAAAAAAATGACGTGCTTAAAAGTAGGTCTTAAACAAAGATTTAAAACTTGGTCAAATTTTTTATTGTTATCAAATTGCATAAGCAACTTTATGCATATGTACATATATGTTCGTTTTTTATCTCACCAGAAAGTTATTAGATTTCCCATTTAAAATCATTGCGTCTAATCAGACAGAAATAAGAAAACACCAAAAATAATAAGATAATAAAATATAATATAAATATTTTTACTCAGAAACCAAACATAGCTACGCTACCGATCGAGCTTGCAATAAATCATAACTGTTCAGTTATTTATTAAATTTTGAAAACTAAAAAAAAAAAACTATACTAAACTTTTACTTTCAGCTACTTTTTTTTACTTTTTGAGGCCGTCATGGCCCTGAGGCAAGCGTACCACGATGTTTGTGGGTTCGATTCCCACTCGGGTGAATGTTTTCATTTCTTTATTTCTTCGCTCTGATTCCAAGGCAAAAGCACGGCGTTAAGTTCCTCTATTCAACACATAATGCCTCGCAAATTCAGCGGAAAGTAGGGAGTGGAGTGTCTTAACACTACTCTCCCTCAGCCTACCCTGTTATGTGCGGAATACAGCGTGAAACTGAAAAACTTTTATAAAATAATTGCTTCATTCAAATATAGAAAACAAATCAATTTCAATACTTTAAATACAGAATAATCAAAATTGCCCCAAAACTCAATTCACATACGATTACAGATTTAGATCTACGAAATCAGCCCCAGGGGCTAAACAATCGTTTAGTACAGATATCTATGTTATCTCGCACGTGGCATGCGACTAATCCATCACCCCACAAGCCTTTGATGTTGGACCTAATAGTGGGGACCCAGCTGCGAACAAGAAACATTTTAATTTCATTGCCATAGCAATAGTTCGTATTGTAATGTATTGATATTTAATAATATTGTATTTTATTAATATCGACAGTGAATATGAGGATTATGATCGGGGCCAGTTGTGGCGCAGGGGCACAAGTGTGTGAATTCAACGCGATGGTTGTGGATTCGATTTCTACTCGGAGGAATGATTTGTTATTTAGTTTTGACACTCAACACGGTATGACTAGAAAATTCAGCGGAAAGGGGGGAACGGAGTGTCCTAACACTAAGGTCTCTTTGTCTATCCTGATATATGCAGGATTTAGCGTTAAGCTGAAAAATAAAGAATTAGGATAAATAATTTTAATTTTAAATTTAATTAATTGTTCAGTATGTGTGTATTGTATTGCTATTCAGAATGTGTGTTATGTTGTGTAATGCTTGTACAATATTACTTATGACGATTAGCAGTCGTTTCTAGGTTTGGCATAGGGAAAATACGAGTAATTCATCATGATTTACAAAGGTAAATTCACTCTTCTATATATTAAAACTGATAATAATCAACTAATAATTACCTATTCAGGTAGAAGCAGTCGTAAGCTTATGGCCCTGCGCCAGTCGTTGTACAAGTTAGCGTGACGGTTGTGAGTTTGATTCCCGCACCCATTTTCATTTCTTCGCCCTGGAAACCAGACAAAGTGCTGTTTTGAGTTCCGCCATTTACCACGCAATATCTTGAGAATTTGGCGAAAAATAGGGATCAGAAGTGTCTGTTCCCATGTTCTCTCTACCTACTCTTCTATGTGCAGAATACAGCGTGAAGCTAAAAAACCTTTACTCTCTCATATTATGTTATTATTAAGATAATATTGTTAGAAATCAACAACAGGATTAAATATAACAAGATCCAAGTACATTCGATTTGGTGTAATGTTTTTATTGTGTTGTGTTGTGTGGGGTGGAAGAAGTGGGGTGTCTCATGTCACCTTGTCCGTATCATGTCCGTCAATTACGACACAAGTGCCAATTTCCTTGTAACAATAGAAAAATGCGAGTTTCCTCCATAATATATAATTCAGTGTCAGTCTTGCATTATGATCGATATTTGAGGGAATTTTTTCATGTTTTTTAATAATAATAGTCTGGATGGTTAGCTTGTCATTCCACAATACAGAAAAGGACAATATATCTAGGCCCAATAATTTGCATGATTTTTTAATAATATACAGCGTCACCCTGTATTTCGCCCACAGCAGGGTAGGCAGAGGAAATATAGTTTTAAGACACTCTGTTATCCATTTTCCGCCGAATTGGAGACATTGCGTATTCAGTAGCAGTACTCAACGCCGCGCTTTGCATGTATTAAATATGAAATTTCCTCAAATGGGAATCGAACCCTCAACCCGCCGCGCTTACACATTGTTCCTCTACGCCACGACTGGCTTCACCCTTAAATAATGTAGTTTCCAAATGCTTCCTTAGAATAGAAAGAAGAAAATATGCCTCACAAACGACACAAAACGCAAAACTAAAAGCAAAAAAATATACGAAATGAAGAAAACCCCACAGTCCAACCGTTTTGTCCACTAAAGGATCCTTGGCCAGAATTGCGTTAACAAATCTTTATCGGTCTCAAAAGAGTCTAGCCACGCAGTTAATATACTTTCGCCGTTGGCAAATTCTCTCGAACAATAGCTCGGCTTTGGCTCAGCCGTGACGGGACAGCGTAGTCCCTGACTACTAATGCCTTCCACGACGTCTGGGACATTTATATCTTCCTGACTGTGAAATGATCTAAGGGCTGTTGCATACGAAGCTTATGAAGTTATACAAAATACGTTGATTTATTTGGAAATCGTTTTTTTTAACTTCACTTTGTATCCCGTATACAGCAGAATAGGCAGAGGGAATCTAGTTTTAAGACAATCCATTTTCCATTTTTCGCCAAATCACAGATGTTGAGTGATGGAACAAAACACCGCGTTTTGCCTTGACACCAAAGCGTAGAAATGAAATTCCTCCATTTTTCGAGTGGGAATCGAACCCACAACTCGCGCGCTTATAGTCACGATGTGCCTTGGTATTAAAGGTTTTTGTTACTATTAACATATAAAAAAAACCTATTTTTTATACATCTGAAAAACAAGAACACAAAGTGTTATGATAACACTGTATCTGAATAATATTATAAATTCGTGATATAAATAACAGCTACATAATTTACTTCCTCTTCTTTTTCTATTGACCAATAGTAGAAACGTACCAAACCATATCATCCTTTACGGAATCTCGTACAAGAATAACTGAACGACATCACGTGACCAGGTTTCACAATGCACAAAATGGTTTACGGTGTCGATACCTACAGTATTTGTCGAAGTGTGTGCTGTTAAGGCTTTGTTGCTATTTATATCCGTATGTCGAATCTATTTGATATTATTTTTTTAGCTTCACGTTGTATCCCTCTTGTAGCATGTTAGGCAGATGGCATAGTGTTAAGACACTCCGCTCCCCACTTTCCGGCTTGACACCAGAACCAGAAGAAATGAAACCGTTCCTTGAGTGGGAACCAAATCCACAAGCTGTCTCTCTTGCACCACGACTGGTCTCTTTCTTGATTATTTCTGTGCAATAATATTTTGCATTTGCATATATGTAACTATATAAGGGTAATTGTAGTTTGTATAAGCGTTACATGCATCATGAATATATGCACTTTTGAATGTATGTATGTAAATACTTGTGTCTATTTTGCGCTAATATTCGAACGAACTCTTTCGCAGAGTGAGAAATCACTCTACAGTTCCATTCTTTCTCTATCTCTCTCTTCTTCTTCAAAGTATACAACTTAATGCGGATTGTGAATTTTTTATTTTTATTTTATGCAGTGTGTTTTTGTCAGCACCACTTTAAATGAAACCACAATTTTAACTACTTTATAAAAGTATAACAATTTTTCTTTTCCCAAAAATGAAAAAGTGTTTTTTTTAAACAAAATAAATAATAAAATTATCTTTGTAAAATAAAACGCCATTTGTCAAGAACGACGCACACAGAAATAAACCTATCATTGAGGTATCGTAATTAATTTCTTTAGGTATGAGTTTAAAATATTTTACTCTATATGCTGTTCCTGTAAAAGGAGCGCTGACGCTTCCACTTGTATAATCCTGATTGTATGAAATATTTTGAATTGTCTGTGTGAATTTCCAAAATGTGTTTAAATTTATTTTAGCAAGCTTATAAAAATATCAGCGTCACGAGAATCGAACCTGTGTTTCTTGAACATCCTATGTACATATAGTTTATACGTATTTTAAAAAATATTGTTCAACCAGAAAAAAAATCAAACATGTTTGATATTTTGTACTCTTTTAATATCACAATGGTTATTTTAATATAATATTTAATAATAATAATTTTCATATTAAAGATTATACAACTTTTTCCATATAAATTATTAAAAACTTAAAAAGCTTAGATGTTTGGTAAAGAATTAAATTTGCGTGCTCAGCGTATTGCCCTGCAAATTGATTTTTCGATAGCTTCAGCTTTTATTAATGCGATAGACCCTCGTTCAATCATATTTCATGCAATTTATACATAATTCATTATATTTTTTATCAAACTTTCATTAATCCTTAACCGATGCTCTTGTTTTTCTTATGACCTAAATTAACATTTTATTTCGATTTTTATTTGTTTTATTTTTAAAAAAATTAAAATAGACAGATTTATTTGTATTTTTTTTTACAAATGATATTTTAAAAAGTGATTTTATTTTAAATATTTGGAATTCTAAAACAATACTAACATATCATAAATAATTTATCATAATATATAATTATATTAGAATTAAAATACGACACTAGTCGTGGTGCAGGGGGCACTAAGTGAGCCTATAAATGCGACTGGTTGTGGGTTCGATCCCTACTCGAAGAAATGAAATATTTATTTACATTTATATTTTCATTTCTTCGATCTGGTGTCGATGCAAAGCGCGGCGTTGAGTTCCGCCACTGAACACGTAATGCTTCCAGAATTCGTCGAAAAGTGAGAAATGGAGTGTCTTAACACTAGGTTTCTTCTGCCTACCCTGTAGTGTGCGCGATACAACGTGAAGCTGATTTATTTATTTGAAATATACGATTTTCAACATCAAATTCGTATAGTTAAACTAACATTTTTAACTAAACCTGAGCCTAAGCAAGATTAACAACTAAAGGACACTGGGGAAGTAATTACAGGCATTATTGGCAATCGATGGGGGATCTCTGTAGATTTAGTACTGTAACTTACGAGGGATTTTGAAAACCAACCAGCTTAAGGGACCTTCGGCAGTGGATTGTTAGCACATTTATATAGTCCATACAAAAATGGTCAGATATGGAATAAGTTAGAACATTAACTAAATAATAGGTAACTCCTGCGATCTCTTGGGGGTTAATCTCCTTAAAGAAAATTCGGGGTCGGGGTCTATTAAAATTGCACTGAGATGTTTCTTAGGTTAAATAATTTATTTTCAAAATACTTTTGGAGTGGAATAGCAGTAAAAGTTTTGTTGCAAATGTTTCAGATTAAAGTAGATGTGGCGCGGACGGGCAAATAGACGGAGATAACGAAATTTTCTATTAAGCTACGGAACTAAAAACAATCATGTATATCTCTGGCGTGTACATATTATATACATATATCGCAATCACAGCTATAAATATTTTCAACATTTTATGCTTACAAAAGTTATAAAAATAAAATATTTAAAATAACTTTATCGTACTATAACATAAAAGTCCAATAAAACAACAAGAATAATTTTAACAAAAAGATCAGGTGGTAAGCAACAACATGTCAAGTGTCAAAAGAATATCCCATATTTAGGATCAGTTCAAAAAAGGCATTATCGGCGGCTTTTTCGAATCATTGAACCTGACTCGATGGATCGTGACGTGAAAAACAGCCCCTTCCTGACTGTTTGCTTTATTAGTTCAATAAAGCTTTAAAGTAGAAATGTGACGTGAAAATGTGTCAAGATTTTAAAATATGCTAGTTGCCGCCCGCAACTTTTCTTGTATTTAGTTAAAGATGCTTTGATGATACTTCCATTTACTATTCGTTTTACGTAAATATTTTTTGATATAGGCTTTATAATTATAAACACTAAACTGGTATCGAGGGCTCCTATATTTATCTTATATAGGATATATATCCTAAAATAGACCTTCTTTTACTATGTCATCATGTTGAATAACTTATATTAATAGATTATGTAAGCATAAGTTATATTATACATAAATAGCATCATGCTGTATACCGCACATAGCGAGTAGGCAAACGGAACATGAGATTCTAGTGAAAAGACACTCCGTTTCCATTAAGATACTTCACCGTTTAACACTTTCCGCTGAATTCTGGAGGCATTGCGTGTTGAGTGGTGGAACTCAACGCCGCACTGATACAAAAACTAATATTTAAAAATTAAAAATTATCATTTTCTGGAGTGGGAATGGGAACCACAAATGTCACAGCAGTATTGATGAACAGCTGCACGCTTGACACGACGTCTCATACCTTAAATGCTCGATTATGAAATCATCAGAAATTCTTTATAACTTTTCCGAAGACGTTATTTTATATGTTTTGTCATATCCATATCTATTTTTACTGAGACTGCTATGGTTACACATCAGACCTTTGCTTTTTATGGACATATCTGATTTGTGCATAAAATATCCGTGGTCTAAAATTGAATTTTCATTTAAATATAGAGAGGCCAGTCTTCTGGTGTCGCGGCTAAGCGCGGCGTTGAGTTCTACCACTCAACACGCAATGCCTCCAGAATTCGGCAGAAAATGGAGAACGGAGTGTCTTAACACTAGGTTCCTTCTGCCTACCTTGCTGTATGCGGGATACAGCGTGAAGCTGATAAAAAAAAATTAAATATAGATAAATAAGGACGTACATATATCCATTGTATAAAAGAAGTTCTTATTATTCTCTTATTACTCCAGATACACTACACTTAAGCATATTCATTAAAGTGAGCAAATTCTTATTTTCTCTCAGAAAAGAACGAGCCAAGTTTCAAATGCTGTTACTATAAAACGGTTTTATCTTTTTATTCAATGAATATCTGTATCCGCTGCGACCGTATCCCATTAATTCAATGTTCGAATGTCCCAATCGTAGTTTTCCTTGCTCTCGTTCAACAAGAGGCTTTTTTCTTATCTAAAGTGCTTCTGGAGAAATGCCAGATACTGTGAACTTATTATTTTGACATTGCTAACTTTTGTTTATTAACATTTAATAATTTCATTTTTTGTATATTTTTAAGAAAATCTATTTCTTCAAATTCTTACAAATCATTCTTGGTTTGTATCACATATATATATTTAATACATTTTTAAACAACGTATAACAAAATTGTGCTTTTAGTGCTTGAATGGTTTGCAAAAGACACGGGTTCAAATTTTATGTTTTCAAAAAAGCATTACTACATACTTAGACAGTTAAGACTCAAATCTAGTGTACAAATTCAAAATGATTGATGATTGGACCATAAATTATAATTATAATTGATATCTTTAGATAAAGAGTTTGTTTTTTCACAAAACGTCACAGATATTTGTTCATAGGTGATTTCTATCTAATCTAAAGATGCGAAAATGTGTATTAATTGTATATATTCGATATATACTACTTACTTGAGGCGCAGGGGCACAAGAGTGTGACTATAACGCGGTGGTTGTGGGTTTGATCCTCGGTCGAGGAAATAAAATATTTATTTAAATTTATATTTTCATTTTATCCGCTCTGGTGTCGAGTTCCGCCACTCAACACTCAATGCCTCCAGAATTCGGCGGAAAATGGGGAACGGAGTGTCTTAACACTAGGTTCCCTCTGCCTACCATGCTGTTTGCAGGATACAGCGTGAAGCTGATTTTTTTTTTAATTTATATGTTGCTTTGAATCAAGAAGCATAATAAGATTTACAATTTATCACAATTCCGTAATACCGTACAGCTCAGTATTTCAACTCCCGATAAATCAAATAGTTGTAATGAAACGTCGGGACTCACCGTTCCGGAACACGTTTTCGTACATAATATATATGCATGTTCGAAGAGAATACTGTTTAGTCATGTTTATTACTTGAGAAAGGAAAATCGTTTAAGGTGTCATTTTTTATACAATAGTGTATATATTCTGAAACTGTATATAATATATTTTTGGAAATTTTATTATATGAGGTTAAGGTCGGAAGGAGGCCGGTCGTGGCGCAGCGGTACGAGGTGTGACTGCAAAACCGACTGGTTGTGGGTTCGATACCCACTCGAGAAGTTGAAATATTTACTTAAATTTATATTTCCATTTTCTTCGCTCTGGTATCGAGGTTAAGCGCGGCGTTGAGTTCTGCCACTCAACACGCAATGCCTCCAGAATTCGGCAGATAGTGGGGAACGGAGTGTCTTAACACTAGGTTCCCTCTGCCTACCCTGCTGTGTGCTGGATACAGCGTGAAGCTAATTTTAATTTTTAATTTGAGATTAAGGTTCATATTAAGGTTATTTTTATTGTGAATTTATTAAAAAATATTCATGGCATAGAAAACAATAGAGTATTCTTTATTATATACAAAATTTAGAAATAACACAAATTAATAAAAATATAATATATTTATAACATGTATGCAAAGGTGGTATTATTGCTTCAAGCAATCTCTTACGGACGACCTTCGGTAAATAAAGAACACATGTTAACAAAAAGAAATGGTAATAGCCTTACAGTGTATTAATAAATTAAATATAATATAATAATAATGAACTGTAAATATTATATAATATACTGAGGCCAATCGTGGCGCAGTGACATAAAGTATGACTGTAAAACCGACTGACTGGTTGTAGGTTGTATGTTTAAAATATAAGAAACTACATAAATAAAAATCTAAAGTAATTCAACCATCATATATATACCTGTAACAATTTGCTACAACACTTATACAAATTGCACTACGTATGTAGGTATGTACGTAACTAGCACAATGTATTGCTAATGGAAAATATATGTGAAACAATCTGTTTCACTAAGTACACCTCTAACGAAGACCTGTATAAACTATATTTTATATGAAATATATATAAGATAAATTAATACAAATTATTTTTAACCTTTTTAAAGTGTTATTCCACACCTAGGAAAGAAAAATACTTATTTAGAAAACGTATAAAATTTGGACGTAGCGGGACCACAGAGAACGTATGGCCAGAGCGCCTGGTCGGTTTCCAGGAGGCGCGGGTTCCAGTCCCGCTACGTTCAAATTTTTATACGTTTTCTAAATAAGCATTATACAAATTATGTTTAGAATAAGCCATAATTAGAAATTATCTTGTCAGATTCTATTCTATTATTATAACGTTCCGTACCTTAATATTGAAAAACGGAATCCTTATAACATTTATCTCGAGATGATGTGGAGATATCAAGCTGAAATTTATCTCAAGTATCCAAGTTGACAATTTCTTCGAGCATAGAATGTAGAGTCTAAGTAAATGCAATCAAAAGATATGAGCATTTATTGCGTCGTTTACATTGTTTTTGCTATATTTTATATGAAAATCGCCACACAATATGCCGACCATAAGGTACTTCCTGTGAACCTACAGTTATGAAAATTGGCAACTGAGTGAGACCTTACAATATAAATTTATACGTATTTCATAGATAAAAATCAATTCAAAATGATATTTGTCATTTCATACAAAATTAGTGCATGCGTTCAAAAGCTTAAAGCCCCGTAGTCTATAATTATTAATTTTTTTTTAATTTCTCAAATTTTATAGATAGTCCCAATCTCAACCTAGTCCCCAATTTCAGAACTCAACGCTGCCATATCTTACTTTTTTTACTAGTAACAAAATAAACAGCGATAAACCATTATTGCTACTTTGCAAAATGAAATTTTAATGTCATACCGTTCATAAACTAGCTATCATATAAAAATATAACCCTTATTACATCTCAACAGCGTAGATTCTTAGTGCTTACAGACTTAGATTCTTAGCAGGCTAGGCGAGGCACGGATCAAATGATTTACTTATATCACGTTACTCACACTTGAGCACATATTAAATTTCATACCCACTTAGTAATATGAAATCGTATTTTCTAGAAAAATGCTGATATTTTATAATTCAAAGATATTTATAAAGATAATATAAGATAGTATTGGAAGTTTGTATGTAAAATTATAAATATCAAATCCAGAGTAGTAGTAGAGTCAGAGGTTAAGTGATTTATAATTTGTATTTTTTTAACGTTATCAATGAGACAAAGAGCACCTAAATACATAGTAGTATAGTCGTTGTGTAGTGGTACAACAAAATTTTGTTGAAATCTCCAACATTCGTTTTGTATGTATATAAGCTATGTACTTTTAAACGTGACAATTTTTTTTTATCTATATAAGCATAATTTTAATATACTAAAAGTTCTTTTTTGTTTTTAGCTTCGCGCTGTATCCTGCACATAGCAGAGAAGAGGGAACCTGGGAATCTAGTGTTGAGACACTGTATTCCAATTAACACACTTTTTTTTTCTACTTTCCGCATTCAGGTGGCTGAACTCAATGCCACACTTTGCCTCGTTATCAGAGCGAGGAAATGAGATCAATATTTTATTTCCGCAAGTGCCACAATAAAATAATTACTTTGCATCATATATTAAATATAATAGCAAACCATAAAACTAAATAAAAAAAGAACGTAATATTCATGTCAACATATTATAAAAGGTTTGAAATAAAACCTCCCCCAATATATCAACAGTGTTCCGGCCCTGACCGCACATTTGTATCGGTTAAGTATGTAAATGATATGAACGCTTTCTGTGACATGTTATTGTGGATGTAGCAAATGAATTGTTTAGTAATATTTTTGTTTAACAATTCTTTTTTTTTTCAACTTTTCGTTGTTTGTTTATTAAGCAAAGTTGGCAGATGAAACCTAGTGTTAAGATACTCTACTCTCCACTTTCCATCAATTTCTGTGTTGAGTGGCGGAACTCAACACCGTGCTTTGACTTGATACCAGAACGAAGAAAAGAAATTCTTTCTTTCGAATGGAAAAATCTTTGAAAACCACAATTGTCACGTTTACAGTTACATACTTGTACCTCAAACAACACATCTCTTAAATATTCTCGTAAAAGATTAATGTGTTACATATAAATATCTATACAATTAGTATAAATAAGATCAGTTTGTTTGTATGAACGCGCTAATCTCAGAAACTACTGATACGAATTTTGAAAATTTTATTTTGTGTTGTATTATAGTCCGTTTATCGATGAAGGCTGTGGAGTATAATATAAAGTGCACTTTATATTATATAATCAAAGAGAGTTAGTTAGTTAGCTAAAAAGATTACACGGAGTGCGTAAAACAGATGGTCTGAAGTAATAAAAATAGAATAACTAGAACTAATTCCTTCGAATAAATGATTAAGGAACAATTTTAAGATAATAAGATATAATAAGACGAGGCGACGAGACGACGAGGTCGTGGCGCAGCGGCACGAGGTGTGACTGCAAAACCGACTGGTTGTGGGTTCGATCCCCACTCGAGGAGATGAAATATTTACTTAAATTTATATTTCCATTTCTTCGCTCTGGTGTCGAGGTTAAGCGCGGCGTTGAGTTCTGCCACTCAACACGCAATGCCTCCAAAATTCGGCAGAAAGTGGGGAACAGAGTGTCTTAACACTAGGTTCCCTCTGCCTACCCTGCTGGGTGCGGGATACAGCGTGAAGCTAATTTTTAAGATAATTTCAAATAAGCTTTCACCATAATTGACTTTATCGTATAAGCGTATATTCTGCCTCGTAGCAGGCCTACATATCGTAGACACTATCCACTGTTCACAGCTATGTACGACGACCACGCTTCTAGACTCAAGTGGACTTCTGGTGGAACCTAAGAAAGCTTCTATATAAAAAAAGAAACAATTCATTAAATCTAATTGTTATATGTAATAATTTTGTTTTTAGACTAAAACTGTAACAAAATATCAAAAACTCCACTTCAGCTTCAAAAACATTGAAACTACATCAACATACTTTGTAAATTGCAACATAGTAAAAAGCAGACACTACCAAAAATACTACAACACCTGAATAGTTAATCTAAATAATTCCATCACACAGTACGTATCGATCACTGCTGCAGTCGCGACGACTCTTTACATATACGTGTTCCAAATCTAGACTGCCTATTTATACATATTGTCGTTCATCTATGATATAAACACTTTAGTCTGAACCCTTATGATGCAAAACCATCCTCTGTAATCTACTAATTGGGAACTGCTCAGTCAGAAATGAAAGCTCAATGTAAATTGGCTGAAAAATTCAAAATGAGGCTTCCACTAATTTGATTGGGAATTTCTGAAACGAACTCGGCCGGACGGATTCGATATGAATAGCTTTTGCTACCTAATCGAATACTTACTTTTAACGACTCTTGAATGTTGGTATAGGTATAGGCAGTATTTAGTTTGGAAACTATTTTATAGATAAGAGAAATTATTTAATTTAGTAGATGAAAAAAGATTATCAATATTTTTTTTAAGCGATAGTATCAAATTATCGTTATATTTTAGCAATTTTCACATATAATTTTTAAACTGCAGCTATACTCGTACTAACATGAAAAACAAACCAATTATAATTATTAAATAAAATTAGAAAAATAATAAATAAAACAATATAAATAAAATAAAATAAATTTTATTTGATTGCCCAATTGAGGCCCAAAGAACATCCGACTGCAATCAAATGAAACGACAGCCGACAATCATTTCAAGCTGTGGCGTTTAACGCGCCAGCCTAATAATATAATAGACGGGACGGAACCAGCCAGTGCGGAGTGCAAATACAGTGCGGAATACCAATAGAGTTTTGGATATTTGGTATAAGGTTTACTTTGTCGTGTATATATTATATGTAATTTGTTATATAGCTTAATAACAATATTATTAAGCTTCACGCTGTATCCCTCATATAGCAGGGAAGACAGGGAACTTAGTGTTAAGACACTCAAGTGTTGAGTGACAGAACTCATCGCATTTTGCGCGGCTTTTGCCTTGGTGCTAGAGCGAAGAAATGAAAATATTAATAAATAATAATTCATTCTTCCAAATGGGGATCGAACCCACAACCGTCGCATTATAGGCACACATATGTAATTTCATATTATACAAATTGTCTTTATAGCTTCATTATAATTTTCAAATCTGTTATTCGACATAATTTTATATATAGCACATTAAGCACAAAGTGAATTTTATGTCCGTAATATAGATTTATAACCATCTTTTAAACAAAAAAAAATAGTAAACATAATCTTATATAACATATCAATATATATAGTGTAAAAAAAAAGAATTTTGTAAGGAGCCCCAATATCATTGAAGCCTCACGGGAGGTGACCCGCTTACCGCCATATCTCTAAGTAATACGCCTTTAAAGTTATTGTGCTGGAGCCGTAACCGTAACCGATAACTCACGATCGCTATCTGTTGTCGAATAACTTTTACAATATTTTAAGAAAATAAAAATATGTATTGTGACATATTACAAATTGACATACACAAATTATTTACATGTAAATGCAATTTAAATTAACATTTATTAATAAGCATTTTCTTAATTTCAAGAAAGTAGTGTCAAAACACTCTGTTCTATGTTTTTCTCTCAATTGTGAGCAATTGCGTTGCGTTGAAATGTAAAATTCAGCAACATTATTTACCAAAGCAGAGAAATTAAAATAATATCTTTTCCAATAACAAAAAAAATAAATCAGCTTCACGCTGTATCCCGCGCACAGCAGGGTAGGCAGAGGGAACCTAGTTTTAAGACACTGTTTCCTACTTTCTGCCGAATTCTGGAGGCATTGCGTGTTGAGTGGCAGAAGTCAACGCCGCGCTTTGCCTCGACACCGGAAAGAAATATAAATTTAAGTAAATGAAATGGAAATATAAATTTAAGTAAATATTTCATCTCCTCCAGTTGGTTTTACAGTCACACTTTGTGCCGCTGCGCCACGACTGACCTCAATTTTCCAATAACTTTTATACATTATACTCTTTATCGAATTTGATATGATAACGCAACTGTTAACTATTATTAAAAAGAAGAACGTCACACTGTTCGCCCAACAATCAATGTCACTCGAGTTTTTACCACAATCTCTTGTGATAACAAAAACCCAATTTCGTGAACGACTTTGTACAGCTTTATCTGCTTTTAAACGCTTGCTAGTAAGACACCCTATTACACGGAAAATCCCTTGATAGTTGAGACTAGTTGCAATGTCAACTTGTAAATAAACCAATGTATTAATACTATTATATACTTAAACGCCGAACGATTTTCGACTTTATTCCATTAAGATACGGTGTACATAAAAAAAAACGGTTGTCACGTTAATTTTGTCAGACGAAGTGTCCTCTAATACAGACACGTGGCGCAGACGCAGCCCTATTTATTCTTTGTCCCATCCCTTTGATGTAAGCGTCCCTGTTTGTCTAAACATAGCGTTTTAATTACAAGCTCATTAATTTTGGATTATTTACAGAAGTTATACTTTAAATGACCCGGTGATTAGTTTGAAATTGTATTATTCATAAATTTTGTCAACATTCAAAGTATCTTTGGTAACTAATTGGAGTAATAAGCTAGAGGACATGACAGATAATGGTTATTAAGGTATATTTTTGTTTTGTTTTTAGATAATAACATTTGTGTCTTATGTTTAAACAAAAATAGAAACGCTTTTAAAACTGACACCGGTGTAAAACTTTATAGTGTCTCTATAAAAACGCATAGTATGTTATTAAATACGTCTATAGAAGTCTGTAGAATAGTCAAAGTTACAGTTGATATGAAGAATGTTAAAGATTTTTATTTTAGCGTGTTGTGTACTTCTATGTTAATAGGTATTTTTTCAGTAGTAGGTATTTTTCAATTCTTGGGGCATTGCGTGTTGAGTGGCGGAATTAAACGCTGCTTTGTACCTAGATACTAGAACGAAGAAATGAAAATATAACATTTTTTATTTCCTCGAATGGGAAAATAACCGACAACCTGTCGCGTTTACAGTCACACGCTAGCGCCTGCGTTGATAATAATTAAATACTTCACACCTCTCAATAATTATCATTTCAACTTTTTTGATGTTTTAAAAAATTATAATGTTAGAAAAAAATATTTAGAATTAATTTCGTTAGAATTAAGTTCGATCTTATTCGCGCTATAAAATAGGGAGAATCGGATATCTCTGTTTTGTGGGTTTTATGTTAATTATTTGGAGAATTTATGACTAATTTAAGTTTTGTTACGTAGCTATATTATTAATGAAGTATCATATAGTGTGGTTTAGTATCATTTCCTCAAAGAAAAAAATATCCTATTCGCTTCATTCTACCCTACTTATATAAGCATTCCATGTTTAGAGATTGTTTTCACTTTTGTTAGTCAATATCGGTTAACCGTAGATTTCATCGCCTGTACCAATCTTGTGCAAATGCTTTGTATACCGAACTATTCGTTCAAGTTTCTGATTTCCTAGACTTCCTCTCAAAGAATTTAACATTAATTTAGAAAATTTACTTTTATATGACTTTTTTTATTTACTTTTATTGCTTGTTTCTTAAAGCTGACATTATTATATTAATACAAATTGTTATACATAATAGTTATATACGACAATTAAATATATATATATATATATATATATATATATATATATATAATTATTATAGATATTATTATATGACACCTTGATAAATGACAGGTTACAAATATACAAATTTAATCCTTCCATCTGCTTCAAAGAATACGTAAAGTAAACAAAAAAGTAAAGTCTTGCTGAATTATTATCCTTGTCCGCCCCATATGGTTCAAATGGGGAAAAAATGCAAAAACAACAATAACCATACATTCACACATACAGTACCAAATGATCCACCCTGACAAATGTCACATCTAGGCTATTATTAAAAAAATATCCAAAAACACACATTTTACCTTATTCCCTGAAAATATAAAAATAAAAACGTCACCCCAGTATCGCATTACATAAAACAACAGAAACAAAGTCAGCGAAGCGGTACAAATAGCGGTAATTATTTCAATTCCGTTTCCCAAAGTCTAAACAGTGCTATTTCTTTAACATCTGCGTCCATTCTGTATGCAGGAGGCTGGCGCGCAATTACCGAGATTATTGCTACGGAGATACGTAGTCGCGTCGGAAGCCTATTAAATAAACGTTAGGACTTCCTCCGTACCTCGCTAAGCCAAGTGCGTCGTCGAACTTTTTGTATGTTAGAATATATTATTACTTTGTGTATGGAGCGCGTTTTATTTAGGGAAACTTACTTAGATCGTTTTTTTTTTTAATTTTGACTATATTTTTGTATTTTCTTATTGGAGTTATGTTTTTTTCTTATATAGCAGGGTACAGAGAGAGAGCCTAGGGTCAAGGCCACCTCGACCTCTGATGGTTCTCCATGTTCGGAAATATGTATGTAAAGTGGCGGAACTCAATGTCGTACTCTATCTACCAAAGAAGGAGAATAAAAATATATAATATAAAATAATTTAAATATAGACATTCCTCATTTATAGAGTCTGACTGACTCTATTCCACTGCGCCGCATCGACCTTCTGTAAGATTTTAGAGTTCAGATAGTAATGTGAATAAATTTGGCATAGACATTACCAAGAGAAGAATTATCCGGCCGGCCGGTGAGGCCGGTCGTGGCGCAGCGGCACGAAGTGTGACTGTAAAACCGACTGGTTGTGGGTTCGATCCCCACTCGAGGAGATGAAATATTAACTTAAATTTATATTTCCATTTCTTCGCTCTGGTGTCGAGGTTAAGCGCGGCGTTGAATTCTGCCACTCAACACGCAATGCCTCCAGAATTCGGCAAAAAGTGGGGAACGGGAGTGTCTTAACACTGGGTTCCCTCTGCTTACCCTGCTGTGTGCGGAATACAGCGTGAAGCTGATTTTTTATTTTTTAAATTTTGAAAAAAATATATATGTATATAAAATTAAGGCCCAGTTTTCAACGTCACACGGTTAGTAAAAACTAGTGAACAGAACGTAATAAATTCTTATAAAATAGCCAAATATTCAAGCGTTTTCTAACATTTGAAAATATTCGAAATCCAGACTAACTGTTATCTCTACAAGGCAGGTGACAAAGTAAGAAAATAAAGTTCTTGGACAACAGGCACATTATTCATGTTTATCGTCCAACCTGGACCGCAATTAAAGGATTTTACCGTCGTTCTTTTTAAATATTGCCATTTTAAAACGTTTCTCTGTTTTTAAAAGCTGCTAAATATGATGATAAATGTTTTAAGGTGTGCTTGTGTTTATTAAGCTTTATTTGTTCAAAAATTATGTCATATGTACTGTATTAAGGAGAATAACATTGCAGAAGTAAGAATAGGATTATTTCGACATTCTATTTTATTTATATCTTCAGAATTTTTCAGAAATTATCAAGATATATGCAGAGATTAGTAGACACTCTGTAATCGACTTGCAGCAAGTGGAAATCGAATCCACAAGCAAATCGCTTATGCTTCGATACTTTTTTACAGCACGAAGATGACATCTAAAATTAAAGTATATTAATAACATAACTGGATTCGAATTAGTATATAATCGATTAAAAATAAAAACATTATTTTCAATATCTTTAGCAAATTATTCAAATGTATGCCTAAAGTCCTTCAAGCAGAATCATCCATAGTGCTATACTAAATATAGCACATCGACAACATAGAATATTAAAGTGCCTATACCGGACTCACTAATGCTGACTGATCCCTTTGGCAACAGAAGTACAGCAAGAGTACAGTTCTATTATCTTAAATCTTATTTCATTACCCTTAAAGACTATAATTGTACGATATTTACGTTTTCCGCAACAAAGATAAATCCGGGGATACCACGGACTACCATTCCGTCTAACGGGATTATGCGACTTCGTTTTTGCTTCAATCATTAATTAGACAGTGAATTAAAGAGTAAATTCTTAATTAATAATTTATTTTTAATGTTTGTTCGCTTTGTGTTCTATTATTATATTTATACATCTTTTTTAATTATGTGTACACAGAAGACAACAAGAAAAAGGTTTTTTTAATTCCATGCTATTGTTTTTTGGCAATTTGAGATGCTTAGAAATAACATAAGGAACCTAGTATGTATGTATATACCTATGTATAATGTTAAAGCGTTTTCTATCGCTATCGTAACAAAATATAGTAGACATAATATTGAGTTCCGCCACTCAACACTCAATATTTCTTTTAAATTAAGCGGAAAATGGGAAGTGGAGTGTCTTAACACTAAGTCCTTGTACCTACCCTACTTTGGTCTGATTTTGAACTGCAGTTATTGTATAATTACAATATTAATAAGTCCTTTTTTTAAAACAAACAAAAGAAATACCACTATACTATATAATATCTTATCGTTTCTTATATATCTACGTGGTTGTGTATAGCGAAATTTATTAACTGATCTGATGATATTGTATCTTCATTTATTATCTGAGGCCACTGTGACGCGGTGGGACAACGTGTGACTCTAAATGTGATTGTTGTGGATTCCTACTCTGGGCAATGCAAGCAATTTTAATTTCCGAATTTAGGTCACATTATTCCGCTACTGAATATTGTGACCTAAATTCGGAAAGAAGAACAACGAGAATTGCTTGTTTTCACACTGGATTGTCTCTGACCTCACTAGGTTATCTTGCTTGATATGACGAAAAAGCAAAAAGCTGGTAATGAACCATACATTTTCTTAATACCATGATTTAATTAAAAATACCAAATTGTCTTTATCAAGATGGAGAGATAGTTTTTACCTTAAGGGTTGTAATGTAATTACGACAATCGATGATTCCACCCTCAAGGTGTGTTTGGAGGGTGCGACGTCTTGATGGAATATTTATTAATGCAGCGTAAAGGAATAAATAAAAACATAGGTATATACTATACATTTCATTATAAACATAAAATATCATTGGCAGGGTAGACAGAGGGAACCTAGTGTTAAGACACTCCGTTCCCCAATTTCTGCCGAATTCTAAAGGCTATATATTTATATAAAATATATTTTTTATTTATGAATATTTTTTACGAGTTATTTTATTCTAAAGGAAATAGGTATACATTTGTACATTTTGTTTTTGTAAATACCGAATTATGAGGAACAAAGACAGTAATTAAAATTATAATAATAACAATTTAGTTTAATTTTGTCAAAAAATATTAAACGAATTTTATCTAAAGGTTGAGCTAATCGAAACAGATTTGATTAAAAATACCACTTTTATTTCTGAGAAGCAGCTCCATTAATATGACACTTGAAAAGAATAACGTCATTTATCACAAGCAGACTAAAGGGATTTTCGGGATCGCTTTATTCGAGAAGAGAAAACCGCATCCTTCACGCCTCTTTTCAGGATCATAATATCATGGATATTTATATAATGTTACTTACAGATATAACAATCCAAAAAATAAACAATTTCAGACATTGCCAAATTTTTGAAACTTTTTGAGTGTCGAAACTCAACGCCGTGTTTTGTGCCAACGAGTCATACGACCAGAACAATAGAACGGAAATAGAACCCACAACCCGTCAGGCTTACAGTAACACGCGTATGTCCCTAGACCACGACGGCCTCTATTTTTCTTTACTAATTTTATTTGGAGCTTATGAATAGGTAGCAAGCATTTTTAAATGACTTCTTTAAGAGGATGTTCTCAATTCAACCGTATTTTTTCGTTTCCATAGTTGAATAAAAAAATTTAAGCAAAATATATGTGAATGACGATTTAAATACAATATAAATAATATTGTCGTTATGACATCCTACCGTAATTACGAAATACTGTCACATAATCCGCAAACACGATGCTTAATCGGGCGTATTTTATTATTTCTAAATACACAAATACCTAACCGTAGCGTGTCCCAGTCCGACCCTACTCCTCTGCGTGTTCAAATAAAAGGGTTAAATGTTAAGTCTACGTTATTGGTACTTTACTGGGGCTCGAGATCCTGAAAGGACACGGTGGATTTAGGACAATTCTTTTAAACTGAAAAGCGATACGATTTCCTTTGTGAAAACAGACAATAAACAAACAATGAAGTCGCGATTGTAGAATATAATTATATACGAAATAGTACTACAATGTCATATAATTGTGATTACATAGCTTTACATAGTATCCAGCATATAGCAGGGCAGGCAGAGGGCACTTAGTGTTAAGACTCTCCGTTTCAACTTTCCGCCAAATTCTCAAAACATAGCATGTTGCGTTTTGCTATAAATATGATAGTATTTATTAAGTAGTAAGCATTAGCGACAGCGTCTGCCTGTAAAGTGTATATTCCATTCGGAGAAATTAATTATTTCTATTTCATCATACGATGGAAGACCAAGCGTGGTGTTGAATTCCGCAACTCAACACATGATGACTCGAGTTCTATCAAAAAATGGAGAACACAAGTTATCTCTCTCTTTCTCTTTCTCTCTCTCTCTGTCTTAAATAAAAGTAAAAAATGTCTTAAATAAAAGTGAAACTTAAATAAAAGTTATAAGAAATAAAAGATTGAATTATTTTCTTCTTTTCCAATTTCATTTGCAAACATATGATGGAGATGAGTAAACGTACGTACGTAAGTACTATATTCTACTAAAGTCATTATACGTACTAGGGTAAAAAGGAACTGTGAACATTACTTTACGTCCCGTTTAAATATTGCCCACAATGAATGTACACGCCGCAGGATTAATTTGAACAGTAAAATCACAATAGGCAACGAGTTTGAAACTCTGAGCGCTCGGACCGACGTAGTTTATAGCTAAAATTTCATATGAAACGTTACTAACTTAGTGTACAATACTAATAATATGCGTCATTTTGTAGTAATAAAATTATATAATTTAGTTTATAACATCAGCTTCACGCTGTATCCCGCACACAGCAGGGTAGGCTGAGGGAACTTAGTGTTAAGACTCACCGTTCCCCACTTTCCGCCAAATTCTGAAGGCATTGCGTGTTGAGTGGCGGAACCCAACGCCGCGACGATCAATATCAAGGCGTTATTCCTTTCTGTACTTTCCACAAATTTTAATTTTAAAAGCAAATACAAAAACCATAAGCAGTATAGCAGTATAGTCATAAATATCATCTCATTTAATAATTATTTTTAATTGAGGACAGTCGTGTGCACAAAGTGTGACTGTAAAATAGACTGGTTGTGGGTTCGATCTCCACTCAGGAAATGAAATATTTATTTACATTTATATTTTCATTTCTTCGCTCTGGTGTCGAGTTAAAGCGCGGCGTTGATTTCCGTCACTCAACACGCAATGCCACCAGAACTCAGCGGAAATGTGGAACGGAGTGTCTTAATATTAGGTCCCCTTTGTATACCCTGCTGTGGGCGGGATACAGCGTGAAGCTGATTTTATTTAATTTTAATTTAATTTAATAATTCTACAGAAAGACCAAACTTCATTAATGCAATGAATACTATTAACTAAATGAAATTAAAATATAACCAACTGCCGTACAAGCACTCTATACAACTTAATCAATTCGCAGTTAGTCCAGAAGTGCTCAAAGTGAATACCCGTAATATCCTTAATCTAAAGACACTACTAGTTTACGACCTATTAATTAACTAAATACAGACCAATAGAGCCTTTAGTTACACTACGTTGAAGTTTCTGTGAATAGAAAAGTTTGTACGGACTTACTGGAAGTTTTACCTTTAAAAATGAATTTGATGAATAACATTTTATTTGAGGCCGGTCGTGGCGCAGCGGCACGAGGTGTGACTGCAAAACTGACTGGTTCTGGGTTCGATTCCCACTCGAGGAGATGAAATATTTACTTAAATTTATATTTCCATTTCTTCGCTCTGGTGTCGAGGTTAAGCGCGGCGTTGAGTTCTGCCCCTCAACACGCAATGCCTCCAGAATTCGGCAGAAAGTGGGGAACGGAGTGTGTTACACTAGGTTCCCTCTGCCTACCCTGCTGTGTGCGGGATACAGCGTGAAGCTAATTTAATTTTTTTTTAATTTTATATTTAAAGTATATAAATGTACAAAGCAAAAGCTAGAGGGTAAAATTTCTGAGTTTTAGATATATTTTTTACGTAAAAACTTTTTGTATCGCTAATTTTTTTTATATAATAGCATTATTCCCTGGAGTTGCTCAAATATCAAACTATTTTTACTTTTTCGTGAAAATCTCTTAATGCAAAAGTAATGGATATTCTATATCAAATTATGTGTGGTATTAAGTTTTCGTTGTAATACAGTTGAAACATGTTTTAGTGCATAATATGATTTAAGATTGAAATTCTATTCTAAATATTTAAAAAAAAATGAAATGTCTGTTTGATGATTTGTGAAGTGAATGATTTTTAATTGATGAGATGTGATTTCAACATTTGTAAATATGTTTTTTCAAATGCTTATATACTTTTTGTTTTTATCAAATGTAAAAAAATGATTTTTGAAAATTTGTCTGTATATCTGACTTTTTGTTTTTCCATGCTAATCTCTGCAGCTGATGGATCTATTTTTATGGGACGTTCATTTTATGATATAGAAAATAAAACTGGAATATAGTATTGGCTATTATAAAGCAATTCCGGCGAGATCGGGACAAAGGCAAGAAAAACAGCGTTTACCGCACACGAAAACTGACCTAAATATAAAATAATCAAATATTATTTGTTTTTGAGAAAAGCAAATTAATTTGCAAAAGATGTAAATTATAATTTATTCAGTACATACATATAGATTACCGACCATACTAAAATCATATTTTTTTCTTAAATCAATAATATTAAGTAAATGAATAATCTTATAGTTTAGGCGTCCGAAGCCGCGGGCGAGACGCTCGCTAGTGTCAAATATTTAATAAATTTATAGGGTAGTTTTACAAACAGAGCTTTGCGATTGTCATATTTCTAATTGATTGAACAGACAAGATAATTGATTAACTATGGCAGCTGGACCATTGAATATTATTAAAAAAAATAAATCAAACTGAGGCCAGTCGTGGCGCAGGGGCACAAAGTGTGTTACAGTCACACTTGGACATGAGGAATTACAATTTTTTTTTTAAATTTATGTTTCCATTTTCTTCGTTATGGCGACACCATAGGCAGGCAAAGCGCGGCGTTGAGTTCCACCATTCAACATGCAATGCCACTAGAATTCGGCAGAAAGTGAAGAACGGAGTGTCTTAACACTAGGTTCACTGTGCCTACCCTGCTGTATGCGGGAATATATAATCTTTATAAAGTAAGACATATGTTATCTATCTTGTACATATTTTTTTCTGTTGGAATTAAGCGTTTAATTTTAATTCTTCTTTATAATCGTAATCTGTAGAAGTGAATCGCTAAAGGTTTTAAAACTGAAGGCATTGCAACCTTACAGCTATTAGTTAACTAAATATAGACCAATAGATGCAGTCAGACAGTTTCCTATCAGCAAAGTTTATTTTGTAAGTTACTTGAAGTTTTAGCGTTAAAAGTTTGTAAAGCTAGGGAATAGGAATATATCACGTTTAAAAATGTTTAACGTATAAAACTAGCACTACTATGTGATAAATCGGAAATATTATATAGAGATATAAATTATAAATATTTCAAGGACAAAAATCAGTTTCAATTCGTTTGTATTCGTTGTATGTAATTAATTGTTCAAAGGTTTAGTACTTAAAAAAACACTTTATTGTACTACTAACAATAGTTAAAATATATAATTGTTATATTTTTTTTTCAGTTTTTGTTCCGCATATGACATTATAGATGGAGAGAAGCTAGTCATAACATTTCGCTTTCCTCCTTCCATACCAATTCAAGACATTGCGTGTTTTGGGTATGCGAGAAAACACGTAAAGCAATCACGTTAAACTATCTTGAAATCATGAAGCTGAATGTGACGCTTACGTTGGTTAAGCCTAGTACTAGTTAATCAGCTTCAGCTTCACGCTGTATCCCGCACACAGCATGGTAGGCAGAGGGAATCTAGTGTTAAGACATTTCGTTCCCCACTTTCTGCCGAATTCTGGGTTGGCCGCGATTAACCTCGACACCAGAGCGAAGAAATGAAAATATAAATTAAAGTAAATATTTCATCTCCTCGAGTGTGGATCGAACCCACAACCCGTCGGTTTTACAGTTATACTTTGTACCGCTGCGCCACGACTAACCTCCAATTAATAAGTCAGGTTTTGTAACTATAGTACACAAGTCTTGAATTTACTAAAATGATCAGTCTATGTAATATATATATCAGAGAAGGGTAAAGTCCGATAACAAACGAGCACGACTTCCATCACTAGGTGGCTATATTTGTACCCGTCACGTCCCCACTCGGGACAGTAAGGAATAGAAGGCACTTGATTTATTCGCTATTGCAGGAAAACCTGCAATAGTTGACACATAAGCGAAATTTGTTGGTGGAAATGGATTTTCTTTTGCAATTCTCACAAACATGAAAACACGCCATCTGCAGAAACCATACTTCGACACGTTACGTCTTCGAGGAGTAACTAAAATGGTGACATATTTCATTAACTGTCGGCTCAATATAGGTACTGTAATGTGAGATTTATATAAATAAATAATATTACATCGAAAGATGAAGAGAATGGCATAACTATATTAATAAAAGTATTTTTTTTTTGTCAAACAATTTAATCAAGCCAGATGTGATTTATGTAATCTTTTTCAGGCAGAAGGAGATTACTGTTAAGACACTGTGCTCTCCACTTTCCGACGATTTCTGGAAGCATTGCGTGTTGGGTGGCAGAAGTTAAAGCCGCGTTGCCTCGACACCAGAACGAAGAAATGAAAATATTAATAAATGAGTAGGAATCGAACCCACAATCCGTCGCGTTTTCAGTTACACGCTGCACCACGACTGGTCTCTATGTAAATGTATATACATACTTAAAACTTGGTAGAGCAATAAAATTGACTTAATAGTATAGTAAAATTTAAATCATTATATTATATACAGTTGATAGTCTCATTTTCATATATCAAGTAAACGTATTAAGGGGATAATATCCTCGTAGCCGAACCACAAAATATCGGGTGGAGCGCAGTAAATCCCTCGCTCTTGACGCTACGCTGTAGCTACGACCGCTACGCCGCACCGTTACTTATGTGTATAGATCTTATGGTAGTGATTATATGCATGTTTATTTTAAAAAAAACATGAAATTATATTTTTTTTACATATTCTATTTCGTCATTCTTCATTAATTTTTTTCAAGAAAAGCACGGTGTTGAGTTCCGCTAATGAAATGCCTTTAGAATTCAGCAAAAAATGGGGAGCGGATTTGCGTGAAGCTAAAAAAATATTACTTTAATAAAAACGATAATGAAAATCATATTGTTTTGGATTTCTTAACACTTAAGATAAATGACTTGCTTTTAGTTGGACAAATTGCTTTATGTGAGCAAAGATTTAAGTAAAACTTAGTTTTAACAAAACAAATAATATCTGCACTGCAATGTTAAAAAAGAAATGATTTTAAAAAAATCTCTAAAATGGAATTTGAACCAACTTTCACGCGCAGGTGAAGTAAATCGATCTTAAAACATGTGCCAATAGTTCTAAAACAGTATTCTAATACCATATGTAAAGCTTAGGAAGGTGTAATAAAAAGGTAGTTAGGTATAACAAATCGCTTAATATTCAGAGCAATTTTTCACAAGTGGATGTCGACGGCCGCGTGACTCGAGGGTAACAAAATTACACTTGCACCCGTCGCAGGGAAACACATTCATGTATGAAGGAGGAATAAAAAATATATTTTATGTAATTGTACTTTTCTATTTCGGTAACATTTTTAATCAAATAAATGTATTCCATTTTTCCATGTTTTGTTTAGTGACTGCGTGATGGTTTTTGTGGGAAAAGCTCATCGTTTTTTTAATAATTTTGAGTGTAAAATCCTACATTTTTATAATAAATAGTATTGGAATTGCACTATAACTCTAAATAACCTTTTTTATCCATGTATCACGTTAGATTACTAACCATTTATTATTAAAAGCGATATTGACTACGCAGAGCTCCGACCACTAAGCCATACATATGATTTTATCAAGCTACGTCGAAATTCTTATATGCTTGTAGTAACGAGCACATAAGAATTTCGACTCTTTTATTTTTAGTACCTAGCTACATTCAAAATACACATTGCAGGAGAATTTTCATATAAATATTTCTTAAACTAATAATTTCATAGCTTAATTCTGCATTAACACTGTCTGTAATAATCAATATGTCTCTAAATAAACAAATGTCACACAAAACAGAATGTACATATGAAAATCCAAATTGAATATTTTATTTTTACGCAACGACTGAAATAGTATAGCAGCAAGGAACTTAGCACTCCAGTGCACATCTTGCGAACAGCAGGTGTCGAGGGAAAGCCCCTAGATGAGGGGACGCAAGCATTTACAGGATTTTTTGTCGATTTAGACATCTTATGACTTGCTGAAAATCCATTATGACTATTACTGTTGTATTATGGGATAGGAAATACTCGTTATGTAAATGTCTATTTTATATATATGAGCTTAATGTAATTTTATTGTATTTATAATATTTATAATATTAAATAATTTTATTATATATTTTTCATAGAAATATTAATAGAACTCAACACCCTTTGAAACAATACGATTGGACTACAACAGATTGCTGCTGCAAATGTCTATTTTTTATACTTATTATATTAAACGTGATATTGATATTAAAAGCAAAATGTCTTATTTTTTCCCTCGCATAAAGTTATTTTAGCAAAAAACAAACAAACAACGCTATCTATAGAAACTGTTATAAATATAAAATTACCATTATAAAATTATCTAGATTATATTAATTTAAATTGATTAATTGTTTATTCTACTACAAGATGCATAAATTGTATTTTTAAGAGATATAGTCCGTGTTTAATACATTGCATGTTAAGAAACATAGATTTTTTCAAACAGTCATTAAAATTTATTTTCAGCATTTTTAACATACGTATTTAAAATGCAACACGCCACTATTAAGTTTAAACTTGTACAAGAAACTATTTATAAATTTGTTATACAAATAGTTATTATGATACGTAAGTCAATTATGTAATCGACAATAATAAACAGCTTCACGCTGTATCCCGCTCACAGCAGGGTAGGCAGATGGAACCTAGTGTTAAGACACACCGTTCCCCACTTTCTGCCCAATTCTGGAGGCATTGCGTGTTGAGTGGCGGAACCCAACGCCGCGCTTTTGCGACACCATCGCGAAGAAATGAAAATATAAAATAAAACATATATGTTCAACTTTTGTACCATAATGTTACATAATATAGAGAAATAAACAAAACCACCCATCGATATTTACATAATAAAAGCCTCTGATTGTAGACGCGACGATTGTAGGTTCGATTCTCGAGAAATTCATTATTCTCATTTCTGTGCTCCATAAGGACAGATAGTTGTGTTATGTTCTATCACTTAACGCGCAATATCTCAAATTCAGGTGGAAACCGGAGAACGGAGTATTTTAACACTAGGTTTGCTCTGTGCCTTCCCTAATATATGCAGAATGAAGCGTAAATTTGAAAAATATATTAAAATAAAAAAAATAAGGTTAATGTTCTTAGTAAAATCAATATTATAAAATGATAAAATAATAAAAATTTAAAAATCTTTAAACATAAATAAAAATATTAGTATCTGTTCTTGAAAATGAATTCCAAGTAATAAAAATTATTTAAGAAGCAATAATCAGCATAAAATAAATTTCACATAATATAAATTAATCTTTACTTCACTAATACAAGATCTTAGAAGTTTCACTTCGTAGGTTCCTATTTAAATGGTTCATAGACATGCACGACCGAGCGGAAGGTAATAAATCGAAGAAAATTTATTGCTCTTATCTGATAACAGTTTGTCGATATACTTACTTGCAATTAAAACGGTAACATTTAGAGGATGATAGGATGAATTATGTAATGTTTGTATATCATTAATTAAATAATCATAATACAGCGTTGAGTTCCGCCACTTAACACGCAATGTCTTGAAATTTGGAGGATGTTGGGGAACGGAGTGATCTAACACTAGATTTCCTATGCATACTCTGCGGGATATATATAGCGTGAAGCTGAAAACGCATAAACTTTGTTTTTGAACAAATACGATTTTAATTGTAATATGCACTTATGACAACAATACTTTCTTTTATTCGACATTATTAATTTCACATTACACTCCACTCACACAAAACTATGATTTACTATTATTCAAAAAATAGATACAAATCTAACCATCAGCTGCTCAGATACTAGAAATCAATTTACAACCTAAAATTCAAAATAGTTAATTTTTGTTCGTCCTACACTCAACACGCACCGAATCAAAACACAAATTGTTCTGTCAATCACGGTGCAGCCCTCGTATGCCCTCGTATGCACTATACCCTATGCAGTTCTTGTTCACTCTGATTTCAAAAGAAAGGGATGTCATTGCACGCTCTCGTATAACAACGGATATACGTTTCAGAAGCGCCTTTTAAGTGAGATGGTGGTATCGTTTTTAGTGTTAATTTAGCAACTTGTAGCTTTATTTATTTTTTTTACACTGCGCAGTATAAAATGTGCAAAATTTTTTCGTACTTTTTTTTGCTGAACAATTGTTTTTTTTATTTAAATATTTTTCAGTTTCCCAGCTTCACGCTGTATCCCGCACACAGCAGCGTAGGCAGTGGGAACTTGGTGCTAAGAGAATTCTGGAGGTACTGTAGGTTAAGTGGTGGGACTCAACATCGCGCATTGCCTCAACACCAGGGTAAAGAAATGGAAATATATATTTAAGTATATATTTCATATCCTCGAGTGGGGAACCCACAACCAGTCGGTTTTACAGTCACACTTCCTGCCGCTGCGCCATGACTGGCTTATATATATAAATATATTCTTATATTTTTATTTATACATAAAAGTAAAAATAAAAATATAAATTTAAATTTATTATTTTCTTGGGTGGGGATCGAACCACAACAAATCGTCCACAGTCACACACTTACACCCCTACGCCATGACTGACTTCAAATATTTTTCTAATATTTACGATTTCTCGACAATAAATCGATTTTTGTAAGTAAAGTACTAAGAATAGCAGGTACTATCGCATGGAATGCCGGTCGTATTCGTAAACTGACTACCTTCACGTACTGACATGATTTAATTTCCATGTATATATCTAGATTCATACACACGAAACATGTGAATATGACATCTTTACAACGCTTATTGGGATCGTCCGCGTAAATTAAGACTGCATAAAGGCTGAAAATCGGAATTTAGTAGATTTTTGTAAGGATATCTTGCCAGCTCCATGCTTTTTTCTGTGGTGGTAAAAATTGGTATTGAGGATCGTATTACAACTTTCCACTAAAATTTAGAAACATTGGCGGAAAATTAACGCCACGCTTGCTTTTTATTATACAAAGAAATATTTAGATTAAATAAATATATAAATTAATGATGAGACCAGTCGTATCGCAGGGGCACAAAGTGTGACTGTAAAATCAACTGGTTATGGGTTCGATCCTCACTCGAGGAAATGAAATATTTATTTATATTATCTTTTTCTCCGCTCTGTGTCTGTGTCGAGGAAAAGCGCCATGAGTTCCGACACTCAACACGCAATGCCTCCAGAACTTGGCGGAAAGTGGGGAACCGAGTGTCTTAACACTAGATTCTTTCTGCCTACCCTGCTGTGTGCAGGATACAGCGTGAAGCTGATTTTATAAATTAATGATATAATAAAATAAATATATTATAAAGTCTAATTGCGTCTATGATTGCTTTATATTTCTTATATTATTTCATATAAATAGCTACTGTCATTATAAAACATGCAAACACATACATCCATGTTCAATAGAAAATCGATTTATTCGTTCACGTTAAACAAATAAAATCAACGTAAGGGGATGGAACGTTAAACAGTTTATTCGATTAGAAATAGAGTAATCAATGAGTAAAGAATTTGTAAAGCAAACAACTCCAACTCTATCACTAACAAGCGAAATGACATAGTCGACTGCACGCTATGGGTATTTATTTACTCAAAGAAAACTTATTTCATTTCCTTTTAGATGGTAGAATAATATTTTTAAAATATTAACATATATATGTAAATACGTAAATATCAATATTGTTTGTAACAGCTTGTTATTGGACGCGGCGGAACAAGCAATGTCTGAAATGAAAATGTCATTTCACTTCTTTAATAAGATACAATACGACGTTGTGTTCCGCCATTCAACAGA
Organism: Heliconius himera; assembly: GCA_021202915.1. Classification (NCBI taxonomy): domain Eukaryota; kingdom Metazoa; phylum Arthropoda; class Insecta; order Lepidoptera; family Nymphalidae; genus Heliconius; species Heliconius himera. The sequence continues at coordinate 424,185 of JAJHJA010000302.1, forward strand.
CAATGTCTCGATTTCGGACGAAAATTTTAGAATGAAGTATCTTAATACTAGGTTACCTCTGTCTATTTTAGTATATGCGGAAAAAAGTATGAACTGACTGACATTTTTTTATGATCACAAATTAAAATATATATTAGATTAGATATCACACCCATTTTATCTGTATATACGTATCTATTAAAAAATATAAATAAGATATATAATCATAGCGCAAAAATATACTTATTATTACGAAAACTATAATAACATGCCAATATAGATTTTCAGAACTGAATAAAGAAATGATAAATTACTTACGTATATCCAAATAATTGAAACCACAAAAGCCGAAATAATAAGAACTTGGATACAATTTCTACCTAGCGTGCCTTTAGGGCCGTACAAACCTACGCCGTCCCTTCGCAGAAGAGTAAGGATCACATTCTTCAATAATGAATTTGGGACCTTGGTATATTCAGAAAAGAATTATATAACATAACTTATTGTTTTTATATTGGGTAGGTACTCTAGTATAGTATTAATAAAATTACAACGTATTGGATGGATGGATGATATAATTTTATAATAAACCAGTTTGAATTGTTATTTTAAATGAATATTATAAATTGCACGGCATTAGAAATATTTAATTAGATTTTTTAGTATATTGTATTCTTATACTCATTACTCTTTCATGTCACTCTACTGTAAAATAAAGTGTTTATATTTAATACATACTTCCATAATTAGAAGGGACCTTGATTATTCTATTAAGTAATGCAGTAAGTATCAAATGAGTGACAATTGACGAAATCACGTGCCGATAGCTATTTTTTTCGAATTAGGCTTATGCTATATGTAATATATAATATAGTGGAATTATATATAAAAAGACATTTCAATTATGATTATGACATCGTGGTGCAGGGGCGCAAGCGTGCAACAGTAAACGCGACAATTTATGAGTTCGATTTCTACTCGAGGAAATGAAATATTTAATATTTTCATCTCTGCTCTTTGGTAACGAAACAAAGCGTGGTATTGAGTTCCGCCACTCAACACGCAATGCCTCCAGAATTTGACGCAAAGCGCAAAATGAAAGTATCTTAATGCGAATGGAGTACCTTAACAATAGGTTCCCAAGTTCCCCCAGCATACCCTACCAGGGATACAGCACGAACCTAAAAAAAATTACATGACTCATAAATTTAAATAATTTGTATCTATATACCAAGTACCTAACTAAGTGTGAAATGAAAATATGTAGGGTTAAATTAGGGCCTAACCGCACGAGCCAAGGGTTATTTAAAATGCCTTACGGTTTCGGCAGTGGTCAAGCCCAGACGAACAGCAATGAATTATTGATGGGAACTGGAAAATGGGCTCCATTTATTAATCTGTCCATATTATGTATGAGCAAAATGTGGAAGTGTGTGTAAAAATGTATTTATCGAATATGGTGTTAAGCTATCATGACGCTGTTGTTAGCTAATTGATTTTACTTAATAGTTGTAGATTTAAAATCTGTTATAAATTTTTATAATAAAACAAAATTAAAGTTTTCATTCTTTTAAATTTTTCTAGTTTCTTGATTTAGGACGGTTTTAGGTTCGATTCCCACTAGAGGGAATGAAATATTTAATATTTTCGCTCTGGTAACGAGACAAAGCGCGATGTTCAGTTACGCTTCTCAACACGTAATGCTTTAAGAATTCAACGAAAGTATGTTAATTTGAACGGAGTATCTTAACATTAGGTTCCCATGTTCCTTCTGTCTACTCTACTATGTGGAAGATACAGCGTGAAGCAAAAAGCAATATGAACAAACAGATATCTTTATTTCAAATCTAACACAAAATTAATTTTGACGCATATTCCGAATTATTACTACAGTGTAGCTTTCACGTCATTGAGGTATACTTAAAAGCTCTTCTCTGGGAAATTATGACAGATGAAATCCGAAGAGCAAAGATTTTCACATTCAAGCTTACATGATGAAGACGTCTTCAATCCCTTGAGCTTTCTCCCCTTGTCAGACGGGCTTTCACTATTGGATATTTTTGAGGTTATAAATGTTGCACATTTATTATGTTGTATTTTTCTATTAAAATGGTATTTTTTCTGAGCTACACTCCCACTCGAAGCAATTACTGATATTTTGATTTCCCCACTCAGCTATCATTTGTGGAATAAAGTGTGAAGATGGAGAAAAAATAAACATAACTTACGCATTTTACTAAATAGTATTTCTTTTCCAAATGTTTACTAAACAATTTACATTGAACAATCATTGGCAAAATGTACCTGCAAACAGTAAGAAAATAAAATTATGTTAAAGCAAGGAATATTTAGACCAGAAACTTGGGTGAAATCAATAGCACGTGTGGTGCAAAGTAAAACTTATCAAGCAATATTATTTATTAAAACTTATATCTTTTTTTTATTTAATTTCAACGAAACACTTATTTTTTTTTATGTTAGCTATTAATTAGTATTAATTATTAGTAGCGTTAGTTATTAATTCTTATTTTTAGAGATTAAAAAAATATGGAATCCAATTTATAACATAATTTTGTTTTCTATCTATTAAGAACTTTTTCTCCCATGACATAGTTTTTTTTATAAAAACTCTACTAAAAATATTATTTTGTTAAACTACTACTACATATTTTTAGTTGTCTCACAATATTTATAAAAAAGACATTGTTGCTATTCTTCTTCAAAGAAATTCAATAAAATTTCCGTCTATACGATTCTGCACTATCTCAAAGAAGCTCACACTTCTTTCATTTGTGTATCTACATTTGAATATACGAGTATTTACATACTTAAACTGAATAATATAAAATAAAAGAATAAAAAATATATAAATAAAACGGTACCGCCTATATCTTGTACACAGGAAAACAGAAACTAACCTTTAGTTTTAAGTAAAGGAGCAAACAGCTCCGGGGTAAGTAAATATGCTGACGGAGGACGGAGGCACGGACACACCTCGCCGTTTGTATCCTGGTCTTATATTTACCGGTTTTTATCTGTCACTGACAGCCGAAGGGACAGCCTTTAAGTGAACCCTTTGATGATGTTGACTTTGAATATGCTTTTTGTGGTTTATTCGGTATTTTTATTTTTATTTTGAAATTAATACATTTTTAAATATCATTGAAAGTGAATAATATAGATGTCCTTTATCTATTACATATAAAAGTTGCAGTTCAAATAAAAATTTTCAATATTATATACATATATATCATACATTTCTCTTACGTGTTGTTAGACAACTAACTTTGTTGTATAATTTTGTATCATAATATTTGTCTTCATCTTTTGTACTTTATTCAAAAATTGTGGGCTAAAGCGCGAAAATAAAAATGTAATGGAGGCAATGCTGCAACCAGTACCTATATTTTTCGAAAGTTCTTTTAAAATTTAAAAGTAAGACTGAAAGTTAATTGTTTTATATATAGCTCTAACTAGCAAAAACCATCAATTAAAACATAAAATAAACTCAATACCAGCATATTATATTTTATACAACTTTTTATAAAATGATTTAATAAAAAACTATAGAAAATTACCTCTTATAATAATTAAACATTACTCGACCAAGAAAAAAAAAATCCCATACACTATTATAGAAATGGAAAAAAAGGATGCATTTTTTATTAAAAGGTAATATAAAATATAAAACGCTGTACACTCATAATGTGAGGGGATCATCCGTCAGCTCGATGCAACGTCAGCTGAACTGAACGAGAGGGTATTGTCAGGCCCTCTGAATTTAACGTAGGGGAACGTAAAGTAGACAAGGAACTTATGTATTAGAATTTTCATATTCTGAAAGTTTTAATATAGCACATAATGCGTAATTTAAATATAGTGACGAACTTAAAAGTAATTTTAAATCTATGAAATGTATATTCTTAATAAAACATAACACCAAATTAAGATTCAAGAGCACAGTCGAGCCCAACTCAAATGTCGTTGCGATTATTTTTATTATTGTAGATAGGTTTCTTATTTTAAATAACAGTAATAGTAAAATGAATAGTTTTATAATTATTATAACTTAATAATATGTTTTGATAACTTTATATAATTCGAACTCATTTTGTAAATACATACTTAAATAAAATTAAAAATGTTTTAGTTCTAAGTTTAGTTTAAGTAGCAGTGTAACTAAGTGAATGAAATATTTAGAAAAAAATAACAAAAACTACTTCTAGGAAAAAATAAATTTAAATTAAAAAAAATGGTTTAACCAGCCAACAATATAATTCGAAAATTTTAATAAAATAAAGAATAAAGTGATATGTGACTGTATGTTCTCATATTTACGCTTTCAATAAATACCAGATTTGGTTTGGCCAGGGTCCAGTACATGAATATAAAAATGCTTAACCTGTCAAACGTTTTGCCAAATAGGTACCAATACGTAGTCTTAACAATTTTCATAAATAAGATTGTAATCTGGAAAATTCTGTTTATTTAATGTGAGTATATTATACAACAACGTTTATAGAAAAATTCAAGATAAAATGTTTATATTTACATAAATTTATCTATAGTAGTATCATTTTCAACTATTACTTATAGAGATATACTATTTCTCTATATTTATTAATTATTGTTTCTTTTGACTGGCAGATACCAGTGTCTTTTCTACTCTTTACAGTTATATCTATATGATATCAATTTTTTTGAGTCCGTTTCCGGCTGATTTGACGTAAAGACGTAGTGAAGAAGTGCTCTGTTTGTTTTGATCGTAAACTCAGTAAATACCGTTCCGCGCGCTAGAAAAACTTCTAAATTCCTTAGACGGCTCGTCAAAGTGTATCACAAAGCCAAAAACCGTGTGCAAATCGTGCTTATAAAAACTTTTTCGAGTACGTTAACATCAACAAGCATTTGAAACCATCTATCAAGGACGACAATCATAGACATACGACAATCGACAACGAATCAGTCAGTACTACCAAACCTAGAAAGTAAAAGCTGCGTTCAAGTAAGTTGCGATCCGTTTTACACGCTACACACAGATATGGATAACCTTCAGAAATTATTCGAACAAGTTAAAATTGAAATGTCTAATCAAACAAAGGAAATTATTGCACAATTAGATGACAAATTAGCACCTTTTACATGGGAATTACAACAACTGAGATCGGAAAATGATGTATTACGAAGGAAAGTGTACTATCTTGAAAAACAGACAAGATCTAATAACATAATTTTATATGGAATTAGAGAAAGTGAAGATTCATCTAAAAAACTTATGGAATTAGTGAAAAAAATATTGAAAGAGGATCTAAATATTATAGTGGAAGATAGAGACATTAACTCAATATACAGAGTAGGCAAAATTGGTAAACAGAACGAAAAAGGAAGGCCAATACTGATATCATTCGTCAATAACTGGATGAAAAGCGATATAATGAAAAATAAAAAGAAATTAAAAAACAACATTTTCGCTTCTGAAGACTACCCTAAAGAGATTCTTAATAAGAGGAAAGAATTGCTACCGAAACTAGAAGAAGAAAGAGCGAAGGGCCACTTCGCAGTAATAAGTTACGACAAACTTATAATCAAGGAAGGCAGGCCTGGAAACGAAAAGCGCAAAAGAGACTCTCCACCCTCATCAAGTGTATCGGATCAGCCACGCAAACAACATTTGACAGCAAAAACAAGTAGACGCAATGCTTTCGATTTAATGAGAAGCAGAAGCAACTCCCTTACCACTGACAATCGCCCACCTGCAGAGATAGCATAGGATAAAATCATCAGCCGCCGAAACAAAAAAACCAACAAAGTAAATCATAAACAACATAACCAAAACAAAAATAACATATTTCCCAAGACGACTGGTCCTCGTGGGGAATTAGACCACTACCCTCCAAAAAAAAAGAATAAAGAAAATGTAGACACAAAAATAACTTTAAAAGTATGTACATTCAACGTAAGATCTTTATCGTCAATAGAACGCTACCTGGAGTTAAGTTATGCTTTAAAAAACATCAATTGCGACATTTTGTGACTCTCAGAAGTGAGGAGACTTGGATGCAATGTGGAAGAACACGAAGATTATATTTTCTGCTACATTGGTAGGACAAAAGGTCTATACGGGGTGGGATTTCTAATAAAGAAAAAATTCAAGAAAAATATACATAATTTCAAGGGAATTTCAGAAAGAATAGCATTACTTCAACTTAAATTTGAAAAGTGCTCGTTATCTATAATTCAGGCCTATGCGCCAACGGAAAGATCGACTGAAGAGGAAATTGATAATTTCTACGAAGAACTGGAAGTCGCTCATGAACTAGCGGACAAAAAAGTCATAGTGATGGGAGACTTTAATGCAAAAATTGGCAGCTATAAAACAAATATTTATCCAATTATGGGACGACATAGCTTTGGCGAACCCAACGAAAGAGGCGATCTACTTATCAACTACGCTTTACAACACAAGCTATCTATAATGAATACCTTTTTTAAGAAAAAACTAAGCCATAGATGGACCTGGCGTTCACCCGACCAGAAAATCAGGAACGAAATTGATTTCATAATGATAAATAATTATAAGCAAATAACTAACCTGGAAATACTAAGCAATATTCACTTCCCTTCTGATCATAGACTAGTAAGAGCAACAGTGCTGTTAAGAAATCCACCAAAGAGTAGAAAGAACTTTTCAACACTACCAAAGTTTCCGACGACTGAAATAGAAATTACAGAATACAAAAAAAACTTAGAAACAAATCTAGGAACTAAATATTTCAACCTAGCCGACACTCAATCCTACTATAACTTCATAGAAAAGAACATATCAGCGAGCCTACAATTGAAAGACGTAGATCAAATAAAAGAACATAAGATTTTCACTGGACATACAATACAATTAATCAACAGACGCACTGAATTAATCCATACCAAGCAGAAAACAAGAAAAATGAAAGCAGAACTTAGTATAATATATAAAAAAACATATAGATCTATTAGGAAAGACTATCATAACCATAGACAGGAAGTAATTACCAGGAACATCAATAAATTTAGAAGTCCCAAAAGAGCCTACAAAGAGCTGTCTACGCACAAATTATGGATACAGGAACTCGTACAAAACTCAGTCACAACGAATTCAAGGACAGATGTTATAGAACATGCAACTAACTTCTACAAGAAATTATACCGCAAAAGAAGTTTTAGTGATAACGAAATACAAACCAACAATTATAGTGGTTTTGAAAATATAACACCAATTGAATATTCAGAAGTTTACGAACAAATTAAAAGATTAAAAGATGGAAAGAGCCCTGGTCCAGACGGACTATACAACGAAGTACTTAGTCTAGGGGCTCTCATTTTAACTCCCCATCTGACGAGACTTTTTAATATGATAATCGATACAGAAACCATACCAGAACAATGGCGGACATCCGACATAATCCTCTTATTTAAAAAAGGGAATCCCGCAGATGTAGGGAATTATAGACCCATCAGCTTATTATCAAGCATATATAAACTGTTCTCCTCCATCCTCCTAAAGAGAATAACACAGAGCATTGACAAAACGCAGCCAAGAGAACAAGCAGGCTTCAGATCAGGATTCAGCACAATGGACCATATTCATACGGTAGAACAAATTATAGAAAAATGCCGAGAATTTAACCGTCCCTTATACGTAGCCTTTATTGACTACAGAAAAGCCTTTGACAGCGTCAGCCATTGTTCAATTTGGAATGCACTGCATTACTCAGGTGTCAATCAAAAATATATTAATATCCTAAAGTGTATCTACGCAAACAGCACAAGCAGGATAAAACTAGAAACTAGAGGAGACGAAATCAAAATAGAACGTGGTGTCAGGCAAGGCGACCCATTGTCGCCGAAACTCCTCATCGCAGTACTAGAAAGTATATTTCGGAAACTTAACTGGTCAAACCAAGGGCTGCTAGTGGATGGCGAATATTTAAACCATCTGAGATTTGCGGATGACATAGCTGTAATTGCTGAAACGCCAAGAATCATCGAGAATATGATGAAACAACTTGACCACTACAGCTCCAAAATTGGCTTAGAAATGAACCAACATAAAACCAAGATACTTACTAACAGCTACAAATATCCCATCATAATTAGAGGTAATAATATAGAATACGTTGACGACTACATATACTTAGGAAAACAAATATCATTTAAAAAGACTAACAACGAAGATGAAGTATCCAGAAGAATCAACGCGACCTGGAAAAAGTTTTGGACATGGAAAGAAATCCTAAAAGGAAATTATGAACTACGTCTGAAAAAAGTTGTTTTTGACACATGTCTCTTACCATGCTTGCTTTATGGATGCGAAACTTGGACATTCACAAATAAAGTTAAGCAAAAAATAAGATGCGCCCAAACAGCCATGGAAAGAAGCATGCTAAAAATTAGAAAAATACAAAAAATTAAAAATGAACATATCAGACAAAAGACAAAAATCACTGACGCTCTTAAACATGCACTCACACTAAAATGGAGGTGGGCTGGCCACATCTCACGATACACAGATAAAAGATGGACAATACAGACCACACGATGGAAAGGCCCAAGTGGAAAAAGAAAAATTGGTAGACCGAAGAGAAGGTGGGCTGATGATATAACACAGATAGCTGGGAAAGACTGGCTAAAACTAAGTAAGGACAGAGATTCCTGGAGAAGACTGGAGGAGGCCTTCACCCAAAATGGGGTCCATATTTCAAAACTCACTAACCACTAATACTACTAACATTAATACTAACACCACTATAACAATTACTTATACGTTTATCCTAACTCACTAACGACATTTGTATTGTAACTTGAAATATGGAAATAAAAGGCTTTATTATTATTATTATTATTATTATCAATTTTTTTATATAATTTGGAAATGTCAAAAGTTTTTTATTATAAACTAGCGGCCCGCCCACGGCTTCGCCCGCTTAAAATACATGATTATTGATTTAATAAGGAGAATTGATTGACAACTCTAATGACTTCTAACATAATTTTGTATTACTTTAATCTGTAATATTCTAATATGATTTGTTTACGACATTATCGTAACTTCTATAAGAATTTTTGATTTAATTTTGATTATTTCGAACTAAAAAATATGACCAATGTTGATATTTGATATTCATAAAATATACATGCTAATTATTTATTATATGTATATATTTTTGTTACATTACGTTCTTTAACCTATGTTTTGTTTTAAAGCTCTGTTAAATGTGCTGATGTCAGTTAATAATTTAATGTACTGCTTCAGAAACAGCCTTAAATGTAAAATTATGGATTTGGGTAAGGATTCATAATATTTTTTGTAAAATAACTGTAATGTTTGCATATTAACTCCTGTACAGTTTTTAAATTAGTTACACATATTATTAGCTAAATGTACAATTGGTAAATATGTAGTTATTACAGAGTACACGTAGAAACGATGTTTTTAGGCATTTTTATATAGATTTATTTCAAACTAAAAAACGAACCAAAAAATCTATGTGTTTGCTTGATATCTTTTTGAAGATCAAATCGTTCTTTATCTCTGTGTTAAATTAATTACGATTTCAATTTTGTTTAATTTATTGTATAAAATATTGTATAATAGTGCTTCAAAAATATATATTTTTATCAACAATCATATAACCCAGACGTTTCGAACGTCATTCTTTAGCCAGGGTCATACCAGCGCGATTTTTATATAACATTCGCTGGCAAGCTAATGCCTTGAGTTCATTCAAATGACGATAACTTTTTTTTTAATGAACCGATTTTGATGAACCAAACTTTAGAACCTAAGTTGAGTTAAAACAAAGCAATTGGTGAATTTTCAAGTAAATCGGTTCAGTAGTTTCAGAGAAAAATGCGGACAACAATATGTCGACAGACAGACAGACAGACAGACAAGAAATTCAAAAAAAATCTTTTTGCTTTCTATTAGTCTTTTTAAGTGTCCCTCTATCCATTTCAGTCAAAATTACTAAATGTACAGACAAAATATTTTTACTGTCTTATTATATATAGAGATAAAATACAACAGAGTAGGAAGAAGGAAACTAGTGTTAAGACACTCCGTCGCCCAGTTTCCGCCGAATTCTAAAGGCATTGCGTGTTGAGTGGCGAAACTCGACGCCAGAGCGAAGAAATGGAAATATACATTTAAATAAATATTTCATGTCCTCAAGTGGGGATCGAATCCACAACCAGTCGTTTTACACTTTGCGTCCCTGCACCACAACTCCTCTCAAAAGTCATTATAACTAAACGTTATTTTTTTTAAATCTGATCAAGCAGAAATTTCTTTACAACTTTTAGTCTTATAACTAAAACTTACTTTCAGTTGAATAAGCTTTTGTGTCATTCTAGTAACGCGTGTAACACAATTACCACGAGTCCAGTAAGGGAAGTTAGCGTATTCAGAACGAGCAGTCCGTGAAAAGGGCAGACGTGTGGTCACCCTTGCAGGCTAATGAAAATTCTTTGCGCAAATATTTGAACATACTGCGTAAGTGACAAGTTTAATGGAATTGATGTACTACTACATACTTTTGTAGAAGTTTTTACGATGCCATTTCTATTTTTAATACGATTAATCTTTGATGAATATATTTTTTATAATATATGTACATTTATATACCTAGGCCATCGTGGCGTGGTTAGAGTGTGACTATACCGCGACAATTGTGGGTTCGTTCCCCGTCAATATGAATGAATTATTGTTTATTAATGTTTTCATTTCTTCTCGTTTCGTTCTGACACCAAGGCAAAAATCAGACGTTAAGTTCCACCCGAAAAATTCAGCGGAAAGTGGGGAACGAATTCTTTTAGCACTAGGTTCCCTCGGCCTACCCTGCTATATGCGGAATATAGTATAAATCTGATATTTTTGTATACATATATGAATAAAATAAAAATATTAATTAATACAACATGTATTTACTCAAGTCAAATTTGAACGTATTTCAAAAAAAAAATATATCAAAATAGCCATATATTACGTTAATGTACGATTGTTTATTTCGTTTCTCGATCTCATTCTCCGTGCAAGTAATAACTTATACTTGGATTTTATCCAAACGAATCTTCGGAATGCTCTTGAAATGAAGGAGGGTGCTACATGACCACTAAAGTAACTTTATACGCTTGTCTGATTCGAGCACCACCAATAAGGAAAGTTTTATTTTATGGAGACTTCTTATAGTGATAGTTTAGTCACACATTTATTATGCCATTAACATACTATATTGAGACAGTCTATTGCCTAGTTGTATGATATAATACAGACATATAAAAAATCCAATTTCCAAAATGGTAGATATGTTATAACTGTTTTATATATGTTTTAGTTTTTATAACATGTTAAGAAATCAATTTTCTTCATATTTTGCTCTTCGTTGAGCTATATAAGCCAAATCAGTTGATGAATATTAACAAAAAAACTTTACATATTGGGTGTTGTTGTATTTACGACTATATTTCTACTTTTTTTTACATGACTTCAATATTAAAAAAAAATTACCTGCTTCATTTAAAAAAAATCTCGAACTCAATCATTAATGCCTTGGTGAGCACAATGATTTATTTGAAATATTGATTATTTTTTTATATTGTCGTAGACATGTCTTATTGTGAATGAGCAAATGAATGATGACCATGGGTTGAACTTCTCTCTAGGAAAATCATTTACGAATAAATAAAAGAGTTCTTATAAAAAGTGCTCCGTTAGTTTCCGCCATACAGCATGTAATATATCTGAATGGGTGGAAAGAGAAGATCAGAGTTATTTATTATAAAGTATTTTATATTTATGTGGCAAAAAGAAAAAATATAAGAAAAAACAAATACATTTTATATTTATGCCGATAAATATAACAAAAGCAAGTGCCGCTTCAAATGAATTAGAAGCTAAAAATATAGTAAATAAATGTACTTATTATGATTTTATATTTAGTTTTTTTTTCTTGTTGCTGTATTTTATTATAAAAATATAATCAACAATATAAACAAAATAAGCTCAGTAAGAGTGAGAATTTATTAATTTATAGTTTATTAAGATACTAATACAGAGGTCATCTGGCCAGCTGCACATAATCTGACTACGAACAGGTTTAATTCCCATTCAGAGGATTGAAATATTTTAATTACCTTTTTTTTGCTCTCGCTCTGGTAAGAAGACATAGCGTGACATTGAATTTGGCCACACAGAATGTACGCAATATCTTGAAATTGAGCAGTTCGTGGGAAATGTAGTGTCTTAACACTAGGATCCCTCAAAAAGCGTGAAGTTACTGCTACTAAAAATAAATAAATAAATCAGCTTCACGCTTTATCACACAGCAGGGTAGACAAAGGGAACCTAGTGTTAAGACACTCCGTTCCCCACTTTCTGCCGAATTCTAGAGGCATTGCGTGTTGAGTGGCAGAACTCAACACCGCGCTTTGCCTCGCCACCAGAGCGAAGAAATGGAAATATAAATTAAAATAAATATTTCATCTCCTGGAGTGGGGATCGAACCCACAACCGACTGGCCTCACCAAGTTACTGCTACTGCTATTAAATTATACTGAAATAACCACACACCCATACCACAGAGACATATTTAAATGACTTAAGACTGCGAGAAAACCTAGAAAACGTTCTACAACGGCGTACCAACAAAGTAGACTCCAGACGATAGGTCATTACTAATCGATAATGAGCAGTACGTGCTTAATGCGTATCGAGAGCGACCTAATTGGATTTGCAAATCAATTAATGTTGAACATCGCATCATTATACGTACACACAATATTGTAAAGTCAATAGCGGTGCGGCATTCATAGCTAATTGATTAGTAACTGGAGTGATTGGAATCGCCTTACGTTGTAGTGGTCGTGTCTACGGGGTTGAGTTACTCAAGCAGTGTGGGTGAAGAGGTAAGTGAGAAACATAGGGTTACAGCTTCAAATTATGTCATATAATATGTGTGTGTTTCTGATATGTTCCTATATTACATTTTTTTTAGCGTCGCGCTGCACCTCGCACATGGCAAGGTAGGCAGATGGGAACTGGGAACCTAGAGTTAGGACATCCCGTTTCCATTAAGTCATTTTCTTTCCACATTTGTTATGTATCTATATCGAACTCTGGAGGAATTCCGTGTTTTACTTCGTTGCCAGAACCAAGAAATTAAAATATAAAATATTTAATGTCCCTAAGTGGGAATCAAACCCACAATCTGTCGCGTTTACAATCACATGCTTCTGCCCCTGCGCCACGATTGGCCTATTATTTTTTTTCTATATTTAAAAGTATTTACTAAACCAAGGATTTCTGTGGTTAACATGGAACTATGACGAAATTGAGAATTAACTCAGTTTTATCTAATGTGCATACATGCCGTTCAATACTAATGACATGTTAAACAATGTCATTGTTACATGACATGTCAAATTATGTATGCGTATATGTAGCTCAATTATAAATTATGATGAGGTCATGCGAACGACAATGTGACGGTTGTGGGTTCTATTCCCTCTCGGGGGAGTTAAATATTTAATATTTTCATGGCAAAACGCAGCGTTGAGTTCCAGCACTCAACATGCAATACTCAATAGAGGAATGATATAGCTTAAGCAGATTCGCTCTACCTATCCTGCTATATGCGGGATACAGCGTGATTTTCCTAGAATTCATATGCAAAAACAATTACATTTTTGTAATATTCATTTTTCTTCCTTGTGCAATTTTTTCTTCACTAAAAGAAATAGGCCAACTTGGCTCAAAGTAGGCAACAGGTAAATACCCTTACCCTTGCAAAAAAATCGCTTAGTTTAAGGTATCATCCCTATACTGTATCTGGTTAAATTGTACTATACAAATCAGAGCAACATAAAATATTTTTTGTAGTTTTTCAACTATATATTGTTTTATTAATATATTTTATAAGTTTTTTGAAAAAAAAACGCTTATATAAGCGTTATATAAGCAGCAGCTTTATATAAGCAAATTTTTAAAGATGTAAAATAAGGTGTCTTAAATATCTTTGCCCTAAATAAAGTTCCTTGACTTGGAGGGCAGCCTCGTAATATTCTCAATAAAATGCTGTTGACCTTTCTCTTTGTACCGGAGTATAACGATATGACCTCTACATTCCGCTAAGAATATCTTAAAAGTGGAGTATTTCATCGATCAATCTCTTTAGTGTCACCTTCATCCTGCGAGTCATTGAAGATGTGGAGTTGCTATGGCGAAAATGGGCTTTAAATTTATATTAAACTTACTTTGCTTTGCTTTGTAGTTTTGTCTCGTTTGGTTTCCGTGGCCTTTCTATTCACAATGTTTGAGTAAAGACACACACACGGCACACTATGCATAAAAAAACTTTGATATATTATCACATTTATAAATTTACTTAATAAAAATATATTTTTTCAACTATAAATTAAGATTACTATTTATTGTGATCATGGCGCAGAGGTACAAGCATGTGACCGTAAACGCGCTTGATGGAAGGAAATATTTAATATTTTCATTTCTTCGCTTTGGTGTTGAGGCAAAGCGCGGCGTTTAGTGCCGCCAGTCAACACCCTCCGACTCCAGAACTCAGACTCCAGAACTCGGAAGAAAATGTGGAGCGCAGTGTCTTAACACTAGGCTACCTATGCCTACCCTGCTACATGCGGGATACAGCGTGAAACAAAATGAAATCAAATACAACACAACAAATATACTGGTATATAGAATGTTAGTAAAAATATTTTATAGATATCAGGCGTTAAGGCTTTGGATTACACGCTCGCGTTTTAGCCAATCAAGTTATACGTTCACATACCGCCGCTGTGAAATTTTTATACGGCTGTTACAACTTTGTTGTTAGCACCTCGTAGGAACATTTTATAAAGTTTTACAAATGGCCATTTCGTTAGAGAACATGTTATACAGAACATATATTTTACTATGTTGAAAATTTCAATATACTTGTAAAAATTATAATTTTGTTGATATGCTATATATTGAATAAAAAGTATATAGAGAAACCACAAATGATTATGATCTTACTACAGTGATTTGTTATTTAGTTATAAAACTCTATTGTTCGACATTGATCTTAAATAATGAGTTTTGAGAGAAGTATACCAATCGTACATGAATCTTTCTTTTTTAATTTCACGCTGTATACCTAACGGGGTAGCCAGAGAGAACGGGGCACTACGGTCTCAGCGTACCTCTTTCGCCTCGTCCACTGTCATCAACATCTTCATACATACCCTCCGGGACGTTCTCATATTTCTTACGTGACCTTCCTCCAATATCAAGGGTCAAAGCCACCAGTGGCTAATAGTCCAAAGTGTGAAGCTCCCTCACAATATTCGTCTCAAGTAAACAATTCCGTGTTTTATATACCTTTCTTAATCTACCAGTTCACCGATAACCTCTTAAGATTATTGATCAAGGCTTTTCACTATTAAAATAATTATTAATAATATACAGAACAGATACTACGTAGCGAATACTAACCAAAACTATAAAAATGGCTACTTCTCAACAACGGAGAAATAAACAAAAGGAAGAAAAACAATATTTCCTTCATATTTAGACACATACATGCTTCTATGTGTAAAGCATTTAAATTACAGTAAATTGAACCATGTAACATCTACTTAGCTATATGTATATACGGAGCTTAAAAGCATAGGTCAGTGCATCGGATATCGACGATAATTTGTGTATTGTCCGCTAATACACACTCTGAGCCAAATGGCAAGTAATTATCGCTCTCTCAACGACTTATTGAATACTGCTATTGCCATAAATAAGGCAGGATATAACAGGTACTTTGGACCTAAAATAGGTATAAGGTAATGGGGCTTCAAATGTCAATTTTTAAAGTATTGGTTGACTATAGTTTTCTGGATAAAAATTAATAAATATAGTTTTAGGATGATTTGCATTATGTTATCTACTTTACCTTAGTATTCTATTTTTTTTTGAGTACCTGGGAACTTAATTATTCCATTATGACACTTCCGTGTTCCGTGACTTTCCGTGAAGGCATTGCCTGTTGAGTGGCGGCACTCAACGCCGCGCCTCAACACCAGAGCAAAGAAAATGGTATTATTAAATATTTCATTTTCTCAACTATAAATCAAGCCCATAACCTTTCAACGTTTACAGCAACATTTTTAGTCACACGCTTCAATTTGCGTCAATTTTGAGATTAATGAAATTCACACTCGTATGTTATGTAAATTTCTCTGTAATATTTATAAAATAAAAAATATACTAAAGAACAATTCTTAATGATTTTTAAATGAAATTTATAAATAACTATTATTCAATTTCTACACAACAAACGATTTAGTGACAAAGCTCTCTCTACCTTTTTTTTAACAAAGACTTGCATGTCACATATACGTCTGTATATTTTCGGATAAATTACTCTATTTTAAATGCTATATAAGTTAATTATCAGAAGACAATAGCAATAAAATCTTTAAATAGTATGCTAAATAGCATTTTGAATGGAATTCTAATTAAAAATATCATTCGTTTAAGCAATATTATGTACCAAAATAACTCCAAACTAAATTGAAATCACAGTAATTCCGGACTTCGGTGCAGCTCGTTAGAATTTAGTTAATAGTCGCAAAAAATCCTGTGTGTTTGTCTAAAATCAATTTGTGAAAATACTCTTGTTCAATAAAAATTAAATATTCTTTCTATTACTCAACACGCAATGCCTCCAGAATTCGGCAGAAAGTGGGGCACGGATTGTCTTAACACTAGGTTCCCTCTGCCTACCCTGCTGTGTGCGGGATACAGCGTGAAGCTGATTTATTTATTTGATTTATTTTATTTATTTCTTTCTATTTTATAGAGTTTTTTTTACTACAGTAAGCTCGTTTTTTTATATGCATACGTTAATATGTATGTATGTACATGTATTATTCAGGTTTGCTTGAAAACAGAAAGGGGTACGAGTTCAGTCAGTTTCCATAAAGACACGAATATCACACAAACGTCTCTATATTGTCGATAGTAACTCGATTTAAAATCTCACATGAGATAAATCCTACAAGATAATAGCAATAAAAATCTCTACACATTAATAAAAAGAAAAGTATTCTCCTTTTTTCAGCTTCATGCGGTATCCGTATGTAACACCCTGCTACGGAGGTAGACGGAGCTTATTGTTAAGACACTCAGCTCTCCTTATTCACTGTATTCTGGAGGCAATGCTGGTCCTCAAGTCAGCTCTAACCTCAAGTCTACTTCTTAAGTTTGTTGAAATGCCTAACCGATAAAGTTTAGTAATGAAAGAATTAATTTTATATCATCTATTTATCTAAACTTACTTATGTAAATCATTTACGTACTATCTAAACATTAATTCACTTGTTTTGTGACTGTAAAAACTGTGGTTCGATTCCCACTCGAAGAAATAAAATATTTACTTACATTTATATTTTCATTTCTTCGCTCTGGTGTCGAGGAAAAGTGTTGCGTTGAGATCCGCCACTCAACACGCAATGCCTCCAAAACTCGGCGGAGAGTGGGGAACAGTGTGTCTTAACACTAGGTTCCTTCTGCCTACTCTGCTGTGTGCGGGATACAGCGTGAAGCTGACTTAAATATTCCAATATTAATAATATACAAACATATGAATATTATTAAAAGCAGAATTAGTAAATTTAATATTACATAATTATATTAGTACCTAAAACATATAAACGAGTTAGCAATAAATTTCGTCCATCGACGACTAACTCTGAAACTTGGATCAAGTTGTTCTAATTAAATTATAGAGGGGTTCAAAGGCAGAATGCATAACATCTATGCACCGACTAAGCTATGGAAATGATTTACCAAGTTCTAGAATGTTCGCTAAAACCGATGGTACACGATGGGATTGATTAAGCATGATAAGCCGCAATCGAATAAGGGCGAATCGAGTTTAGTGGTTACCACCAAGATATGGTGTATATGTATGTGAGTTTCTAGGTTTTATAATATGTACAGACAGTGGTCTTAATTTTCCTTGTTCTTAATGTAGTTAACTGTAAGCATATAATCAAATATATATATTTGGTTAAATATATTGCGAGGTACAGCAAATATATAGAAGGTCAGTATACGCAACAGATTGTGGGTTCGATTTCTATTCGAGGAAATTAAGTTTTAAGTATTATCTATTTCTTATTTCTTCACGAGGTGGCTGACAATAGAGTGTTTTAACATTAGGTTCGCGGGTTTCCTCTGGCCTGCTATGCGGGATACAGCGTGAAACTTAAAAAAATGAAAGCCGAAAATATTAATATTAAAATTCCATATAACAATTTTGCAGTTCAAGTCACATTCTTTATTTTTTTTATTTTTGAGAAAATTTTAGCAACCATATAATTTTTTTTTTGAGTGTATAAAGTGAACATATACATATGTGCCTTAGTAAGCTAAGTTTACATGTCTTCATTTAGAATAACACAGTTTGAATTGCTATACAAATATAGCACGAAGCTGATCTTGAGTGCAGATAACACCTTAAAACAACAAATTTACATTTAAAGGTAAATTACATGCTAAATATATAGTTATGAAATTATTATACATTGTAATGTGTAAAATTGTTAAATATACATATATAAACACTCTCATAACACCTTAGATCTAAGTAAAATTTTGTAAAATAATGTAAAGTTAAAAATAACATTTTCTTATAATAGGTATTAATTGTATGTAAACAATAATGTAATTAATATATATGATAAGAAAATTAGATATAATAATAAATTTCAAAAAGTATGGACCAAGTGTCTGTAGTGTTAAGTAATAATAATAATAAAATAAAAATAACCACATTAGTGCAATTTGCCTGTAAATAGTTTCAACCGATACCTATTTGTAATTAAATATTAATAAAAATAACTTTGTTAATGTCTTTCATTATTATCATAAGGAATTTTATTTTAGTATTTATTAGAAGAGCAAGTTTATATTTTTTTCATTTTCATATCTTTTTCAGTATATTTAAAAATTCAAAATGATTACAATTCGATTGACATTTCTTTTTGTAACAGCTATGTATATCGTTAGCATAAACGAAGTGCTCGGCGCCGTCTCCGTGGCGCGTGACTGATGTTTTTACTAGGTCTACTTGCGACGTTTATTGCACCTTTACTCAGAACCCACATCACAGAATATATACTACTATATTTACATAAATATAAACAATATATACGATCAAATCGTCCAAGTCAATCAAAATAAAAAAAATATATATGAAAAAATTCATTATAATATCTTTCTACGCAACAGGTAAATATTTTTAAAGTAAGGCAATTAATTATCCGCTACATCCTTTCTTAGAGAGATCAACTAAAAATAGGATTCACTGAAAATCATAATTCGTTATATGTTACGAAAAATAGGCATACACAATGGAAAAAATTGATCTGTGTTTTGTATTGATGTTGAATTATTCTTAAAAAATGTTTTCTTTTATTATACGATTTTTCCGAAAAATGCAGCAATGAGTCACACCAGCAGCTCAAAATTTTACTATAACAGTTACTGCATTTAGCGCTACGCGCACTAAATACCAATAATATTAGGTTTTGTTTCATCAAAATCAGGTCAGGATTTCCAAAATTACAACGTTGTCATGTTTCATAGCTTTTTTAAATTTGCGCTTCTTCGCCCAGTCGCTGTGTGACGTCACGTGGCGACTATCTATTTTTTATATGTGCTGATAACAAAAAAACGTTGCTGTGACTCATTGACCGTAATTATCTCCATTTATTATTAAAGATAGAACTAAAAAATAAATAAGATATAACCATTATTACACATACATATTTTATTATTAGACATAAACAACCAACCCGAATCACTCTCTGCTTATAATGTTGAGTATGGTATGTGAAATATACCATAACAACTTTCTATTTTGTTAAAAAAAATCTAGCTTCAAATTGTATTCTGCAGATACCTAAGTAGGCAGAAAGAGGGGAAACTAATGACAAAACACTCTGTTTCCCACTCTCCGCTCAATTTTCGAGACATTGCGTGGTGATCGACGGAAGTCAACACCACACTTTTACGCCCAATATTAATAACCTATCTCCAACGTCAATCTTAGATTGTTTCATATATCTATCCAATCTAGAGATTGGATAGATATATGAAACAATCTAAGATTGACGTTGGAGATAGGTTATTAATATTGGGCGTTAGTCATATTACCAAAGCGAAATGAAAATAATTGATTAAAAGTTTTTTAAACATATCTTCATTCAAAACAGAAAATTTACAAATTCCCGTCAATTTATTACTAAGCGCATTTAACACTTCTATTCTTTTTTATTGCAATAGAAAGATCTCATGTTTATATCGCATACGTTCGCGTTTTATGGGTAACTGTGATGGGTTTGATTTGAATACCGTAAACACGTGTAGAAACGAATGCAAAAGCTACGAAGTTTTATAGGTATGTAGCAAAATTGACTTGCAATATCACTAAATATTCTATATTATCTCCTTCTCCTTCCTTTCCAGGAGGCGCGGGTTCGAGTCCCGCTACGTTCAAATTTTTATACGTTTTCTAAATAAATATTTTTCTTTCCTAAGTGTGGAATAACACTTTAAAAATGTTTAAAAATATATTATACTAAGTCACCTTGTGGCCTTGTCTCTGTAAAACTACTGTACAGATAACATACGGTGTTCTCCGGAAGAAAATATGATTACCGAAAAAGTAAAAGTTAATAGATTATTTGACAAAATAGAATGAATTAAAACAAGTCAATCTCTTTATCAATGTATTATACATATTTGAAGATAGAATAGTTTCTCTGAAAACTATTTCAGAGAAACCTAACCTAGACTATTTTTTTCTTATAACTAAAATCACTTTTTTTATTTTTTTTAAGTTTTTGTACTCAGCTTCACGCTGTATCCCGCATAAAAGCAGGTTAGGTAGAGTGCGCCTAGTGTTAAGATACTTAACTTTCCACTTTCCGTCCAATTCTGGAGGTATTGCGTGTTGAGTGACGAAACTCAAGGCCGCGCGTTGCCTCGTTACCAGAGCGAGAAAAATATTTTTTTTTATATTTAATTTCCTGGAGCGGGGATTAAACTCACACCCTGTCACGTTTACAGTCGCACGCTGCACCACGACTGCCTTCAAAATGTAAGTATCTTATATAAGTGTATACAACATTTACGATGTGGTATGTTTCCGAAGAGAAGTTATGACACGGGGAAAGCTGTAAAAGGATGATAGCTTTCACTCACGTACTTCCTTCCGTAGTTCGCTTACTACGATTTGAAATCGTGCAAATAATAAACATATATACATATAAATATGTATAAAATATTATATTTCGTTATACCAAACTTTACTGTTCTAAAAAACTTCATATGAGTTTTCCATATTTTTTTTATAGCGTCACGCTTTATTCCGTACACAGCAGTGTAGCCAGAGGGAACCTATTATTAAGACACTTCGTTCCCCAATATTTTATTATTTCTAAATAACTGTAAATTAGTTTAATTGGTTAAATAGAAAAAAAAACAGTTGTGACAGACACATAAACGTGACAAGCTTATAAGAATTTATATGTGATAGTAACATATACTTATGCCACATTGAGAGAAAAACTTTCAGCTTCACTTTTAGGTATCTAGACTAGATAGTTCAATTTTGTAAGTGTAAGTGTACTTCAAACTTAACAAAAATAACTTGTTACTTTTAATAGGCTAATAATAGGCTAATGACATACGTAAAAATACATATAAAGGTTCTATTTTACAATGATCAATTATTTTTATGTTAATAATAAAAATGTTAATAATAAAATTTTTATTCGTCGGTTTGGAAGAAGACTATAATATCTCAAAAAATGGCATTTTTCAGGAGAGCCATTTAAAGTTTTCATATTGATTTTTGTTAAAATGCTCAGTAGGTAATTTCATATTTCTATGATTCAATAATCAGGAGGAACAATGTGAAATGTCTGCCGTGTTTGGATTCTTGCATGTCTAAAAACCTCCCCCTTATCTGCCACTTGCATCCCCTCTTCTTAAATGTGATAGTATTCCCCAAAAAGAAATTCACATACTTTTGAAGATAATATTTTGTTACAACAGGAGTTTGATAAAAAAAAACTAATGAATTAAAAAAAATATATTGTCTAAATCACAGAAAAATATTGTCTTTCATAATAACATGATTGTTTACAATTTTTTTTTATTTTTTTTTTTAACCAAATTGAATTACCAAATCATTCTTTGTTCTCTCCCTGTAGATAAGATTACAATTTATTTTTGCAACTTTAAAATGTTAATGATAACGTTATTAAAGACTAGTGTAAGAACCTTGGTAAGATGATGTTAAAGCTCAAAGTTAGTCCTAGAAATAGTTAAATTCAAATTCGTAACACAAAATTCTTATATAATTTTTTGAATTATTGATTAGTAAGTTGTTGACAATCTTCTAAATGAATTAAAAAATAATGAAAACAAACATGTAGAAAAAAATGAATAGTACAACTAGAATAACATAACCTCACTTAAAAAAATAAAACAAATATAAGCAATTATAAGTTATCTACCTAACCTTTCTTTTTTTTTCACTTATTCCCACCTTCTTCTTGTAAGCCCTTTTCAAAGGTCCAAATGTACCCTGTTCAGGAATTGAAGAAACACGCTTGCCACCACGCTTTTTCTGCTGCAAAACATCTACGCACATGAATTCCGATTGCGCACGACGTTGTAACTAGAAGATGTCCAGGGTTTGCCTTGGTTACCTTAACAATGCTCACATCAGCAATGCGAATTGTTTCATTATTCTCGTTTTTAAAAATTTCCTTCATTCCCATGTCCTTTGACAATTCTTTGAAATCGAAAAAATCTTCAAAACCCATTTCATGGACAAAGTACGGCTTACCATTCTTTTTAGCTTGCCTGACCAAGGTTAAATACTGCTCTGGTACGTAGATGGGAGCTCTTTTTTTAAACTGCCTGATTGACCGTTCAATTACAGAATGAATGTGATCCTCTTCATTTTGCGTGTGCCCGGCTACAAGAAATTTGTGCGTGATGGAATTTATATGCTTCTTAAGATTGAATAACATTCGTTTATGAAAGAGTTTAATATGTCAAAATGTAATAATATTGCACAAAAAATAGTAGTTAGCAGACTGCTTACCTTTTTCGGGAAGACAGTTATATTTTGGTTTGTAATAGTTTTGCTCAGAAATGTGCGATGAAACTCTTTTCTTCACTGTCCACTTTTTGAGATATAATAGTCTTTCACAAAACAAACGAACTTTCTGAAGCGACTTCACAATGCTAACTGAAATGTAATGGTCTTTCTCAAAACTTGTCAAAAGGGAGGGGAGATGTCATAGTTTCAAGCAGAGCGCCCTGGCGGTTTGAATAAAAGTACAAGTTAGAACCGTTTTCCACATAATTTCTCACACGATTTTGAGTTATTCTATCGATAAAACATAAAAGTCACATTTTTGAGATGTAATAGTCTTCTTCCAAACCGACGTATTGTTATTTTCTTATAGATACCAAATTAAAATGGGACCATACGAGAAAACACTAGCTTCAAATAAAAAAAGAACCATTAAATCGGTTCACCCAGTCAACAGTTCTGAGGTAACAAACATAAAAAGTACAGTCACGTGACAACCTCCTTTTCTTACTGAAATCGTTTAAAAATAGACCGTTTTGTTGATACAACATATTTCCTATATCTTAAAAAAATTGTAAAATGTAATTTCCATATTAATTAATTGTTTATTCCAACCAATTAAGGAAAATAATACCTACTTAAAAGATTCTTATCAATGGCAAATAAATAAAAATGAAATTATCTATAGATATGTCTTGTTGATAAAACGATTATAAAAATATTTTAACAACTTATCAAAATTTGATCTCAGTATTTAAATTCTTATATGAATCATCATCTGTTTGATCGCATGCTATCTTTTTTTATTATTAAATACTCACAACTTCGTATGCGTTGACTAAAAAACCTAAATCTCATTTATTTCCGATTTTCCGGAAGACTTTAGTTCTTTGTTTTTTTATTTGTTTGCTTAAACACTAAGATATCTAGAACTAATGGTCGGATTTAAGGTTTTTTGTTTTATATGAAAGTTACATCCCTCATTAATGTCATAGGCTTTATAACATTACGGTGTTAGTGTTAGCTAAACTTAAATAACGAAATAACAATAATAATGAACGCCATCGAATTGCTTTAAGCTCGTGCGCTGCAAAAATAGTTAAATATGTAAAGTATACATTGTATAAAAAAATAAACTGTTCTATTACTTCTAAAAATAAGTCCGCGGCACCGTATATATTAATCATTTTTGAGAAAAAATGATTGAAAGTATAAATAACATAATCAATCTCTTGGCAAATGCAGCATGACAAAATTATTTCAGGCGCGAGTGGGCCGCTAGTAATGAATATAATGGCCTAAGATCCCATCGCTTAAAACTGTAGGGATCAGATTTTCTAATGAAACTTATATTTAAGAATGATACATGATAGTAGAATAGATTACACTAGGGTTGCCTAAAAGAATCCTGCCGCAATCACCTTTAATTAATGTTTTTCGTTACTCGTTTTTGGAGAAATTTTCACTCATATGTTTTTTATGTGAATCGAAAATAACTGCCGCAAGCAAAGGTTGCCATCATTTGAAATATTTTATTCCGATTCCGTTTGACTGAGAATAGACGATGAAATGCGCGGTTTGCCTTATGTTTTAAAGTAAAATATTATATAATAGAAGGTCAATCTTAAAATTAATGTTTATTGTAGCTATTTACCTGTTAAATGATTATTTTAACCATATTAAGTACGTACAAAAAACTATTTAAACATGAAATCATCCTTATTTTTCAAGTGAAATAACAAATGCATGATATTAAGTCTCTGCTAAATCTGTTTTATAAATACTAATACTCATTTAAATTGTCATTTTAAAACGACTAAATTATCTAATTAAATAAATGCTTACAAATATTGATCTATTATTTATTGTCGTATGTTTCCTTAAGATAATGAATGGTGACAATTATTGCGTATATTTTTTTTATTAATTAAGAAAATATGGAAAATTACATTTCAATAAACCCTCTCTCTCTCTCTCTTTCTCTTCGTCCTCTTTGACAACGGCTTTTTTTTCTTACGCAACTTTTAAAAATTTGTATAGAAAAAAAATATATATAATATAATTATAATAAACAAAACTAATTTAGTAAAAATAAATTCGAAGAATTTACGACAGTAATGCCGACAAATAAATGCAATTTACAGTTTATGACCAGGAGTCGACACATATCAATTAGTTGTCTACTTTTTACTATAGATAAACATTTTGCGGTGGTATACAAAGCAAACCAAATGCAGTAAAATTATTTGCGAAGATGTATTGTTTTTATTTTTAGAATAGATTATTCTACTATCATGTATCATTCTTAAATATAAGTTTCATTAGAAAATCTGATCCCTACAGTTTTAAGCGATGGGATCTCCACCTATAACTGCATTTAAATAAGCATAGACAAACAGACAAAATTTGAAAAAATCCTTGTTTTGGTTTCTTTTTTTTTGGACTTTTTTCTCCCAGTTTTCTTGGTTTTTTTTTCTCAGTGTTTGAACTTTTTTTTCGTCTTCAATGTTTTGTTGTTTAATATATTTTATAAATAAAAAAAAATTGTAAAAACAAAAACCCCGACTGCATTAAACTAAAAAGAAAATAAACAAGCCCAATAGTTTATAAGGATTAACAGTCGTGACCTCTTTCAATTATACGGGGTTCCTGGTAAAGATTTTATTGATTAAAGAATAACTTATAGGTCCTGTGTCCCGTTATTCCACACTTAGGAAAGAAAAAAACTTATTTAGAAAACGTATAAAAATTTGAACGCAGCGGGACTCGAACCCGCGCCTCCTGGAAACCGACCAGGCACTCTGACCACTAAGCCATGTGTTCTCGCCAAGCTGCGTCGAAATTTTTATACGTTAATAAGTTGTAACAAGCGGTTATTTTTTTCAATTTACGATGTTTATCCATATCTGTATTTCGTGTGACGCAGTTACGCATAGATATAAATAACGTAAACACATACTACTACAAAACAAAGGCGTTCTATTTTACAACGACTTAATTTTTGTGAAAAGAAAATTAAATTGTATAAGGCTTTTATAGAGTAGTTGAAACTATGGTTTCATTTAAAGTGGTGCTGACAAAAACACTCTGTATATGTATAAAATTATAATATGTATCTATAGATAAAATATAGATAAGCATCATCGTGACGCAGTTACAAAAAGTGCAGCAATCGATTAAATTTGTTCAATTGTTATTTAGAAAATAATTATATATATTTTTTATTATTAAGGACGTGAAACTAAAAATGTCTTTAGTTATTTAATAATAACAAAAATATTATAATAATTATATACAAATTTGTAAGATATATTATATTTATTTATTTAAAGATTTATTTTTATCACATTTTAGCATTGCACATGATATTGATATGACACACGATGTTTTTTTTTCATTTAAGAAAGATTAAAACACTTTGTAGGTATTAATACTTTTATTATACTTAAAAAGTCACTTATAAAAAAAAATATTACATTGGTATATTTTTGCACATCCTAAAAATTTATTAAGTCTTTAATACGTTAGAGTTCTAAAACAAATATATCTCAAATATTTTTTTAAGTAACTTAAAAAATGAGATTACGTTTTGTTCATATGATTCATTCACAAGAAAAGTAGGAATTATCACTCAAATACAAGTTATATCATTAAATATAACTTAACAAGTGAATTATAAAAAATATTATATAAAATTTTCAAACTATAATTGTGTGCCAATATATGCGTTGCATTTTGGACAATAGTGTACAGCTTTCTTGCAGACGTTCGTGCAATATGGTATAGGGACACATGGCCAGCATCTGAAATAAAAAAAACCAATCAAGTAAAAAAAAATATAAGACAAATCGATTTTCATTTATCACATGCCTTAATGAAGAAGAATTTTATATCAACATTAAAAATATTTCATTATTTACAAAAAAAAGGCTAAATTCTGTTTATCTAAAAAGTGTTTAAAACGTGTAAAAAAAACTAAGAACTAAAACCATTCTTGCACATATTAAATTATTTCCAAAATCTACATTGTACTTTGATGCACTATCAATATAGCTAGATAGGATAGTCGATGTCACCGACACCTTATCACCAAGTCGTGATAGAAGCAATGTCATCGACCACAGGCTACTCAGTACTTAATAAATATTAAAAATAAACGATATATAGGTATAAATATATGTTTGTTATCTTCTAAAAATGTCGGAGCTCGTTAAATAGATTTTTTTTTTAGCTTTTAAAGTATTTTGTGTTTTCTATAGGTCATAGAGAGTAAAAAGAAAATTTTATAATAATTATTTATATTTTTTGAAAATTTTTAATTTTTTTTTTGCATCAAATATTGTAATTTTTAATAGTGTAAATGGACCAATCGTGAATAAGAAATATTACAAACAATAATGCTTACCCTATAAGACACAATATGCCAGCTACGACATGAGTACGGAGCGAAACCGACCTCTTAATTCTTGTAACAATACGCTCGTTACACGAACTACACACCATTGCTACAGGTTCATTTCCTAATGTACTTATAACAATAGGTGGCGCACTCACAGGTTGAACTGTCACTATATTTCCATTATATTCGGCAGAATTATAATTTGGTGGAGAATTCGGTGGTCCTGGGTAGGCTGGTAGCTGTGCAGGGTCTGATGCAGCCGATTTTGTTACATTTACTAAAAATATTGTAGTTACGTTGCAAATTAATTAAAATATGATATAATTAAAAGTTCAATCCTTATGCAAAAAATATTTAAATTCAACTTATTTTTTAGTCTTTATGTCGTGTTTAAAAAAATCGCTTCTTTAACTAACAAATCATTAACATCTACTAATAATAGTTTATTACTTTACTTCAACCACACATTAGGTTTAGTCCAATCTAATTATCATGTTAAAGATTAAATAAAGAAATTAGAAGATATGGAGATATATTTAGTACAAAAATATATTCTTACCTTGGCCTTCCATTTTGCAACACTCAATATCACGATTGGATCGCTACTAATTTTAGATACCAATATCACATAATATATACAAATTCGAGTACAATTTTCGTAAAATTTTATCTACGATATGGCAGAGATAATTTTTTGGCTATCAATATAAGAAATAAAGTATGCTTATTTATGTAATATTTCTAACATTATATATTTCTATCTTTTCGTAGGTCAGGCATAAAATACCTAACGAAGTGTCCTTTTATGTGAGACAGCCTAAGTGCTATGTTTTTTTTTTCTTTTTAATTTCATACTTTATTCCGTATATAGCAGATTAATAAGCATAGGGATTTTATTTCCCCGAGTAGAAATCCAACCCACAACCGTCGCGTTTACAATCACACGTCCAAGCGTGGCCCAAGCCACTGCGTCATGGAGGTCTCAGATCTATGTGCTAAGAGCTATGTAGCAGAGTGTAATTGCTGTGTTAAACTAGGCCCGAACAAAATATACTATTACTATTATAAAGATTTCTGGCTGCAATCGCGGTGGTTATAAATTCAATAAACATTCGTAAGAATATATTATTTTATTATGGTTATGATTTTCGTCACTCAACGTCGATTCTTCTCAATCGTCTTGTGTTGAATTCGGGATAAAGCAAAAGGTAGAGCGGTGTTTCCCAACGTGGGGCCTTCGCCCCACACTCTGATAGTTTAAGGGCGTGCTTGCTTCAAAAATGGACTCGACGTGACTTTAACCTTTTCGCTGCAGGCCATTTAAATTCATTGTTAAATATGTGTGCCAAATTTAACAAAAAAAGCAATTCCTTAAATAGTTGCTGTAAATAACTGTTAGTTATAATTTTCATCTTTAGATACGATACTTCATATACGAGTAAATCATTTGTGAATTATTTTGCCGATTCCTTTGAAACACTAAATATATTAAATAAGTAACTCCAAGGAACAAACAACTCTTGTTGATCCAAAAGCAAAAATATTTGGTTTTATTACCAATATGGAGCTATGTCAGAAATATATTACGAACAAAAGTTTTTTTTTTGGCCAGTTAATGGCTACAAAAATGTGAAGTAACTAATAACGCTTTACGTCTTATTGTCAATCATTTGAATATTCTATCCGATGATTTAAAAGAAAAATTTTCAATTTAAAGCAATTTGATTTCCCAACATGGATGATGCAGCCTATATTAGTGGATTTATCTGATATATCAATATCAAGAAGAGCTCGCAGATTGCAAAACTCTACGAGTTCTTCTTGATATGAAAATTTTCTTTAAAATAAAATAATATTATTTTGAATGTAAATTTCGGTTTTGCATCATATGTTTTAAAATTTTACTTACTGTATTTCATAATGATTTCTTCCTAGAATCTAGCATTTGTTTCTTAAGTGAGCCAGTATTTTTTTTTATGTTAAAGATTATATATTTTAAATAAGCCCCCTTATTACATAAAAGTTTTAGAAAGGTTAAAGTAAAAAAGTTAGAGAAGCACTGGAGTAGAGTGCTTCCTCTTAGTAGCGGCAACCAATAAAAATTAAGTTTGATCAGAGAAAGTCAATTGCGCCATAATAAATAATTATGACCAATAAGTAAATAGAATATAGTATGAGTCATATTGGTATTTTTGTAT
Organism: Heliconius himera; assembly: GCA_021202915.1. Taxonomy (NCBI): domain Eukaryota; kingdom Metazoa; phylum Arthropoda; class Insecta; order Lepidoptera; family Nymphalidae; genus Heliconius; species Heliconius himera. Next base: position 453,968 of record JAJHJA010000302.1, read on the forward strand.
TTATAAATTCTTATCGTCTAAATAATGAATGATACTTAGAAGATGATAAAAATAATAAAACTGTTATCACAGATACAAAAATTTGCATAAAAATATTTTTTTTCTTTATTAATGATATTTAATAACTAATATAGGTTCGTTTGTATGGCATTTGCCTGCAATGTGCCTGGTGCTTATATAAAAAGTAGAAAAAAGGGGGGAGGGGGTGGCATTAGATATAGTATCGGCAAGATAGATGACAGAAGTAAAATTAAAGCTGTCAGTTCGAAATACGTACGACGCTATAAAATAATTCATTCTGACGAATAGCGACTGAACCTATAACTAGGCCTATTTGCGCCATGATGTTTTAAAAATATATTGTTATCTAAAGCGATTTCTATTCAGTATTACTCGATTTGACTTAAAAATAAACCTATTGATAAATCGTGCGTCGTTCTTGACAAATGGCGTTCTATTTTACAACGATAACTTTATTATTTATGTTGTATAAAAAGAACACTTTTTAATTTTTGGGAAAAAAAAATAAATTATATAAACAAGGCTTTTATAGAGTAGTTCAAACTATGGTTTCATTTAAAGTGGTGCTGACAAAAACACACTGTATATGTATATAAAATTATTATATGTATCTATAGATAAAATTTAGATAAGCATCATCGTGACGCAGTTACAAAAAGTGCAGCAATCGAATAACTTGGTTCATTTGTCATTTAGGAAATCCATACTTATATTATAAATTCGAAAGTAACTCTGTCTGTCTGTCCTTTACGAAATCAGGGCCAAACCGCTAATTCAATTGTGATAAAAAAACTCATATAGAGGTACTTGAGGGTCTTGGGATGAACATTGGTTACTTTATTTTTTTCATGATTGTAATTTTCTCGATATATAATAATTTATTAAATTATATTTCAATTTGACAAGCAATTTATTCTGCCATATTAATAACAACCGTCGCTAAGCAACAAGGAACTTTGTTATTTTAACAAAAAGTTGCCCACAATGGGTTTCCTGAACTCTTACATGGAGTGCGCTGACTCAACCTTGAGAGACGCACGGTATGATCGAACGGGCAGACGACGTTGACGGATTTGTAAATTTTCATATATTTTGGATCTATTATTAATTTTTGTGTGATTAAAATTACGATTCATTAACACATAATGAATCGTAATTTTATTTTTTTGGGATTTTATTTGATACTGCTCGCAACAATTATTGTATTTAATGTAGAAGAGTTTAGTTATTTCATTTAGTATATGTATATGTACGCGCGCACGGAAAACTTGTAAAAACGTTTTTCGCGGGTAATTCAGTATCTCGTGGCAATTCCGGAAAAAAAAATAGACTTTGTGTTGCTCCATAACCCCCGCTATCGATCACTGAAAGTTCCATTTTTTTTGTATTTGAGTATAATGTAAAAAAACCACATGCACTTCAAAAACATAACTATTTGGAAATCACTAACAGAAATTTAAATTGTATTTATAAGAAACGGACAAAGCAACGCAAATCTTGCAGTTATCAATTATTTTTTGTCACAAAATGCCTTATTGTGACTTATTTATAAGAGATTCGGTGTCGTGGATTTTTATTAGAATTAATGAAATTGAATATTTTTGTAGTACGATGTACTTGCATATATTTTATTATTTCTGCAGAGCCTGCGCTTCGATGACGTTCATTATTATTGTTATTTGGTTATGTACGGCTAACTAAAGAAACACACCGTAATGTTACCTATAAGTTAATCTTCAATCAATAAAATCCTTACCAGGAACCCCGCATAATTTAAAGAGGTCCCGACTGTTAATCCTAATAAACTATTGGACTTGTTTATTTTCTTTTTAGTTTTGTGCAGTCGGGGTTTTTGTTTTACAAATATTTTTTTTACCTCATATCTCCAGAGCCGCTGAACGGATTTACATATTTGAGGTATCATTAGATTTGTATTAGCAACCCAAGTGTTCTTAGACGTGACGTTAAAAAAAAAATAATCAATTGGACTTAGTGAAAAAAAAAATCATTTCGAATACCACAATATGGGTATTAAATTCAAGAGCTCAATACGAGGATTTCAAAAAGGTGTATCATGATTATCATTACCATAATAAATCCTTACGAAAAAGTGAAAATTAAAAAAAATATTTGTAAAAACGAAAACCCCGACTGCATAAAACTAAAAAGAAAAAAAACCTATAAGTAATTCTTCAATCAATAAAATCTTTACCAGGAACCCCGCCTAATTTAAAGAGACTGTTAATCCTAATAAACTATTGGGCTTGTTTATTTTCTTTTTAGTTTTATGCAATCGAGGTTTTTATTTTTACAAATATTTTTTTTAGTTATTTAATAATAACAAAAATATTATAATACTTATATACAAATTTGTAAGATATATTATATTTATTTATATAAAGATTACATTTTTATCACATTTTAGCATTGCTAATGATATTGATATCATGATATATTTTTTTTTCATTTAAGAAAGATTAAAACACTTTATAGGTATTAATATTTTTATTATACTTAACAAGACACTTACAAAAAAAATATAATACATTTCTTTTAAATATAGAACACTACCTCTGCGATAGCAGCTAAATAATTAGTTTAAACCTTGTTATTGTTAGGTGTACCGAAGTATTGTTAAGTAAATTGGTATATCTTTGCACATCCTAAAAACCTATTAAGTCTTAAATACGTTAGAGTTCTAAAACGAATATTTCTCAAATATTTTTTTAAGTAACTTAAAAAATGAGATTACGTTTTGTTCATATGATTCATTCACAAGAAAAGTAGGAATTATCACTCAAATACAAGTTATATCATTAAATATAACTTAACAAGTGAATTATAAAAAATATTATATAAAATTTTCAAACTATAATTGTGTGCCAATATATGCGTTGCATTTTGGACAATAGTGTACAGCTTTCTTGCAGACGTCCGTGCAATATGGTATAGGGACACATGGCCCAGCATCTGAAATAAAAAAAATCAATCAAGTAAAAAAAATATAAGACAAATTGATTTTCATTTATCACATGCCTCAACGAAGAAGAATTATATATTAACATTAAAAATATTTTATGATTTTTATTATTAACAGTAATAAGCTTAATTCTGTTTATCTACAACAAAAGTGCTTAAAACATGTAAAAAAACTAAGAACTAAAACCACTCGTGCACATATTATATTATTTCCAAAATCTACATTATAACTTGATGCATTATCAATATAGCTAGACAAAATAGTCGATGTCACTGATACCTTATCACCAAGTCGTGATAGAAGCTGATAATGTCATCGACCACAGGCTACTTAGTACTTAATAAAGATTAAAAATAGTTTTTTTTTGTTTTTACAGGTTCACGCTGTATCCCGCACACAGCAGGGTAAACAGAGAGAACCTAGTATTAAGACACTCCGTTCCCGGCATTGCGTGTTGAGTGGCAGAACTCAACGCCGCGCTTTGCCTCGACACCAGAACGAAGAAATGGAAATATAAATTTAAGTAAATATGTCATATCCTTGAGTGGGGATCGAACCCACAACCAGTCGATTTACATCATTGGCATTGCGTGTTGAGTGGCAGAACTCAACGCCGCGCTTTGCCTCGACACCAGAACGAAGAAATGGAAATATAAATTTAAGTAAATATTTCATATTCTTGAGTGGGGATCGAACCCACAACCAGTCGATTTACAGTCACACTTTGTGCCGCTGCGCCACGACCGGCCAACACTTTATATGAATTATTTAATTTTTTTTAAATTGAAAAAAGTTTTTTTGCATCAAATATTGTAATAAATTAATAAATTTTAATAGTGTAAATGGATCAACTGTGAATAATCAGAAATATTACAAACAATAATGCTTACCCCCCAAGACACAATATGCCAGCTATGAAATGAGTACGGAACCAAACCACCCTCTCAATTCTTGTAATAATACGCTCATTACACGAACTGCACACCATTGCTACAGGTTCTAATCCTAATGCACTTGCTATAATCAAAGGTGGCGCACTCACAGGTTGAACTGTCACTATATTTCCATTATATTCGGCAGAATCATAATTTGGAGGGGAATTCGGTGGTCCTGGGTAGGCTGGTAGCTGTGTAGAGTCTGATGCAGCCGATTTTGTTACATTTACTGAAAATATAGTAGCTACGTTACAAATTAATTAATATATGATATAATTAAAATCCTTATGCTAAAAATATTTGAATTTACTTAACTTATTTTTTAGTCTTTATGTCGTGTTTAAAAAAATCGCTTCTTTAACTAACAAATCATTAACATCTACTAATAATAGTTTATTACAAGACTTCAACCACACATTGGGTTTAGTCCAATCTAATTATCATGTTAAAGATTAAATAAAGAAATTAGAAGATATGGAGATATATTTAGTACAAAAAATATATAAAAATAATTCTTACCTTGGCCTTCCATTTTGCAACACTCAATATCACGATTGGATCGCTACTAATCATAGATACCAATATCACATAATATATACAAATTCGGGTATAATTTTCGTAAAATTTTATCTGTGATATGGCTGAGATAGTCTTTTGGATATCAACATATGAAATAAAGTATGCTTATTTATGTAATATTTCTATCTTTACGTTTCTATCTTTTAGTAGGCATAAAATACCTGATGAATTCTCCTTTTAGTAGGCTAAAAGCCTAAGAGCTATATTTTTTTTCTTTTTATCTTCATTCTTTATCCCGCATATAGCAGAGTAAGGATAGGGATTTTATTTCCCCGAGTGGAAATCCAACCTACAACCAACGTTTGCAATCACACGCCCAAGCGTGGCCCAAGCCACTGCGTCATGGCTGCCTCAAGAGCTATGTGCTAAGAGCTTTGTAGCAGAGTTTAATAGTTGTGTTAACAATTGACAAGCAATTTGATTTCCCAACATGAATGATGCAGCCAATATTAGTGGATTTATCTGATATATCAATATCAAGAAGAACTCGCAGATTGCTACGAGTTCTTCTTGATATAAAAACTTTCTTTAAATAAAATAATATTATTTTAAATGTAAATTTCAGTTTTGCTTGATATATTTTAAAATGTTACTTACTTCATAATGATTTTTTCCTAGAAGCTATCATTAGTTTCTTATGTGAGTAATTATTTTTTTATGTTAAAGATCATATATTTGTGTGTATGTGTGTGGCAAATTAAAAGTTTTTGATAAGTTTATTATATTATTAGACAATTTTTGTCATACAAAAAATGAATGGTCTTTACTGATTGTAGCACTATCTACCGGACCGCCTGATAATCCAAATCCTAAATCTTTTATCTTATCTCGCCTCTCTAATTGGTCTGAATATTAAAATTTTAATATGATTATTTGCTTTAGTAATTCAAATATTTGATTCCGATTTAATAAAAATATGCATGTTTAAATTTTGAGTGACAATGAGTCTCTGTTTTGTATATATAGTTTGGTATTTTAATGGTATTCAGATAAGAAAAAATGTAACAAAATTTGAGCTAGCTATTATCGCATGCAATAATGTAATATTTTTTAATTACTAGCGACCCATATGCGGCTTCGCCAATACTAGCCCATTATCGTTGCACATACGAAACCACGTATGAGTAGTTTGATAATACCGCGTAACTACAAAAGGAGCAAAATTTAAATATTGAGCCTACCGATGCTCTACGCTTATTGGCTTATAGTAGACACACACAATCGAAATTATGTGATAAAATACTTTTTTGTCATTGAAACGATACCGCGGAACAGTAATAGATCTAAAATTAGAAACATGCCAACGTATTTGCTAAATCAAATGTATGTTTTAATTGTTAATAAATATATATTGGCAAATGCAAGTTTAATCAAACTACATCTAACTCTTTATTAATTTGATTTTTTGATGAGGCCAGTCGTGGCGCAGCGGCACGAAGTGTGACTGTAAAACCGACTGGTTGTGGGTTCGATCCCCACTCGAGGAGATGAAATATTTACTTAAATTTATTGTTATTAATTGTAACTAAATGATTAAAATATTACTAGTGGCGACATTTAGCTATATGTGTACTTCCTTACCATCTGTCAAAGTCATATTCATTCTCTAATAAACTACTATCCAATGTCCATGCGTTTTATTAGGTTATGGGCCCAGACCATAATTCGCGATAAAATTGCAGTTTTTATTTCGTAAATATTTACTTTTCGTGGACTATCAGTGTACCGTTTGATATTAAAATATAAAATCGCGGTGGAAATCGCTCCTTTGTGGACCTATATCCAGATTGACTGTCGGCTACCTCGTGGCGTAGTAAATTTTTTGCAAGATGGCTGGAAGTTACATAGTGAATGTGCCTAAACTAAAAGGACGAGAAAATTATGATGAATGGGCGTTTGCAGCGGAAAATTTTCTAATGTTAGATGGTGTGGATATCCATAAACAGGAATCTACTGATGCCTTTTCCGTTGATGAAAAAAAGGCAAAAGCGAAACTCATCATGACAATTGATTCATCTATTTATGTTCACATCAAAAACGAGCAAACAGTTCAAGGTGTGTGGAAACGTTTGAAGTGTCTTTATGACGACTCTGGTTTTACGCGTCGCATCAGCTTACTTCGTCAGCTAATTTCTATTCGATTGGAAGATTGCGAATCAATGGGGACATACGTTACACAAATGGTGGATACTGCCCAGAAATTAAAAGGTACCGGTTTCCAGATCACTGAAGAGTGGATTGGTTCGATGCTATTGGCGGGGCTAACAGAAAGGTTTGCTCCCATGATAATGGCTATAGAACATTCTGGCATGATTATCAGTACGGACATTATCAAGTCAAAATTATTAGACATGAGTTCGGAAGTTGATACCAACGTAACAAAAAACGCTTTTTTGTCGAAAGGTTGGCAACACTGTAGCAAGAAAGCCAACATAGCAGATACACAAAAAAAGAAAATGGCGTCTTCGAAATCTGTCAAAGCGTTACGCTGTTACAAATGTAAACAACTCGGTCATTATATGAATAAATGTCCGAATAATAAAAATAAAAGTAAAATAAATGCTTTTAGTGCGATATTTATGCACAGTACTTTTCAAAAAACTGATTGGTATATAGATTCCGGGGCAAGCTCGCATATGATTACAGATAAGAATTGTTTAGAAAATGTCACACTCGGCCACAAAGTAAAGGAGATAGTAGTTGCAAACAAGGAAATAGTACCAGTTATATGCTCAGGAAATACAATGATTAGAACCATAGTTGATAATTCAGAATTCGACATTACAGTCAAGGATGTGTTGTGTGTTCCTAACCTGTCAACCAATTTGTTATCGGTAAGTCAACTTATTCGAAATGGAAACAAAGTTAATTTTGAAAAAGAAGTTTGCTATATACGCAATAGACAGAATGTACTGATTGGAAAAGCAAATTTGTTGAATGGAGTATACAGGTTGAATATAAAGTCAGGAAGTTTGGCGGCATGCTCAGCTACAACAATGACAAGTGAGATATGGCACCGTAGACTGGGACACATTAATAGCAAGGACCTGAATGCTATGAGGAATGGCGCTGTAGAAGGAATTTCGTACATTGATAAAGCAGAAATTGATAAATCTAACTGCATCACATGCTGTGAAGGTAAGCAGGCAAGATTACCTTTTTCACACAAAGGCAAGAGGTGTGAAAATGTGCTTGAAATTGTTCATGCGGACCTTTGTGGGCCGATGGAACAGGTCTCTTTGGGCCAAGCAAGATATTTTTTGCTTTTTGTTGATGACTTCAGTAGAATGGCTTTTGTCTACTTCCTCAAGGCCAAAAATCAAGCTTTAAAGTATTTCAAGGAGTTTAAAGTTCTTGTTGAAACACAAACAGGAAATAAACTGAAAGTTTTAAGAACAGATAATGGTAGGGAGTTCTGTTCTGTGGAATTTGATGACTATTTAAAGACAAATGGAATAGTTCATCAAACAACAAACCCGTATACACCAGAACAAAATGGTCTTTGTGAACGACTAAATAGAACAGTTGTGGAGAGAGCTCGATGTCTTTTGTTTGAAGCGAATCTTGATAAAAGATTTTGGGCAGAAGCAGTCAATACTGCTGTCTATTTACGGAATAGAACGCTAGCTTCGGGTCTACAAAAAACACCATATGAGTTATGGAGTAATAAAAAACCAGATCTCAGCCACGTTCGGATATTTGGAAGTCGTGCAATGGTCCATGTTCCTAAAGCAAAGAGAACCAAATGGGATAAAAAATCTGAAGTATATATCATGATTGGTTACGCAGAAAATACCAAGGGCTATAGATTATATAATCCAAGGTCAAAGAGTATTACTACTAGTAGAGATGTTTTCATTATGGAGGAAACAAACTCAGATATAGTACAAGCAGTGGTAAAAGATAATAAAGACATTGAACCTATTATTGAAGATAAAGAAGTGGAAAATGATACCACTTTGAGTCCAGAAAAAGATAGCTTAATCTCTGAACGGGATGATACATATATACCATATGCGACTACTAGCTCGTCTAGCTCGGAAGAATTCTGTGATAGCAAGTCTCTGTGTGATGAAGCTGAAAGCTTAGAACAAGAGTTTGCTGACATTGGGAAGAGAGAAAAAAGAAAACCAGACAGGTATGGATATGGTAATATATGTAAAATTGATGAAGGCTTGGATGAGAACAATTTCACATATGAGGAGGTTATGAGTGGACCTGAACGAGAGCAGTGGTGCAGTGCCATGGAGGAAGAGCTAAAATCCTTTGAAGAAAACGAAGCTTGGGAATTAGTGAGCAAACCAAGTGATGCTAAGGTGGTGCAGTGCAAGTGGGTGTATAAAAAGAAATTAAATGTTAATAACACAGTGCGATATAGAGCAAGATTAGTGGCAAAAGGTTTCACACAACGTGAAGGCATAGATTATAAAGAAACTTTTTCACCAGTGCTTAAATTTTCCACTTTAAAATTGTTATTTGCTTTGAGTGTTAAATTAGACCTTAATATATGCCATTTAGATGTAATTACAGCTTTTTTAAATGGCCACTTAGATGAGACTGTTTATATGCAGTTACCTCAGAATTTTAAATGTGATATGGTTCAGAATAAAGTTTTAAAATTAAAAAGGGCCATATATGGGTTAAAGCAGTCAGCTAGGGCCTGGTATAAGCAGGTTGATGATTATTTACAAAAGTTGGGGTATCAAAAGTCATTGTATGAACATTGTTTGTTTGTAAAATTATCTGAAAATGTTAAAACATTAGTGGCTTTGTTTGTTGATGATTTCTTCATATTTTATAACTGTAATAAAGAAGTAGAATATTTGAAGGGTCAATTAAGCAAAAGATTTAAGTTAAAAGATCTAGGTCAGTTAAGACAGTGTCTAGGTATGACTATTAAGATACAGAAAGATTGTATTTCTATTGATCAAGAGAAGTTTATTGATAAATTATTGTATAAATTTTGCCTGGAAAAATGTAAAAATGTAGAAACTCCTATGGAAATTAATTTGAAATTGAAAAAAGAAAAGAAATTAAATTCAAATTTTCCTTATCAACAACTAATAGGGAGCTTAATGTATCTGTCAGTTTTGACTAGACCTGACATCTCATATTGTATTAGTTATTTAAGTCAATTTAATAACTGTAATACAGAAACACATTGGAAACATGCTAAAAGAGTTTTAAAATATTTAAGTTGTACAAAGTCATTTGGCTTAAAATATGTTAAAAATAAATTAGATTTAATTGGTTTCGCTGATGCTGATTGGGCATCTGATAATTTAGATAGAAGATCTTATACAGGATATTGTTTTGTATATTCAGGTTGTCTAGTATCTCATGAAAGTAGAAAGCAACAGACGGTGGCTTTGTCAAGCACCGAAGCTGAATACATGGCTGTATGTGAAGCTAGTAAAGAGGCAATTTTCTTAAAGAATTTATTATGTGAATTAACTAACAGACCAGATAATATGCCTATTTTGATGTATAATGACAGCCAAAGTGCTTTAAAACTTACTGAAAATTCTGTATATCATAGACGTAGCAAACATATTGATATAAAATTTCATTTTATACGGGAAGCAGTATGTAATAAATTTGTTAAATTAGAATATTTAAAGAGTTCTGAAATGCCAGCTGATTTATTGACTAAAAGTCTGTCTAAAATTAAACATTATTATTTTATGAATAAGATGGGTGTGGTGGCATTACACAAGTAATATACTCATAACATTGTTTTGTTTGATATTGTTTAATAAACATATTTTAGATTATTTAGTTAAGTGGTGGTATTGTTATTAATTGTAACTAAATGATTAAAATATTACTAGTGGCGACATTTAGCTATATGTGTACTTCCTTACCATCTGTCAAAGTCATATTCATTCTCTAATAAACTACTATCCAATGTCCATGCGTTTTATTAAAATTTATGTTTCAATTTCTTCGCTTTGGTGTCGAGGCAAAGCGCGGCGTTGAGTTCTGCCACTCAACACGCAATGCCTCCAGAATCCAGCAGAAAGTGGGGAACGGAGTGTCTTAACACTAGGTTCCCTCTGCCTACTCTGCTGTGTGCGAGATACAGCATGAAGCTGATTAATTTGATACTTATTCGATACATACACCCGTGTATCGCATTATTCTCAAGGAGTCTGTTGGACTGAGTCCTTCATAAATATGGATGTCCATTCCAGAATAGTTGGTATCTCTTGGAAAACTCAGCACCAAGTGGGGAACGAATTATCTAAGCACTAGGTTTCCTCTGCCGACTCTGCTATATGCAGGATACAGACCTATATTAAAAAATAAAAGATAATGTCAAATAAAGACGTGAAATAAAACACTGTGTTTGTAATTAAGTATGATTTTTATTTTACTTAAATAATAATTATGTTACATTATGCTATTTTAAAAGTATTATTACATATTTCCTTAAATAGATACAAACTGTGTTAGTATGTATATATTTTACATAGTTTTAAAAAGTATAATATGATGCTATAATTGTGTACCTATATAAGCATCGCAATTTGGACAGTAGTGAACAGCTTTCTTGCAGACGTGCGTACAGTATGGTATAGGAACACAGGGCCAACATCTAAAACAAAAAAAAAACAATAAGGAAAAAACTTTATAAAGTAAAATACTGTATACCAAATATATATAAACTCACTCTTTTCCACTTGAATTATTAATATATTCACATCATCGCGGAAATAAAACACAATGATAACACCAATCAACTATTCATAATCGAAATTTTGATTTCTAAATCCATTTAATTTCGTATTTTAATTCTCGCTATATTTTACTTTTTTTGTATATATCAATCACCATACAGACGAATTAACGGAACCAATAATATTTTTTTAAAACGAATACCCACATATATAATATTAAATTAAAAAATATAATTTAAAAAGTAATAATCGAACTCCTCACCCAAAAAGACACAATACACTAGCCCAGCAATGTGTTTGGAACCAATTCAACCTGTCAATTCTTGTAACGATACGTTGGTTACAAACGCCGCACACCATTGCTACTGGTTCTATGCCTATTCCACTAATAATAACAGATGTGCCATCGGGCTGGACTGCAATAGTTGCAAGTTCAGGATCCGCAGCGACATATATAGTGGTAGGATTGGGTGGCTCTGAGTAGCTTGGAGGGTCCACAGGTATTTGGTCATTTGCCGATTTGGTATCTTTATCTAAAAATGTAATGAATTTCATATAGAAGCATTATTGTTACATCAAAAGAAATTAGTCATTAGGCATTAGTGAGGCCGGACGTGGCGCAGCGGCACGAGGTGTGACTGCAAAACCGACTGGTTGTGGGTTCGATCCCCACTCGAGGAGATGAAATATTTACTTAAATTTATATTTCCATTTCTTCGCTCTGGTGTCGAGGTTAAGCGCGGCGTTGAGTTCTGCCACTCAACACGCAATGCCTCCAGAATTCGGCAGAAAGTGGGGAACGGAGTGTCTTAACACTAGGTTCCCTCTGCCTACCCTGCTGTGTGCGGGATACAGCGTGAAGCTAAAAAAAAAAAAAAAAAAAAAAAAAAAAAAAAAAAAAAAAAAAAAAAAAAAAAAAAAAAAAAAAAAAAAAAAAAAAAAAATTAGTTTTATCTTGACTTGTCACCGCACGCATATTCGTTTGCGTGAGGTATAAATTTTTTTTTTTTGTTTCTGAATTAGTTTCCAAAAATCCTTTCTTATTGCTCTCCGCCACTGGAGAGGAATGTTTGGAAACTAATTCATCAGGATCAGGCATGCCTGCATTGTTTATCAGTCAGGCATGATAGAGTTTTATACTGTCTGATAGATCAATAAGGTCGTCGTGGCGCAGGGGCACAGATGTATGACTGTACACACGACGTTTGTTGTTGAAATCAGAAGTATCCCACGTATTAAATATCATGTAAAATGAAAACAAATATAAATAATAAAAATATTCAACGTTTTTTCTACTTTAACATATTTAAAAAATTAAATTAAAATAAGCTTCACACTGTATGCCGCATGCAGCAGGGTAGGCAGAGGGAACCTAGTGTAAGACACTCCGTTCCCCACTTTCTGCCGAATTCTGGCATTGCGTGTTGAGTGGCAGAACTCAACGCCGCGCTTTGAATAGACACCAGAGTGAAGAAATGGAAATATAAATTTAAGTAAATATTTCATCTCCTCAAGTGGGGATTGAACCCACAACCAATCGGTTTTACAGTCACAGTTTCTGCCACTGCGCCACGACTGGCCTCATACAACATATTTATAACAACGTATTTATTTAGAAAACGTATAAAAAAAATTATGTTGTGGGATTTGAACCCGTGCCTTTTGGAAACGCTCCAAGCGCTCTGACCACTGTGCGTTCTCATCAAACTACGTAAAATACCACTTTAAAGATGTCAAAAACATATTTAAAGTTATAAATGTTCTAAATAACCGACTAACAATATACATATATTTTTTACCTGGATTTTCCATTTTGATTCATACACTCTATATCACTTTCAAAACATAACTAATCAGCTGTAGATATGAACATCACATAATATACGTATTTTAGTAAAATTTGCCTGAATGTTTATCTACGATACGATATTCGGTTGTGCGTCCAATGTACTCGTATACACTATCGATTGCGATGTTATAAACTATTGCATTATGATTTTAAAAACTCTATACACTGAAAACTAAAATTAATTCAATAAAATTCAATAAAACATTTATTTTTGTACCAATATTATCGAGCAAAATATTTTATATTCATATAACTTTTTTTATTTATAAAATCAATTAAATAAAGCAAACAGTAAATGTTAAGTAAAGTTTGCCAAAATACAACAGTAGAAACGGCATTTATTTTGGTAAGGCCGCTTCTGAGATTAGCTTGCACAAGCCCACAGGTAAACAAAACACGGATAAAAATTTTAAAAATCATTGTTTTCAATTCTAGATAATGAACATAAATGCCCCTAATAATATATTTTCTCATGTACCTTCCATGTTCAGACAGCGATCAGTTACCATTTTATTACTTATTTAGAAAACCTATAAAAAATAAAACGTAGCGGGACTCGAACCCGCGCCTCCTGGAAACCGACCAAGCGCTCTGACCGCTAAGTCATACGTTCTCATCAAGCTACGTCGAAATTTTTATACGCTTGTTACAACTTATTTATATTGTTAGCATCTTTATAAGGAGATTTTTACAAATTTCCGCTACCCAAAGATAATTACTAAGAATTATCGTCTGGCAAGAGAGAATGCTATTTATTAAATATTTTTAACATTTACTATCCTAAGCGTGGATTAATACTTAAATTTTAATAATAGATACTATTTTATTATATATACAGATAGTTGACAGGCAGGTGTAAACTTTGTTCATGTCCATAATTTTTTTGAATAGATAGATACTATTATGCCAATTAGAAAATCATGCAATTTGACACCAAGCCCATTATTTTGGTTATTTCAATCGTAATAATCTATAGTGTCAATGCAAACGTGAGAAATTAAGAATTGATGATCTACTAAACCTAGAGGAAATAGGAAAACAAATGAATATTATTTTAGTATATTATATTTGTACATAACAAAAATATTTCAATAAAATGTAAATAAATGTAAAATTTTAAGAGGGTAAAGTACTCAATAAATATGGATTAGTTAGTCACAAATTCATCTCAAGTTCATATTTAGGTACATATGAGTGTTAGCATAAGTTACTTATAATGTAGTAATAGGTGTCACTGTAATTACAAGTACGTCATTTGATATTGTTTCCATTATCGATTGTATTAAGTGGCGGTAGTGTGCTGCGTCTTTTCCGGTGTATTTCCAATATAAGCACAAACGACACGGCACTCGTGTTCATTACGTTCTAAGATATTGTCAAGACAACTTGTCATTACAATTCATATTTCAATATTGTGACTACGAGAGTATATGTGTATATAACAAGTGTAAATAAATTTATTGTAAAAGCTGGATTTTGTTTCTGATTTGTTGGTTCACCTAACAGTTCAGAAGCGGGATTACGAAAGGATATACAAAATTTCCTGCCACGCTCATAAAGTGTAAGTAGACCATATATATTTTCTTTTCTTTTTTTCTTTTCTCTCATTTTTCTTACTCCTTAAAGATTAGCTGAATAACTTGTATGTAAATTGAGTTCTCTATAATTTTTAATATTTCTAATCTGAATATAAGCAGAGTGTTGCTATTCTAATTATAGTTTTTAGTTACTCTTCTTTTACATCAAACAAACAACAAACGGATAAATGAAAGATCTTCAATGGAAATTTAATAAATAGTTTTAACAGTTAAAGTTTACTGATGACGATGCGTAGAAATCTTGTACTTCGAACTTTTTGTTGTGTGGTGATTGATAACCTTTATAACAGCCAGAGTGGTTTTTTTTTATGAAGGGAATTATTGGATAAATTTGGAAGGTTGGATAATTTGAGAATACACTGGATGATGTGCATACCTAAACATTTTCCATTTTATAGTACTTACGTAACGTTTCAGTTTTGAGGGTAGTTGATAAATTTAGAATTTGAGATTGTTTAAGATATACTTTAAAAGAAGTATACAATTGCTTATAGCATCTACGTTGGTAGACGTGATCGATAGGATATTAGTTCTTCCAATAGAGTATTTACTTATACGGGTGATAATTTAAAGATATTTGACACCATGATATTTCACACGTTTAAAGATATGACATTCATTGGTCATGAGTAATTTTAGTTATCAAGACTTTCTGGAATACTTTGGATGGAATATTTATAATGGGTATATTCAAATTTATTTATTACATATCTGGAATATTTCTTTCGTTGTTTGTCATTCTTTGGAAAGCTTTTACATCGTATAGAGGATATTGTATTTCGTTATCTATTGGTTAACTATAAATGATATTAGAATTGTTTTTGTGATGACAATAATATTAGTGAAGTAACTATTTTGTTGTCTTAAAAACGTCAATATGATGTTGTTTTATCATCATGCGGAATTGTTCTACATATATTCTTTATGTGTAGTATGTTTAGAATTGATGAATTATCTGAATTAAAATTTGTAAATATTTTCATTGATTTTTACTTCCGGCTTTGTCACTTTATTGAGAACTGTCGTCTTGAGAGTTAAGTAAGAGAGTTTAAGAGTTATAAAGCTATTCTCGTAATGTAATAGTCTCTTTTTGAATGTATTATTTTTGAATTAGATTGTTTTATGGTATACGAATTTATTAACACGTATAATAGACACAAACATAGAAAATATATTCGTAATAGCTATGGGATCTAATATTCCAATGAAATTAAAGTACATGTGTTCTTATCTCAATTTATTAGTATCTCATTTTATTTGTGTTATGACATATGATAAAAATTCCTTTCTTTTACGGGATAAATATATTGTGATTTGATAACTATTCCTGGTTTTGGATAATTGTTGTTAATGTGGATATTACAGTGTAATTCTCTTTATCCCGTGAGGACCAGCCAGCTTAGGGAACTTTGGTGGCATTCATTATTTGTTCAATTGACTTTCTTTTCCGTTTGCTATTTGTTTGTTGTTAACATGATGTCAAAGTATTGGCCCTGTTTCACGTTATTGTAGACAAATCTAGATTGTATTTGTTTATTGGTCCATTATTGTCGATTGAGTGTTTTGATTTGTATTTTTTTCTGGAGCGTTAATATTCTTGGTTATTATTACTTTATAACGATTAAAAGTCGTGTAATTGTAAAGATAAAATATCATTTATGTGCATTTATGGCCAGATTATACAGTGTCGGTTAACTTATTAATTTTTATGAATTTCGAATGTCAAAGTTATTTGAATAGATTTTCAAATTCATAAATTTGAAGGAATTTTATGTTAATGTAATGAGGTTGATAAAAAAGTTATTATGATGTGTGCAAGTCTAAGCTTATATTGTTTGAGTTTCAGGAACATGGAAAATAATATTGCCCGAGGATAGGGCTTGAGATTGAATGATGCCCGAGGATAGGGCTTGAGATTGAATGATGCCCGAGGATAGGGCTTGAGAATGAATGATGCCCGAGGATAGGGTTTGGGATGATGGTGCCCGAGGATAGGGTTTATGGGGCGGATGGTGCCCGAGGATAGGGTTTGGAGTTGAGTGATGTCCGAGGATAGGGTTTAGGGATGATGATGCCCGAGGAAAGGGTTTGAGGATGGATGCCACCCAAGGTTAAGGAGTTAAGCATTCATCCTTCATCATTCGTCCCTCGTCATTCATCCCTCATCATTCGTCTTTAATCATTTTAATCTTACCCGAGGTTAAGGGTAATGGATGGATTATACCCGAGGTTAAGGGTGATGGATGGATTATACCCGAGGTTAAGGGTAATGGATGGATTATACCCGAGGTTAAGGGTAATGGATGGATTATACCCGAGGTTAAGGGTGATGGATGGATTATATTTCAGGTTAAGGATAATGGATGGATTATACCCGAGGTTAAGGGTGATGGATGGATTATATTTCAGGTTAAGGATAATGGATGGATTATACCCGAGGTTAAGGGCAATGGATAGATAACATTTCAGGTTAAGGATAATGGATGGATGTTACCCGTGGTTAAGGGTAATGGATGGATAATATTTTAGGTTAAGGATAATGGATGGATGTTACCCGTGGTTAATGGTAATGGACGGATAATACCAGAGGTTAAGGGTAATGGATGCAAAATACTCGAGTTTAAGGATAAAGGGAGCTTAAGAATCAGGTTAGTGAAGTCATTTTTGAGCTCATTAAAGAAAATGAATAAAAATTGATTGATTTTTCGAAATTTGAATTGATATTAAAGTATTTCTTTTAAATTGTTGTAATTGACCGGAATGGAATAAATTCATAGCGAGTCATTCCCAAACGACGAGAATTAAGTATATTCATTTTAACAAATATGTTAGTATAAATGTGTTTACGATGAGACACGACGCAAAATTCTTATAAAATAAAACTTTTAAATCGGTGTGAAATAATGGCTATTGGTTGGTAAATGGTGGAAATGATCACGGTGTAGCAATAGATACAAATAGAGACATACGTAGGTAGGTAGGTAGGTACAGTAGCTTAAGTTATGAATCCTAAAAAATGTTTGAAATAGTTTTGATCTGAAAAAAAAACATATATATAAAGGGGAAAATAATGATAATGGTAACTACAAAAAAATGCAATGTATAGCTGAATGAAGTGAATCGAATTTAAATTATTCTTTTTATTTTTATTTTAGTAGCAAAATTACAAAAAAAAATGTCTAGTGAATCTATGATGTAAGTCTTACCTTACCTCTTGGCTCAGAAATATATTTAGATTTATTTTGGCTAAGAAGAGCCGACAAAATACTCAAGAAAACAGTATTTGAAGATAAAATTTACAATAAAAGTACAACAATCGTTACTTTCCAGTTATAACATCGACATCCTTTAAGTCCATATATTAATATCGTTATAGTAATATAGCATACAAGCTTTGCCTAGTAATTGAAAATTGGCTGTGGAATTTTATAATGCATACGAAGATGGAAAATGATGCAAATTTAATATAACTTATGCCTAAAGGAAAATTAAGAGCATATTACTCTATCTGTCAACTTGTTGTTATTTGTTTGTTTTTGTATATTATCAATTTCTTGTTTATTACAAGTAGACTTTCAAATTATTAGATTACGCGTACAGCTGACATTTGTTGAGGAAAGTAGAAGTAAACTTTAAAATAATCTGAATTTAAAAAAAAATAACCAAAAAAACCAATCGAATTCGACACGATTTTGCCCACCAATCTCCTTTTGTTAATTCACTAGACGAATTTTCCGCAGATTTAGTGTATTGTTGATCGGGACGTTTCATATTAATTTTAGCTTGATATTTCCATGTCTTCATTAGATAATTAGTCCTGAGACAGACAGACAGACGTACGTAAGGACAGGACTTAATGCATAAGCGTTTGTAGATATTAAGCACTTATTATTTTTTACATGTGACTGGCAACGGCTGTACGTAAGAGCTGATGGTCAATCTTCGCAGCATATCATTGAAGAGACCTTTGTCCAGAAATGGACGAGGACAGGCTAATAATCATGGTTGTGTTGAGGATCATGGTTATGAGGACCATGGTGATGATATGGATCGTGGTGATGATGAGGATCGTGGTGATGATGAGGATCGTGGTGATGATGAGGATCATGGTAATGATGAGGATCATTGTGATGATGAGGATCATTGCAATGATGAGGATCATTGTGATGATGAGGATCATTGTGATGATGAGGATCATTGTGATGATGAGGATCATTGTGATGATGAGGATCATTGTGTTGATGAGGATCATTGTGTTGATGAGGATCATGGTGAGGATGGAGATTATGGGGGTGAAGATGGCAGTCATTATGGTTGTGATAATGTGGTTTAAATATGGGAGTAATGAGGCAAGCGGTGTCACGTTCTGTTTATTGTATTTGACTGATCATGGCTACACAAATTGTGTGTTGAATATTTTTTCAAATGAGCTGCTTTTATATGTAAGATTTGTACAATGTATAAAGTAAACGTGTGTCATTAATTATTAGCTGTGGTTGAGTTGAGAATAACCTTGATAATATATATGGATCTTTAATAGGAAATAGAGTAACTCTATACAGTCATGTTGGTGCTTTTTAGCAGTACTTTTTATAGGTTAAGCTTATAAAGTATATGAAAGTTAATGAATGAGGCCAGTCGTGGCGCAGGGGCACAAAGTGTGACTGTAAAACCGACTGGTTGTGGGTTCGATCCCCACTCGAGGAGATGAAATATTTACTTAAATTTATATTTCCATTTCTTCGCTCTGGTGTTGGTCGAAGCTAAGCGCGGCGTTGAGTTCTGCCACTCGACACGCAATGCCTCTAGAATTCGGCAGAAACTGGGGAACAGAGTGTCTTGAACACTGGGTTCTCTCTGCCTACCCTGCAGTGTGTGGGATACAGCGTGAAACCGATTTATTTATTTTAAGTTAATGAATCTGCTTAGTTTACGAATTGAAATGTCATTAATAATAACATGCTCTTTTAATGTACTAAAATAAGTGTTCGATATTAAATAGGAATCTTCCATGTAGCTTTGTTAGTATTGTTTAGCCAAATTCTTGTGAAAAAAATAATATGTAATAATTAAATTATAACATGAATGTATATATATATGGCTATGAATGTATACTGATAGCTCATTGTGTTAATGAGAATTATTGAATTGTATAAATCTACATAATTTTATATTATCTAATATACATAATTATATAATTGTTGTATAAATCTAAAATCAAAAAACCTCAAAATGTATAAATACAAAAAAAAATGTTTGCAATGTAAAATATAATTTATAAATATTTTGTATAATCAATTTAATTGCGTAACGAATTCAGTGTAGTTAACATTTATTTTATTTAATTTTAGTCTAGTTTTATGTAATAATTATTTTGATTTAAAGAAAATTACGAATTAAGAAAATGTATTTCAAATTGTATAATTTACATATTATGACATGTGAATATACCTAATTTAATAGTTTTTGTAAATATCCTCACTTGTGCTAAAAATATAATTGTTATGTAACTGTTGGCACAAAACTAAAGCTATTTAAGTTAGGACATTTAAAAATTGTGAACTATTCTTAAATCGCGAAGGGACTCGCGATTAGCAGGATGGCCGAGCTGTTAGCATAAGTTACTTATAATGTAGTAATAGGTGTCACTGTAATTACAAGTACGTCATTTGATATTGTTTCCATTATCGATTGTATTAAGTGGCGGTAGTGTGCTGCGTCTTTTCCGGTGTATTTCCAATATAAGCACAAACGACACGGCACTCGTGTTCATTACGTTCTAAGATATTGTCAAGACAACTTGTCATTACAATTCATATTTCAATATTGTGACTACGAGAGTATATGTGTATATAACAAGTGTAAATAAATTTATTGTAAAAGCTGGATTTTGTTTCTGATTTGTTGGTTCGCCTAACATGAGTATCCTTTTTTTTATTTTTTTTTCAGCTTCTCGCTGTATCCCGCACACAGCAGAACGAAGAAATGAAAATATAAATGTATATAAATATTTCATCTCGCGTTTGTGCCCCTGCGCCACGACTGGCCTCATGAGTATACCTCATGAATATATATATGTATATTACAAACGTACTTACGTCAACTAAAGATACCCACTTTAACAAATACGATCGGTATTTTACACTATATCTTAAAATTTAGAGCACATTTTAAGACTGTTTTTGTTTTATTAGTTTAATGTCTATGGGTGAAAAGTATAATGAAATTAAAAATTAAATTAAATCAGCTTCACGCTGTATCCCGCACACAGCAGGGTAGGCAGAGGGAACCTAGTGTTAAGAGACTCCCGTTCCCCACTTTCTGCCGAATTCTGGAGGCATTGCGTGTTGAGTGGCAGAACTCAACGCCGCGCTTAACCTCGACACCAGAGCGAAGAAATGGAGATATAAATTTAAGTAAATATTTCATCTTCTCGAGTGGGGATCGAACCCACAACCAGTCGGTTTTACAGTCACACCTCGTGCCGCTGCACCACGACCGGCCTCGAGTATAATGAGAGGATCATTATACTTTTCACCCATAGACATTAAACTTTTTGAAATACTTCTCTGAACCTTTAAAATATCACTTATAAATACCATCAAATAGGTAATTTTGATATACACAGAACTATTCATTAGTAAGTAAGTAGTCATCTTTATTTTTCTTATTCATATTGTTATTAAATAATGAAATAAAAACACGTTTAATAGTAAAATGTAAGTATTTGAGTATTAATTGTCTATTTTTACGTAAACAAAAAAAAATACCAAAAAACTAAGATACGAAGAATGCAAAAGAATAAGAGAGAAATCTTAGTTCTCTCTCTCTCTTTCTATAATTGAAACAGGTTGGAGTGTATCAATAAACTATAATTATTATAAGGAAGTTGTAGTATGACAAAATCGAATATTATATCATACTTGGTATGCGCCTATATGTATCATTAAATTTCCTCAATGATATGTAATATTCATAAAAATACGTGTTTTAGATAAATGTGTTATTGAATACCAATACGATTGCAAACTGCATCTGGTGTGACAATAGTATCTTTAATTATACTGTTACTTAGCGTTAAAAAATTGTTAATTAGTTAGAAAGTAAGTCGTGGCCGAAGGGCACAAAGTGTGACAGTAAACGCGACAGGTTGTAACTTCAATTGCCACTCGAGTGGAATATTAAATATTTTTATTTCCTCGCTCTGGTGTCAAGGCAAAGCGCGGCGTTGAATTACGCAATGCCTCCAGAATTTGGCGGTAAATGGGGAAGGGAATTTATAACATATCATAGCATTAAGTTCTCCTTCTGCCTACCCTGCTGTGTGCGGGATACAGCGTAAAGCTAACAAAATAAATATTTACTAAGAAATAAGTCTCATTATTCGTAGTTAGATGTGTAAAAGATAAATAGCGAAATTTATGTATTAAGAATAGTTTTTCTTATATTTATGGTTTTATTGCAATTTAGTTGCAAAAATATTGTATTCATCTTGCACAACGTTCAGTGGGAAAACCCCGCTACAACGGTAAAAAATATTTTAAATAACGATATTACTTAGAACTAGATTCAAATTCACAGCGCTCATTTACTCCAATTGCTTTACAAGTGAATTTGCAAACACCATTATTTCCTGCGCGGCGTTCAGTTCCGAACCTCAACACGCAATGCATCCAGAATTCGTCGGAAAATGGGGACGCAGTTTCTTAGCACTAGGTTCCCAAATTCCCTCTGCCTACCGGGCAATGTACGGGATCCAGCGAGAAGCTTTATTTTCAACATACGAGTACATGTATGTACATGGTATATATAATAATAATAGTATCATATTTCATAGTAATACTATACATACACAAATTAAAATTGACATAGCTACACGTGAATTGACCTTTGAAGACCCAAGTCGTCTCAATTACCCCAATTAATTATTATTTATTGTAATGGTAACTGAAACTAGAGTAGGTATAGCCAGTTAAAATACCTTTATTGATATTTTTTTAGCTTCACGCTGAAACCCGCATATACCAGGGTAGGCAGAAGAAACGAATGAAGAGGGATGTTAAGGCACTCCGTTTACTGAATTTTAGAGATATTGCGAGTTGAGTGGCGGAACTCAACGCCACGCTTTGTTTTGTTACCAAAGCCGTGCTCTTGTAATAAGTATAAGGAAATGAAAAAATTAAATAATTAATTTCCCTGAACAGGCAAGCTCGCAACCTTAACCGTTTACTGTTACATACTGCTACTGCCCAATATATTTTTAAGTAATACATTTTTAGCTAGGTGACCATTTCGAGTTGAACAGTAAGATCAACTATAGCACGTTGAGAATTGGCCAGCAAAAGTTGGCAATACACAATTAGACACACCAACTTTTTTGTTATTAGCATATACATATATAAGAAATGGATAGCTCGAGAAAAAATAATCTACTTTTGTTGTTTTCCTATCTTCAAAAATTACTGGGGTATTAAACATTAAAATACGGCCTCCGTGGGAATTTGGCTAAGAGTGTGACGGCATGCTGCGTCTGCCAGTCGGTGCTTGGGTTCACCTTCATACATAAATTCTATTGTTTTATTATAGTAAATAAATAAAACGGTTAAAAAACAGCCTGTATCACCCATAATCAGACATAACACAGCCGCCACGTGACGTCACGAAGCAACTGGGCGAATGAATGTAAATTTAAAAAAGCGTTGAACAACGTTGTAACTTTGGAAATCCTGATCTGATTTTGATGAAACAAAAACTATTATTATTTTTAATCTTAATTTTACATAATAAATGTAAATTATAAATATTTAACACAATAACTAATAATATATATTTTTTACTTAGATTTGCCGTTTTGACCAGTACTCTATATCACTTTCGAAATGTGAATCAGCTACAGATATGAACATCACATAATATACGTATTTTAGAAAACCTTTTTTAAACCTTTATTTACGATACAAAATTTGAGTGTGCGCTTAATGTATATTCTACTAATATTATGAACTAGCGACCCGCTCGCGGCGTTGCTCACTTGAACCACGTGATTATTTTTTGTTTAATCAGCATTGCTTTCGTATACTTATTGCATTAACATTTTAAAAACTGTCTACATTTAAAATGAATGTCAAAAACATTTCAAATTTTGGCCAATTGAATAAAACATTTATTTTGTAGCAATGTTGTCGAACAAATATTTTAATATTTTATATTTATATAGCTTTTTTATTACAACCCTATTCAAATAAAACAAACGCTAAATGTTAGGGAAAGTTTGCTAAAATACAATAGTGGAAACTGTATGTAAATCGATATGGTCACTTGAGAGATTAGCGTGCACAAGCCTACAAACAAATAAATAAACGGACAACAAAATGTATAAAAAACATGGTTTGGGTTCTAGGACATGAATAAATTTTCTCTTATCTTCCACGTACAGACAGCGATGAGTTACTATTTTATTATATATATGGATAGTTGGCAGGCACATATTATTATTTTTTTAGTTTAAACTTTGATCGTGTCCATCATTTCATTGCATAGATAGATCAGCATTATATAAAGTTAGAAAATCGTGCAGTTTGGCACAAAGCCCATTATTTTGGTTATTTAAATCGTAACAATCTATATTTTCAATGCCAGCACGTGAGAAATGAAACATAAGATAACAGTAGAAACAGAATCAATGATCAACTAAATATTGAGGAAATAGGAAAACAAATTAATATTATTTTTGAAAATTATATTTGTACATAAAAATATCTTAATATTTACATGTAAATAAGCGTAAAATTTTTAGAAGGTAAAGTAATACACATGGATTTTTTAGTCATAGCTTCATCTCCAGATCACATTTAGGTACCTATGAGTTACATATTGTGATATGTTCCACTCCATTCTCTCGTTATATTAAGTTTTTGTGTTATGCTTCGTTCCATTCTCCAAAAAAATAAAATAATTAAATAAGAAAACAACAGAAACATTTAGGTATTACGTAAAAATATTTATAACTACTATAAACCTACTTGTTACAACATTAAAAATAAAATTGAACAACTATAAAAACGACATAAAAAAAAATAACAAAAAACTAATTTACGAATGCAAAAGAGTATGAAGGTTAATCTTAGTTCTCTCTCTCTCTCTCTCTATGTCTTTCTAATTGAAATAGATAATACGTATCAATAAACTACAATAATTATAAGGAAGTTGTAGTACGGTAAAAAATAATATTATATCATCCCTGGTATGTGCCAATATACGTGTTGCAACTCGGACAGTAGTGGTCGGCGTTTTTGCAGGAGTCCATACAATAAGGAATGCATATGCAAGGCCAACACCTGAAAGAGACAAAAAAACAATTGTAGTATCTTTAGTGTCAAAACGAATGGTCGGAATATCATCTAACGCGAGTAGATTTTATTGTACTAAAATAGTTGTTTCTCTTTTTATCTCTTATTTTTTAGAGAAAATTGTAAGTATTGGGGTCATAATCAGAAAAAGTGTACATTTTGAGTCTTTTCTTGTCCCGCTACTTTGAGTGCGTTTTAAAATTACAATTTTATAGATAAGTCAAATATTTTGCCATTTTAGATATATTTATTTATTGATTTAAGCATTTTTGTATTATTTTAATTGTATTATGGCTAAAAATAGTATTTTTTGTTAGTTGCAAAAAACCTTTTCAAAATGCTTCCATACAAATTTTCGTGTCCCATTGATCACTTTATTTTTTGAAAAGTCGTTTGTTACGAATGTTTATGGTTTTAGTTGATTACAGCTATGTTTATATTACTTTACTATATTCATAATATTAAATAGACCTACTTTTATTGATACATCATTTAATATATAATATATATTAATTAAGTAAATTTGTCCCAAAATATTGTCTTTTCGTTACTCAGGGTTAGTAACATACAATTAAATTATGAACGCAATTACTTTGAATGGTATTTATTATTATTTTCTATTGTGTCATGATTATAGCAAAAGTCATTGCTATCGTAGTTACAACCAGTAGTGTTTTCGCAGCAGTCGAGAGGTTCAAATGTTCTTGAGTGAATGCGTAAAATTACATCTCAGGGTTATAAACGGGGTTTTATTTTGGTAAGTATACTATTATTTCGTTTTCTAGCTTATGTTATTTGCTTCTTTTTACAAAATCTCAAGAAATACATTCAGTGTTTGTACATGCAGCACGTGGTTTACGAGAAAATATTTAAAATAGTTAGAATTTCTCAGATTTTATTCTCAATTTCGTTATATTTCGTTACGTAACGAAACTGAGGTAATATGAAGCCTAGTTCACAATTACGTTACCAATATGTATAATAAAATTGTAACGGACCGGTGTATATATATATATATATATATATATATATATATATATATATATATTTAAACGTAAAGTAACCAAAAATATATTTTTTTCTGTTTGCTTGTTTGTCTATGTGTTGTTCACGCTAATCTCAGAAGGTTTAACCGTTTTCACTGTAGTATTTTGGCTTCCTTTGGCAAGCTTCAATATTATGTGTTTGTTTTATTCAAATAAATATTTTATTTGAATAAAACAAACAAAATAATTGTTGTTGTTTTTTCGGAAAACTATCAGTGTATATATGAAACTAATGAAGTCGTTGTCTATATATACTAAAAAAATATCTATCATCTGATAATATAAAAACCCACAAAGTTACTATTTTATCGGATATTCAATTACATCCAGAAAATCAACGATATTATGATTTTAGTTCACCAGGACCTTTCTCATTCCATATTATTGATCCTACCCACGATATATGTTTATTTAATAAAAATAGTAATTCCAGTGATAACGACTTAAATTTTGATATTTTTTAAAGTATACTTAATTTAAACATTAACTTTGTGATCTCTAACTAGAAATATAAGTTTATTACGTTACAAACTAGCATTATTATATTGTTAATAATGTCACTTTATTATGTTTTCTTCTTACATTTATAATCTGTTAAATCGACGATTGAATCTTTCAATTTTTAATTTGTTAAATAAAAAAATAAAATAAAAAAACTACTTTTATTCATATAACATCCTTATTTTGTTGTGAATAATGCCTTATGACATCAGTTTCGTAACGAACATTATCAGTATTGTTACTCATCAGTTACGTTACGAATTCGAAAATGTCCACTTTTCTGAGTATGACCCATTGGCGGCCTTGCAGGAAGCTACCACTCGAAAGGCAATAGGAACTGCTGGCAAAACAAAAAACAAACCTCTAGCCCTCTTCTACACGATAAAAGGCTTAGAAATATTAAATAAAAAACATATGTATATACATTTTATACCTATAATATACACATCTGCAATGAAATGTTCATAAAAATTCATAAAAACACGTGGTTTACATAACCGTGTCATTGAAAACTTAATCAATTGTAAACTGCAGCTGGTGTGACAATAGTACTCCTAATCATATTATTATTACTTTGCATAAAAAAATATAAAAAAAAATAGTTAGTTAGGAGATCGGTCGGGGTCGCGGTAGGAGCATAAAATGACCGTAAATGCGATTCCCACTGAAGAAAATTTTCTGGTGTCGAGGCAAAGCGCTGCGTTGAATTTCGCCACTCAACACGCAATGGAAAGCCTCCTGAATTTGTCGCAAAATGGGGAACGGAGTGTCTTAACACTAGGTTCCCTCTGCCTGCTATGTGCGGGGTACAGCGTGAAGCTGAAAACAAAATACTTACTAAGAAGAATAAGTCTCATGATACGTAGTTAGATTGTAATAGATAAATAACCCAATCTAAATATTAAAATTGTTTTTCGTATATTTATGGATTCGCATTAATTTAGTTCCAAAAGTATTGTTTTAAAAAATCACTGGGTTAATTTATCTCGCACCATATTCAGAGTTATAAAACGTTATAACGTAGGCAAAATCGGGTAAAAAATATTTAAAATAAAATATTAACATAACATAACATAAAAACTCTTTATTTTACACCAGAAAATTACAAAATTAACAAATAAATTCATATAAAAAAATGTGAAAAGGCGGCCTTATCACTAAGAGTGATCTCTTCCAGGCAACCTTAGGTCCCTAGGTCTAGATTCAAATGCTGTCATTTCGAGTCCTCCAATTGCGCTACAAGTCAATTTTCAAAAATGTTTTTTCAACACACGCATATAACCTACATATATATTTGAAACAATTTTAATATCACATTTCCTAGTAATTCTATACACGCACAAATTAAAATTGATGTAAATAGTAACATCAACTATAGCTCGTTGAAAATTGGCCAGCAAAAGTTGGCAATACATTATTGGCCAACAAAACTAATATATCAATAAACTTCAATAGAAGAACATACCATATTTTATCTGATAACATGGTTTTTTTTTAGCCTCGCGCTGTATCCCGTATATAGCAGGGTAGGTACAGGGTAGGTCGTTCGACATCCCGCATATAGCAGGGTACAGGGAATATGGAAACCTGAAGTGCCAAAACACTCCGTTTCCATTAAGACACTTCCAACTTTCGTTGAGTGGCGGAACTCAATGTTGAACTGTTGGCTCACGCCCACGCCCACGCCCACGTTTCACGTTCACCTGTCACGTTTATAGTATCATGATGAGAGAGGAGAGTATGGCCACTTTAATGTATCACATATTCCAAGTGACACGTAACACTAAAAAAATACGTTGCCTAAACAAACAGCGATGTGTGAAAATAAAAAAATAAGAATATGTACCGAAACAGCTTCAAATAAAATTAACTTTTGTAATAATTAATATAAATGAAATTGGCGTTTTGTCGTACTGGCCACTTTAATCACAAATTTCTTCTCTTTGGTTAGGAATTTCAAATTCAAATCTATATAGCTATTTTACCTTTTTTTACCTTTTTAGTTATCATTAGTACCGTAGCTTTTGGCGCTCTGTTCTCTATGACTACTCCGCTAGGGATACAGCAAGAAGCTAGATTAAATTAAATTATTTTTTTATTTAGACATGTATTTGTGTTTCGTTTACCGTCATACATTTGTTTTTTGTTTCCTTTTATTTTTTCTTGTTTGCGCCAAATGGAAAGCTTGAAATATCGCGTTATTTACGAGTACCAAATTAGCAGGACTTCAGAACTTAGTCTTCGGAACGTAGTCCACCATAGTACCATAGTACTCCTCGGACCTTGCTCCAATAGATTTTATCATTTTTTTCGAATGGATATATGGATAACTTCTTGCAAGGAAAAAAATCAACACCGATGGGGCAGTATAAATCGCTTTCAAATTTTTTTATTGATTCCCGTCCAAATAGTTTTTTTATAAAAGGAATCAAAGAGATGTCAAAAGTGCATAGATATAAATAGTACATACTTTTATTAAATAAATGTATTATATTAAAAAATATTCGACTTTTTGTTCCTTTCATACTAAACGCCAATTTCATATGTAAATACCTTATGTTGTAAAATTATTCAAATAACTTACAAACATACGAATAAAAGGCAGGCTATTATATGTGTTCTTGTGTTAGATTTGTGATCCACTTTGGTAACGACGCTGGCTTTGCAGGAGGGACAGACCAAAGTAGTGGCCTTGGGACCCACAGGGACGACGCTCATGTTATCTGGACCTTGAAGAATTGAAAATATTTCTTGATAATTTAAAAATTAAGTAATAATTTTAAAAATAAACATTTTATAGCATTATATGAAATAATGATAGTTTTGATTTTTTTAAGACTTAACTCGGTTTTCATGATTAAAGGCTTTTCAGATTTTAAAAATTACTATACTATTTGCTTAATTATTTTTGTATTTTTACGTATATCTGCCATTTTTTTCTCTCCGTTTCATCTTTTATAGACAGAGACAAAGTGAAAATGTAAGTTAGTCTTTCGTCTAAGTCAGAAGATATACAGAAGATTCTATTAAAGTAATACAGGCCTCTAATATTATTTTTCTTATATATATTCCATGTAAAGAAAGACATCGATACGTTACGATTTTATTATAAGTATAGATATAGATGTAAATACTCCCGTGAGTTTAATTTTAGGAATCGTATCACGCACGACTTATAATTAGCTTTATCGAAATGTACACATAGTAAGCCACGCTTAGTTTGTTGTCTTATAGATGTTATACCTACTCATATGTTAAAATATATTTTAAACAATTGACCATTAAGTAATATTGATAAACGTAATCAGTATAGTAAATTACTATTATAATTCATCGAAATAGAACTGACAACAAACGCGATACTAGCGAATTGTTGCCCAGGTGGAGCAATAATTAAAAAAAAAATCAGCTTTACACTGTCCGCACACAGCAGGGTAGGCAAAAGGGAACCTAGTGTTCTATTTCTGAAGGCATTGCGTGTTAAGTTGCAGATCTCAACACCGCTCTTTGCCTCGAAACCAGAGCGAAGTAATGGAAATATAAATTTAAATATATATTTCATCTCCTCGAGTGGGGATCGAATCCACAACCAATGGGTTTTACAGTCACACTTTGTGCCCCTGCGTCACGACTGGCCTCATAATTATATATTAGAATAATTAATAGTTAAGTATACCCGACAGACGTTAAGAATATATTTACATTTTAATATATTTCGTATGTATATATAAAAAAATATATTAAATTAATAGAGCTAAAGACGATAAACTTTTATTTGAATATGATTTTCAGATGGTAAACATAAATACTTTTTTATTGACTGATTTCTACTAATTAGAACATTTTATTTTATTTTTTAATGATTAACGTTATTATATAGTAAGGCGCACAATCAACATGCAATGTCTCGAAAAATTCTGGGAAAAGTAGGGTTGTCTTAACACTAGGTTCCCTCTGCCTACGCCGCTGTAAACGAAATACGGTGTGTGATTTATTTTATTTTTTATTTAGTAAGACACAATTGTTACATACACTGAGACAGGTATTATTTGAAGAGTAAACCAAATCGACATCACTATTCTAAATATTCTAAACATATAGATCAAATATTAGTGACTTTTAAATCACAAAATGATATAAATCGTTTACCTGTATGGCTTATAATTTAATAAATAAACGCCACTTTTATGCCGATTGAAATCGACTTCGCCGCAGCACAACCAACAGGTAACTAAAAGCGTACTAACAGTCCCTTCATAGTTCACGTATCTAGCTATTAATATGCCAACTTGTTTAGTACAGTATTTTATTTTATTTGCTACTACTTCCTAATAGTACTACTTCCTAGTAGCCACATCGTACGCGTGAACTTTATGAAATTTCACCTTACCACATATTTTCATGAAGTTCTCCATGCAACGTGACACTGGCAAAGTGATTTAGTGCTCAAGCACAATGGCACACACGAATTGCCCTAATTGAAAAACTGAACTGAACTGAACTGATAGATTTCCTTGTGTAACATTTTAGTAACACCACATTAAGCTTATAAGTTCCTCTTTAGAGGCGCAGGGGCACAAGGGTTTGACTGTAAGACGACGGTTGTGGGTTCAATCCCTACTTCCAATTCTTCCAATTCTAATCCGAGAGAATAAATTATTAATATTTTCATTTCTTCATTTTGGCACTAAGGCCCCGTGTTGAGTTCCACCACTCAATACGCAGTGCCTCGAAAAATTGGACGGAAAATGTGGTGTGGTGAGTCTTACTACTATGTTCCCTCTGCAAACCCTCCTGTATGCGGGATACAGGGCAAAGCTAACAGTTAGATAGATAGAAGTTCCTCTTTAGCTATCATCTAGTTATATAGATTTTGTAAACTATGCTTTCAATTTAAGCATACATCGTATGAGCGTTAAACTCACACAAATATAGATAACAATCGATCGAGATGGCATTACTAATAATAAAGAAGATAGGAAAATAAAACTAATGGATTTTATCATTAAAATTTACTCGTACATAACAATCTTAATATAAATTATATGTAAAATGTAAAAATTAAAGTACAGATAAGTAAAAAATGTTAGAAATTCAAAGTAAAGATTATCGACCTTCAAAGGTTGGCAAGGTGAGGGTTTTAGGAATAGTTGAAGAATTGAACTGGCAAATTTAAATATTAAATTATTATTTTCTTTTATTCTCATCTTTATTCATTATCAAGCATAAAACAGGGTAGACAATTGAGAATTGATTCAGCTTCACGCTGTATCCCGCACCCGGCAGGGTAGGTAGTGTTAAGACACTTCGTTCCCCACTTTCTGCCGAATTCTGGAGGCATTGCGTGTTGAGTGGCAGAACTCAACACCGAGCTTTGCCTCGACACCAGAGCGAAGAAATGGAAATATACATTTTAAGTATATATTTCATGAGAATTGATTCATTGATATATTATTTGAGGGTCACCTCTTAACGATCGCGCTTACAAACAGACATAGCTTTTTTATAGCGGCTACTAATATGATAATATAATGTATGATTTTTCATCATAATATATATTTAATATAAATATATTATCACAAAATATTACATTATAGAGCATTTCTTCTCATATTTCTTCTTTTAGCGCCATTTTTTGTAGATAATATATGATGGATAAAATGTTTACCTAAATACTAGTGACCCGCTCGCGGGTTCGTCCGCTTAAATTACATAATTGTTAATATACTGTTTTCTTATAAAAATATCATCTTAAAACCAATATCTATAAATATATTGAAAAATAAAGCCAATTCAATAAATCAATTATTTACAGCAATTTCGTCGAACAACATTTTTAAAAATGCTATCTATTACTTTGTTATTTATAATCTGATTAAAATTAAAACAAACACCAAAAAGTTAAAGAAGCTTGCAAATTTACAATTGGGAAAACTGCAATTAGATCGGTTAAGCAGTTTCTGAGATACGCGTAAATAAGCGCACAAACAAACAGACAAAAATATTAAAAATCATTGTTTTTAAATGCCACAAGCAACATTTTTTTTCTTATACATGTTCCATGAACAGACAGAGAACCGTTACGATTTTATTATAAGGACTGATATAAATAATAATATTACATGTAGATACTAGATAAAATTCTGAATAACACTTGAAGGTACAAAATTTACAAAATATTTAAACGGCATTAACAATAACTTAGGCGCCATAGTAAAATAACAATAGTTAATCTCAGTTCATTATCTAATTGAAATAGATAAATAAGAGATCAATATACTATAATAATATACGGAAGTGCTGGTACGGAAGGTAAGTCATCCTTGGTATGTGCCTAAATACGCGTTACAGCTCGGACAATAGTGGTCGGCGTTTTTGCACGAGTCCATACAATAAGGCACGCAAATGCAAGGCCAACATCTGAAATAAAATATATATATTAAATAAGACAAGCAGTGGCGCAAGAGCACAAGTGTCCGTAAACGCGACTGTTGTGGGTTCGATTCCCACTCGAGGATATTAAATATTTCGTATTTTTATTCATTCTGGTGTTAAGGTAAAGTGGTATGTTGGGTTCCGCCACTCAACACACAATGCCTCCGGAATTCAGTGGGTAGTGGCGAGCAAAATGTCTGAACACTACACCTACTTATACTGATACACAATATTCATAAATCAGCTTCAAGCTGTTTTCCGCACACGTCACTGTAGGCAGAGGAAACCTAGTGTTAAAACACTCTCACTGCATGTTTAGTCTGTCTACCCTGCTACTAGCGGGATACAGCGTGAAGCTGAAAAAAAATGTAAATATAAAAAAAAATAATGAATATTAAATAATGTAATACATTTTACTGTCATCAAAAACATTTTTCAAATAAAGTACATTCATTAAGCAATTATAATGTCATCATCGAAAAGTACTAAATAAAATAAATATACATAAGTTTCTGTTTATACCTATAGAAGTAACGAAATATTTGAAACAATCAATATTTTTAATTGTTGTTTAGTTAGTTTCCTTTTTTTTCTTATGAGCTCTAACAAGTTATTTTAATTTTAGTTTTTAAATATTATGAGTTTTTGAGCATAAACCGTTGAACATTCTTAAAGTGTCATTCAGTATCTGCTATTTTCTAAAGAAAGCGAGAGGATAGGAATTGATGTTTAATTAAGATTTTTCTCATTAAGGATGACAGTCGTGGCGCTGGGGGGACAAGCGTGAGAGTGTAAACGCGACAGGTTGTGGATTCTATGTTTTTCGCTGTGGTGGTGAGGCAAAGCACGGCGTTTAATTCCGTCACTCAACCCACACTGTCTCCAAAATTTGATGGAAAGTGAGGAAGCGGAGTGTCTTAATATTAGGCTCCCTCTCCCTGCCCAGCAACATTCGGAATACAGCGTGAAGCTGTATATAGCCCAAGAAAGATATATAAATGTTGTAATTACATAAGGAGAGTCAAACATTTCATAAAATCTTTATTTGCTCGTAACACACATAGATAATTTTCTAAGAAACACTTTAGCTTACTTATTGTAGATTACGGCAATTATCTCATGTAGTATCTTATAAGAGTTTATAAGATACTACTTAAGATAATTGTATAGACTGTATAATTGATTGTTTGGTTCTAAGTTTTCTTGTTATTTAAGAAATGTATACTGTATAACATGTAGAAAAGTAAGTGTCGTAAGATTAAAGGAAACAAAAATAAATATATTTTATATATAAGTCATACCTACTCATACTGATACACAATATTCATAAATCAGCTTTACTTTGTTTTCCGCACACAGCACGGTAGGCAGCACGGAACCTAGTGTTAAAACATTCCCACTTTCTGCCGAATTCTGAAGGCATGTGGCAGAGCTCAACGCCACGCTTTGCCTCTACACCCGAGCGAAGAATTGGAAATATAAATTTAAAAACATATATTCATCTTCTCGAGTGGGGATCGAACCCACGAGCAGCCGTCGTTTTACAATCACACTCCGTGCCCCTACGCCACGACTGGCCTCAATTATTATATTATGTATTAAAAATATATTAATAACAAACAATAGGTAATTTAGATAGCTGGGTCATTAGAAACCTTATCAATGTAAGCTGCATGTTGTAACTGACACCTCAAGCCACGCTTAATAAAATATATAAAAACATTATAATATAAAAATTATACAAATAATGTTTTTTTTTATATTTTAGTTACAATCAACCCTTTAAATTGTATCAAGTTTATCGAATCGAATAGAATTTACACTTAGATTTATAATCAACCCCCAGATTTCGCAAGTCACTAGCACGACAACCCCCAAATTCGACAATTCTCTAATCTTCCAACTAACTTCTAACAGAAATTGTAAGGCAGGGGGCCTTACAATTCCCTTACCTGCAAATTCCTAACACCATGTTACCTCTTCTTCTGTCTCTTCCATTTCATAGACAACAAATTGTAGGTAAAACCCCACTATACAATATTTAACATAAAGCCGTTTTGACCATCCTGGTCCTTGGTGATGTGATATCACCAAATTATAACTAACTGACACCCTAAGCCCGACTTAATAAAATATATAAATAACATCAAAGACTATAATATAAAAATTATATAAATAATATTTTTTAATTTTTTTATATGACTCGTTACAATATTGTATTAAAATATATTAATTATAATGTTATTTTAAATATCTTTGTTGGTGCGAAAATAATACTAGAATATTGTGTTTGCTTCCAAATATGAAACTTTATATTAGTTTCCTTTAGCAAATTTGCCAAGGTGACAAAATCAGTCTAGTAAAAATGATTACCCTTGAACAATGCGAAGCCTTAAACAACAATAGTTCAACAAGGAAAATATTCTGAGCACTCTGTACTTCAACTGTTGTTGATTGATAGTTTACATAGAAAATGTAAATGATATAAATATTATCAATATAGGTGTAGTATATGTATTTTAGGGATATAAAAAAAAACAAATTAAATCAGTTGCACGCTGTATCCCGCATACAGCAACGTAGGCAAAGGTAACCTAATGATAAGACACTCCGTTCTCTACTTTCCGTCGAATTTTACGATTTTTTGAGTGTCAGTTTAGTAAAATAACTTACAAAAATAAAAACAAAAGACAGGCTATAATGTGTGTTCTTGTGGTAGAGTTGAAGTCCACTCTGCTCACGATAGTGGATCTGCAGGAAGGACACACCAAAGTGGTGGGCTTGGGACCCACGGGTACGGCACTCATGTTATCTGAAATTTAAATACACATTTTAATAGCTTTAAAAATGTAATAGTAGTGCCTAATAGTATACGACGACGATGTGAAATCAAAATTTTAAAATTATTTCGATATTATCAACCATACAATAAATAAAGTGCTTGTTATGGAATAAATTATTTTAAAATCCTAATCGGGAAATCTTTTTGATTGTTTTATACAGAGTATTTTTGTCAGCACCACTTTAAATAAAATCACAGTTTTAACTAATCTATAAAATCTTAATACAATTTAAAAAAAATCACAATATTAAAAAAGTGTTTTTTTTTTCAAACAAAATAAATATTAAATTTATCATTGTAAAATAAAACGCATTTATCAAGAACGACGCACGCAGCCATTAACCTATCAAAGGGAAACCTACCTCATTCCGAAATCGAGTCGTAGGTATTAGAGGCAGAGTTCAAAGTTGTTTAACCTTTAGTAGTATTTTTGTAGTAGTATGTGTTTACGTTATTGGTATCTATGCGTAACTGCCTCATACGAACTACAGGTATGGTCAAACATCGTGAAATGAAAAAAAAACCTACGTCTAAACTGTTGAGGTATCTCGATTATTTTTTTTAGGTATGGATTTTAAATATTTTACCCTATATGCTGTTCCCGTAAAAGGAGCGCTGACGCTTCCACTTTGTATAATAAGCTATCATTGGAGTCAACGCTGTAATCGATATAGACTTATAAAACATTAAAAAATATATTTGAGTTATACATTGCAAATTTAGGTATCTATTTGTATTGGTGTTTTAGGTATGAATTCAATTTTTTTTTTGATATTTTGTTTTTTTTTATTACTGCGGTTGACGATCAAATCCATAACTATCTCGTTTACAACCAGACACACTCAGCCCTACAGCGCCACGATCGGTGGATTTTACTTTAAGCGTAGAGTAAGCAAACATTAAGAAATACTTAATAATTAAGTATAATTAAATATGAAATTATTCTAACTATAGTAGATTTTATACACATAATTACAACCATTATTTAAATATTTACAAAGTAATTTAAATAATGAGTCCGTTGTGGCACAGTAGTACAGTGTCTAACTATCAACACATCGGTTGTTGATTCGATTCCAAGTGAGAGGAATTAACTGGTTTTATTTCATTGCTCTGGTAACAAGGCAAAGCGCGGCGCTAATTTCCGCCACTCGACACACATGCATACTATTATATTTTATACATGTTTCAAACATTGTGAGGACAGCAAGCAATGGAATGTTTTAACTCAGGTTCCTTCTACCTCCCCGCTGTATGGGAGATACAGTGTGAGGCTAAAAAAAGAGCACTACAGATAATAAACGTAAATATTTATTTAAAAAAAAACACTACTTTCAAAACTATATGTCAAACTTATAAAAGTAAAATATTTTATTATACTACACGCGTACATATATAGAATAGAAGATTGTTTAAATATTTTTAAGGCTAATCTCAACAATGTTGCTATGTCGTAACAATTTCTCTTTTATAGGAAGCGTCGAGCTAGGTGCGTTCTACATAACCCGAGTCGCTGTCACTTTTTATAACATACATAGATCGACCTTACTGTTTATTTTAAGCCACAAAATCAACCGATTTTTATAATAAACTCTACATCACTAAGAAAATCGAATATTGTATATATTAAAAACGATAATTTACCTTTATTCCTTTTAATTTAATCACTGAACACCACTTTAAAACGATTGAAACCGACTTCGTCGCGGCGCATTCAACAGGCAACTAAAAGCGTGTTTGCGCTCTCTTCACGAATATAGCTATTATAATGTCATTTCGTTAAGTACTTTGTTTATTATAATTTTTAATGTGTTTTGCTCTCTATAATAAATATATGTATTAATTTTTAAAATAGTGTATATAAGAATGAAATTTATTTTATTTTGGTGTAATTTTATTCTGCTGTTTCTAAGAGGTTTCCAAGAGATGCGGGTTCAAATCCCGTTTTGTTGATTTTTTAATATATTTTTATTAAATTATTCTTCTGTTCTTAAGTGTGAAATAATATTTCATTTTTTTTATAAATTTATTGTAGTGTTGCAGTATAAATAATAATAAATTTATTCATTATTATAATTATAATATTTTTGCTTTATTACATTATAATATATAAATTTATTAACAATACATTCATTTAAAATGAACGAATACCAATGCTTGTTGATGATTCACATCACCTTGTGTCGAACGTTCTTGTGACGTCATCTTAAATGACGTGATTATTGCCTTTATAAAATTAGTCTAAAAGCGCTGTCACAATACGCTGCAAGCAACGGTCTTCAAATAACAGAAAAGCGTGAGCTCCTTCAGAATATAGAATAAGTTATTGTAATAATTATATGTATTTTGCAATATAAGAAGTAGACATGTTTTTATTTGATATGTAAATGTTTTAGTACAGTTCAGTTCAGTTCTTTTATTATGGCGTTCCGAGCGTGTCGGTTAAATAAATGTTTTTAAATATTTGTATTTGGCTGTATACCTACAGCGGCTATATGAGAGATTTAAAATGACATGAATAAAAAAGATTTTGGAACGCCATAGACAAAGAACAACCAATAACAAAAATAGTGAAAATAAAAATCAGCTTCACGTTGTATACCGAACACTGCAGGAGAGGCAGAGGAAATCTAGTGTTAATACGGAGTGTGTTAATACGCTATATACTTTTCGCCGAATTCTAGAGGCATTGCGTGTTGAGTGGCGGAACTCAACGCCGCGCTTTGTCTTAACACCAGAGCGAAGAAATGGAAATATAAATTTAAACAAATATTTTATTTTAAGTAGTTATATAGAAAAATATATTGAAAATGTCCTAGAATAATAATTACCCACAGTAATACAATGACCTCCATTACTCTTACACGCAAACACGAACATCGACCGTTAGTATGTTCTAAAATTTCCATAGAAATGAAAACATTTCAATTTAAACGAATCTTATTGAAAATAATGATTTTTTTTTATTTTTTATTGTAAAAAAATATAATATATTTATTTATTCTGTAATGAAAAATAAACTGAAACATTATATAAATATTTATAGTATAGTCGCTGTCAACATTTCAAACATAATTACTCCACGGACAGATCATTATACGGAAATATCAATTTACTTTATTATATTATATAATAAAATAAAAAATTACTTCATGCTGTATTCCGCACTCAGCAGGGTAGGCAGAAGGAATCTAGTGTTAACACACTCCGTTTCTCACTTTCCGCCGAACTCTGAAGGCATTGTGTGTTGAGTGGCGGAACTTAACACCACGCTTTGCCTCGTCAGCAGGGTGAAGAAATAAAAAAAAAATAAGTAAATATTTCATTTCCGTTTCTGTAATGGTGATCGAACCCTCAATCAGTCACATACAGTCACACTTTGTGCCCCTTCGCCACGATTGGCTTCTATATGTATAAAGCCTACTGCAAAGCAGTAACTTTTCCATTCAAAATAATAATTATTATTTTAATATAAATATATTAAAATAATAGTAACATCGAAGTACTCAGTCCTACGTTACAGTGATACCAATATAAATATAAAAAAAATAACACATATGTTACGAGAAATACCTATAATAAAAGAACAATATAATAATTTAAAGATTTTATTATCTTAACACTATCTTTCTGTATATATAATTATAATTCGTTAATTTGACTTATTTATATAGTTTTAATTTCAAAATAAATATTTAATTTTTTCTTATATATAATTTGTAAAATATCGAAAATTGCACACAATACGTACTCATCAAATGAAAGAATTCACAGAACTATTATTTTTGTGGAAAAAATATTTAAATAGTTTTATGATAAACTCAAAAGAAGAGTTCACGCCTTTTATCATATTATAGTATACGATAGGCACCTAGGGCTTAGGTATTGTTAAGAAACTCTTTCCCTACTTTGCTCTTAATTTTCGTGACATTACGTTTTCAGTGGCGGAACTTAGCTCCACAAATATATAAAATAAAAATAATTTAAATATTAAATTTAAAAAAAAATTAAGTGCTATTCCACACTTCAGAAAGAAATCATATAAAAATTTTAACTTAGTGACATTTGCTAGAAATATCCAAATAAATATATAATTTTAACATTACCCTGAATGGAGCTCGGCAATATAATAAAAAAAAACAATAAATTAATTATTTACATAGATTTTATCCATGATTTATATATTTTCCTAGAAAACACGTCAACAGATTAAATCAATTATAATCAAAATGCTTCAACAAACAGTGTTTTAAGGACATTAGCTGATAAGAAGCGAAAGACAAATTAACACTAAAATCAAAATCCAAATTTAACAATATATTTTCAACCAACGTAAGATCCGATATACGCGTTGCAATTCGTACAGTAGTGGTCGGCGTTGTTGCAAGAATTAACGCAGTAAGGCATGCACGCGCACGGCCAGCATCTGAAAAAGCAGAACAAGAATATTGAGTATGGCGTTTACATAATAGTGGAATCAGGTAAACCAAACAGTGGGTTTAGTGTTTATGAAAATTAAAGTGTATTGAAATTTGTGTGAACTAAAAATGTCAACAAATATCACAAAAAAAATATAATTAAATCAGCTTCACGTTGTATTCCGCACACAGCAGAATAGGCAGAGGGAACGCATTGTTAAGACACACCGTTCCCCACTTTCCGCCAAGTTCTGGAGGCATTGCGTGTTGAGTGACGGAACTCAACGCTGCACTTTGCCTCAACACCTGAGCGAAGAAATGAAAATGTAAGGAAATATTTTATTTCCTCGAGTGGGGATCGAACTCACAACCAATCGTTTTTACAGTCACACCTTGTACCCCTGCGCCACGACTGGCCTCAAATATCACACAAAACACAATTAATTGGAAGTTGGACGGTGTTATGCAGTAAATGCTATTGCTGTGTTAGTTGTGGGTTCAATTCGCATTAGAGGAGTCAATGGTTTTCATTTCTATGGTCTGATAAGTAAAAATGTGGAGTTGAATTTTGCTACACAACAAGAACTTCAAGTTTTGAATTCTTTGGGATATAGAGTAAAGCTGAAATTAATTGTTTAGAAGTTATAAATGTTTACTTAAAAATTATAACACCTATACATTACATGGAAAGAATCTTTCCCTGTAATGTAGTTATGTAATTATGTTTACCTTACTTTATCTTAACACATCTTTTGTTAAGTGAAGTGGGCAGAACTAACACAGTGTTATAACTTCTAACTAAGCATTTATAATCTAAATTAGTAAACTTAGATTAGCTACTATTAAATAAACGAAAACGTTATAAAGTAGCTATATAGATGTCATTACTTTTAAAACAATATTTTTAAAATGTAATTTTTTAAATGTCACCATAAAAATAAAACACAATGACGAATTATTCGCTTCTTAACTCCCGTAATTTTAATTTAGAAATAAAGAAAACTAAACTAACTTAAAGTATGGGAGAATGCGAGGAGAATCATTTACTATCACATGTTACATGACATTTTTGTTACACAATATACACAAAGCCCTACCTCTATCTAATATATCGTGCTATACAGGACAAAGAACAAGGAACATAACCAACAATATAGAATCATGACAAACGTACGTTTATTTTCAACATAGTATCAAAAGTATATAAAGTATTTTTTAGCTTCACTCTGTATCCGGCATGTAGTAGGGTAGACAGAAAGAGCCTAGTTTTAAGACACTCCGCTCCTAATTTTACACTGAATTCTGGAGGCATTGCGTATTGAGTGGCGGAACTTAACGCCGCACTGTGCCTCGGCACCAGATCGATGAAATGACAATATTATATTTAATGTCCTCGAGAGTCGAACCCACGACCAGTCGCGTTTACAGTCTAAGATGTTTTGTACCCTTTTTGTCTCTAATAAGTAATTGTGCACAATAAAGTGTAAATAAATAAATAAATAAATAAGATGCCCTGCGCCAGGACTGGCTTCAAAATAATATTGTGTTAAAATATTTTCGAAGTTAAATAACTTAATACCTTAGCTAGTTAGCATGTTTTAAAGCTAAATTACTTCAAACATACATTCATTTACAGCTTTTTAGAGTTATATACAATATATAAAGTACTGTTTTTCTTTTTCAATTACCTGACGGGACCCTTAAGTTAAATTGTGATTGTTTACAGAGTAAATATCTTATCAAATATTTTAGCTTCGTGTTATATATTTTCTTTATGTGGTACGTAATATAAAACATAGATAAGAAAGAGCTTAAGATTATTTTAAATCTTGGAAGAATAATAATAGAACAAAACAAACGACAATTCATAAATATCCGAGATAACCGAGTTTGTTTTTGAAAATGTAATGTATTCTATACTTACAACTCGCAATCAGTATAGCTATACTGTATGAATAATAGTAACTAAAGGCCCACATTATTTTTTTTTCTTACATAAAAGAAATGCTTAGCGTTTGGCGCTCCATTGTCTCTGACTCCCGCTAGGAATAAACCGCGAAGTTAAGTAACAAAATAGTAGTAAGTAACACATGCGTACTGTCCATGATTACATTTTTTTTTTAATTTTCGACTTTTCAAATCCACGGCGAATGTTAAAAATGTAACTGATAGAAATACATATATCGTGGCCAGTCGTGGCGCAGGGGCACAAAGTGTGACTGTAAAACCGACTGGTTGTGGATTCGATCCCCACTCGAAGAGATGAAGTATTTACTTAAATTTATATTTCCATTTTTTCACTCTGATGTCGAGGCAAAACGCGGCTTTGAGTTCTGCCACTCAACACGCAATGCCTCCAGAATTCAGCAGAAAATGGGGAACGGAGTGTCTTAACACTAGGTTCCCTCTGCCTATCCTGCTGTGTGCGGTATGAAGCTGATTTATTTATTTATTTAGAAATACACAAATACGAATGAGGTCAATCGAACCCAAAATAACAACATTCAGTGAAACATATAGAAAAATTATTGAACAACATAATGACCTTATAATTTAAACGATTCTACTACCAATTGGTTCTGAGTTCCTCTTTTACAAAAAAATACTTTAAATGGAAACGATTTCCTGCTTGAATTATCATTTTACAGATAAGAAAAAAAACTAAAAAAGAATATTACTCACCCAACGAGACATAATAAAAGAGCACATAAGTGAGTCCGCATGGAAGGTGACATTTCAAGTCTAGTAATTGTCTGCTGTTGGCAGGACCTGCATATCACTTGAGCTGGGTCAGGGCCCATCGTATTTGCTATTACTACTGGTACTACAGTAGTTCCTTGAATTATTGTAGTAGATGCTAACATGGGACGTGCGTTCACTCCTGATAATGTAGGCTGGGTTGTCGTTGGGTATCCGGGATAACCGGGATAACTTGGACCGGGTGCACCAGGTGGACCAGGGTAAGGTGGAGGATCAGACTGTGGTCTTATAAAAGCCTGATCTTTCATTTCTGTCACTGAAAACATAATAAAATGAGATCTAAGTTAGGAAGCAATTATAGCAAGTCGATTTAATTGTTTTAATTTGGTTACACAAATGCTACAACAGCGCAATTACCTCTAATCACCAATTCAGAATTTAGATAACACTTATATTTTAGTTCTATATATTAATGTGTGCACAAATAATAATGTCAAATAATTTATATGTCTAAATCATTATTTCATTTACTATTGGAAAAGTAACACAATTTTCTTCACCGCAAAGTAAAAAATAAGGAAGAAGTTTACTTACTTTTGTGTGTTTTTTTAAGTACACAGTGTCACGATTGAGCCACGACTGAACGATTCACAATCGTTTCACATAAAGTAAGTACTACGTGTCGCGTAATATCTCATATTTTAGTGGTTCCGACCCTTGTTAAATATTTCATAGAAGGAAAATATATTCTTATGTACTAAAACTTTTTGAGGCCGATCGTGGCGCAGGGGCACAGAGATAAAAAAAAAAAAAATAAAAAAATAAAAAATAGCTTCACGCTGTATCCCGCACACAGCAGGGTAGGCAGAGGGAACCTAGTGTTAAGACACTCCGTTCCCCACTTTCTGCCGAATTCTGGAGGCATTGCGTGTTGAGGGGCAGAACTCAACGCCGCGCTTAACCTCGACACCAGAGCGAAGAAAATGGAAATATAAATTTAAGTAAATATTTCATCA